>BMAW01013352.1:0-47466 GCA_019974015.1 Nephila pilipes
TGAAATTGGCTGATAAGAATTGCTCTCTGAAAATGACGGCTGGCGCAAAAAATTTTTATTGTTCAAATATCTAATGGGAAATATTATTCCCTATGCATCTGAATAACCAGGGTTCAATAAATATAACAATAATGGAAGATGACAAGAAATGTGTTGATCATATTCTGAAATTTGAATACCGATAGGGAAAAAGATAATCTCAATCCTAATCTTATTCATTTCACTGATATCCCTTGCTCAATTTTATAATGGAAATGAATTTTCAAAAAACAAAATTCGCCTATCCCTACTCAATAGCCTTTAATGGAAATTACTAGAACACAGATTCCAAGATTTTTTTCATAATTGCTACAGATGCATCTAAAAAACCCAAACATTACCTAGCAGGTGTAACACTAGAACTACTTCCTTTTCTTATAAAAATTAAGGATCAACTCCCATCTTTACGGCTGAAGCGCTAGCGATTTTGTCAAGCTCTTTGATGAACTTTAATGGAATGCATAATGCTCATTCTATCCGATAGCTATTCAGTTTTATATGCATTACATAAAAATTTCTCTATCAAATCCCCTAAGGTGATCTTATGGATTGGTCAACAAGATTCTTATTCTCTTTCATTATAATATGCAGTTGGTATTTCTTTGGATTCCGGGTCACTCAAATATTTATTGAATGAACAAGCTGACAAAATCGCAAGATCTGTAACGGAATTCTGACGTAAATATCGACCGGATAGCTTCAGAAGACATCCATGCATACAATTACCATAACAGACTAGAAAAACTAAAGGAAATTTTACAGCAAATACTTTTGAAATTTTAGAACATTCCTACCTGTATTGATACTATCTCTAATTCCTGGACAACAAAGAGAGGAAATTTAGGAACTGATGTCTCAGCAAAATGATAATTAATTCCTGGTCTTTTAAATAAATTTAATTTGCAGATAATGCTCTGTGTTCTACTTAGCAGGGATTAACATCTGGATCACATTCTTAAATTGGTGCAAATTATACTTCCCATAGAAACGAACTCGGAACTTTCTTCAAATAGATTCCTGCTGCATTATCACTTTCAGAGATCTTTACAGAAAGAGAATAAGAAGAACTTTACAGTTTTTTACAGAAATGAAATTCTTGATATTTATTAATTTGAAACTTTTTTCCAGATAGGATAATGGCCTCTTTGTTGCCCTGTCCCTTCTTCTTCATTCAATCAATCAATCAAAGAGTAAGATAGTTACAGGAAAATCCTCCCCGAACCAAAAAACTAGCAAAAGTAAAAAAAAAGTGCTAAGGCGGCGAGTAGGTTAAAAGCGACCCTGCAAGTGACAATCCTGTTATGAGAATAAAAATTATGAAGTTGTGGTTCAAGTTTCGTTAGTGAATGCGAAATATATGTACATTTTACTATAATATATTACACATTTAAGAGTTCCAAAACTTATTTTTTACTAGATTTGCATGATAATCAGAAAATATTAGTACTCAAAGTCAATCGATAACACTTAACCTAAACTATTGATGATATTTGCTTGATAAACAAAAATGAAACTGAAAACATTATTTAATCCAGTTTATTTTTCAAATAAGTTGATAGTTTCTATTTGATATAAGTTGTTTACTTTTCAAAAATAACAGAAGAATTAGCTTTATTCGTTTTTTGTTAATTAAATAAATTTGAAGCAAATATCAATAAAATGCAAAACGTAAAGAAATGAACCGAATTTTTAGAATGTATGACTATGAAACATTTGACATAGAGCAAGCTAAGCATTCCGAATATTTTAAATTCTATATATTGCAGTAATATGCATGCAAAATATTTTATCTTTTTCTTTAAAAAAAAAAAAAAAAAAGATGGGGGAGTTAGTAATGCAAGCAAAAAGATGTCAACTCATTATATAAATCCATTGTAATTTCAATTCTGCATCATCACAATACAATTTGTGTTTATTTGAAATAAAAATGTTTAGGTGGTATAATTTTGTTTGGCAACATATATATTGAAATACAAAAAATATAATAAAATGTAGCATTTATTACAAAATATGATATTAAAATACACCATTTAAATATAACATCACAATATGTACATAAGTAACAAAATTATTTCAGCAATTATTCTCCAAGATAAAAGTGATCAAAATAATAATCTGTATATTTCATTCAAATAGGAAAATATAAATTTAAAAGTATCTACATATCTTGAACTAAGATTATTTATAACTCATCACAAAAAAAAATCCGAAAAAAATAGTCATTTAACTATCATATAAATTATAAGAAAAATTGCATATTGTACAAATGTCTTATAACCGAATGCTTATCTGTCTATATACATATATAATACAATAAAAATATAACAATACATACAAACTTCTTTTAAAATTATCTTTAATAAAAAACAAAAACAGCAATTGATTATTACGCTTAGAAAGAAAACCATTCTTGAAATAATTGTTAAAAATAAAATTTATTTTATTCCATTACTTAAATCGGAATAAAAATAATCCAATGAAAGTCAAATGTCAGTGAAAAAGAGTCAAAACCATATTCTGAATTAGTGTACAAGACATGTAAAACTGGGGAAATTTATTTAAATTATCACACAAAACCATATTTTTTTTGTTTGTTTGCAATCTCGTTTATTCACATAAAATGTGTAATTTTCTTCAAATTCATAGCATGACATTTTGATGATAATGTGTGAGATGTGCGGGATCACAATCAGCCAAAGTTTGCACCAGAGCTTTTGAGGATTCCCTCAAATGTGCCAACTGCTCTGGCGAACACGCCAGTATGACCAGCTGTAAAAAACTGATTTTCAATTTTTCTTCACTCAAAATTCCTTTTATCACAGGAAAACAAACTTTCATGAGAGTTTGGAATTTATAAACTGATAATGATTATCATACTAAAAAAAAATCCAAATTACTATCAGTAATGAAATTTAAATAATTTAAGAATCAGTTTGTAGCTCTAATGACATTTTATCACTTAAGAGTTAAATACATAAACTATTCAAAGGGACACTCAATGAACAGACTTTTTGTCACTTAGTAAGAGTTGAATACGTAAACTATTCAAAGGGGTCAGCACCAATGCAATTTTCTTTTACAAGAGATATCACTGTATTAAAAAAAAAACTTAGCCAAACATTAAGAGAACACTAAATAACAAGAACTGTCATAAAAATCAATTTATGCAATTAACACAAAAAAAAAGGACACCAGTTCTATTGAACCAATAATACAATAGGTAATTGAATGTAATTTTATTTTATTTTTTAAAATACATTTAAAAGCCTTAATTGAAACATTTGCTTTCACATGCTTTGTAGAAAAGAAATGATTTGAAAACTATTACTGTCCTTTTTAACTACATATTGAATTTCTTTCACTGTACTAACAAGTTCTTTAAATTTTAAATACCCCTCAAAGGAAGATAAAGTAATTGGCCGATATAAAAAAAAAATGATGGTTAAAAAAAGACATCAGTGGAGATTTAATTTCAGTATTTCTGAATAGTTAGATAGTAATTATGCAGTCTATGGATCAAATTAAACATATTTTTCCTTTTTACCTCATCTTTAATTGCAACAAAGCAAACTATTTACTAGCAATCATTTGGTGAGCAATGCAATGCTCATCAGTCAGCAGATGAAGATGAGACATTTTATCTGCTTCTAGTAAAATTTTTCTATATTGAATGCTAACACATTTATATTTCATGCAGTTCACTGGTAACAATGCACACACCTTATCCTTTTAACAACATATTCGTGAAATCCTTTTTTAAAGTAACAAATACAATATTTGATGGCGATTCTCATTGTGAATTATTGAGGAAATTTAATGATTCAAAAACTGATTTTTCGGAATATATATTAAAAAAAATATCAAGAATCATAAAAACAAATCTACTGATTAAAGAGAAATACATTTTAAAGAATAAAAATAATACCCTCTTAAGAAGGTCAGAAATTATTTACTTCTATCACAATAACTTCTGGTAATGTACAAGTTTTCATTATTATTTTAGAATAAATTTAGTGGTTTTAAAAACTGTCTTTAAAACATAACTTTAAAAATATGCTTTTCACAGCAATTTTCATTTCCAAAATTTCAAATACACCCAAAACATTTTCAAAATTCATTTAAATAACATCATATGGAAATATATATATACACACAAACATACAACAAATTTAGTTACCAGAATGTACAAAAATGAATAAATGGAGTGAACTTTCTGAAATAAAGGAGAGGCGAAACTATACTCTCCCTCTCTATTTATATAAACTGGGAAGATATGCAAATAATTCATTAACATTGTTAATGAGGTTAAGTAATTATTAAAATGATTATCTTTTTTGTTTTTCTTTTTCAATGCTTGATATTTTCAGCTCACCAGCTGCTTAAGTTTAGTGAAAAAATATTAAACAATGAATTTATTAGTGGAAAAAATAAATTATTATTTTAAGAAAATGAACTTTAAATCTATTAGAAGTGTGAAGAATTAATTTACATTTGTTTTCTAAAATTCATTTCCCTTTGAACAATAAATAAATAGACATCATACGTTGATGAGAAACATATTTTAATTCATATAATATAAATTTAAGAAAAACTATAGTAAATTAATATAACTGATTTTAATGAAATGTTCACTTTTTTTAAAAGAATTTTAATGAGCAGATTTTTTTTCCTCATTAAATGAATTTGAAGAACTACTTTAGATTGTGTTTTTTAATACCCCTATTTATTTACAGTTGGAAGGATGAAATGTCTTTCATGAAAAATAGTCAGAAAAGCAATTGGAAATGGGATGCCATAGTTTTTAATTGGGACAATTACATGCAAGAAGTCTGTGTCGATTAGTGAAACGAAAACACTTGAAATGATTGTGATTGGCAACATTTGTGCCAAGATAAAGATAAAAATGGAAATGAAGTCTTAGTGCTCTATATCTCATAAAAACAATCAATTAAGATGACAAAAATGCAGAGAAATTATAAAAATACTAAATGGTGATTAGTGATGTTCTCTTCCCTCATAAAAGAGAAATTATTATAATTGATTTATCATTTCTGTATTCCTAAAAATATTGAAATAAAAATAAATGTTACAGCTATATAATAGAATATTTTATTGCAATAAATGACTTTCACTCAGAGTTGGACTTCTTTATATAAAGAGGCCTGGGTGTAAGAAACCAATTTGGGTCCTAAATTTTTTGTGAAATAAAAAGAAATTACACGAACATATATTACTAATGTATGTTTATTGAATGCATGATTTTATTTTTGCTAATACATTAATTACTTCAGAAAAATTACAATTTTTTGTAATTTCTTTTTCGATGATTAATACAGCAAGTGAATTTAAGCATTTTTCACACATGCTTGACTAAAAAGTTCAGTTTAGATGAGGTTATTCAGGAGTTTCCCAAAACCAAATAACAAAGACTAACCATTCACATCAACAAGAATTAGTTTCAAAAGATTGTCGAAATTAATAGATTTGTTAAAATGTTTATGATAAAGCAAACTTTACACCATACTGATAAGGAATATTATCAAGTTTTCACAAACAAGTTTTTAGTTCTTGATCATGTTGGGCCCCCTTCAATCGCATGGTTCTGTGCGATGGACAGAACCATGCGATTCCCTCCAGATGGATGGCTTTGCTTTCATTGTATTGTTAGATTCATGATACAGTAACACAATTTCAGTTTTAAATAATTATTAGGATAATTTTAAGCTATTCAGTTTTTATTTGCTTAAGGCTATACAATGCTTTAATTTACAATAGAAAATGCTTTAAAAATAGAAAAAATATTAAACCCAAGGTAAATAATAGGAATGTAAGATATAATCCAATAAGAGGTAATAATTAACTACAGCAAAAGAATTGAATAAACAATTTTAAGAAATATACTTAAGAATAGAATCTACAACCTCTACATTTTAGTGTAGTGTTGGTAGAGCTGATCAAGTTATGGAAGTCAAATTGTTGGTACATTAGTATAGCGAGTCTTGCAATATTTAGGTGACCAATTTTTTTCAAATGAAAAGGAGGACAAAAAAAAAAAGAAAAATACAGTGTTAATAAATCAAACATTTTATTAACTCAAATAAAAGTTCTCTAATTATGCTTACATCCCTTTTAATTATTTAACTAAACAACTATTGTTCCATTGAATGAATATTTTTTGTCAATATATCATTTTCTAACAATATATTGGAAATTTTGAAGCAAGAAATATCCTTCATATTGAATTTTACATTAAGTGCTTCAGCTAGAGTATCAACATTCAATCTCGATTTCTCACTAGTCCAAAAATCATTACCAATGAAAAAAAAATTTTCAACTGCTGCATTAGTTCCAGGGTAGCACAATGTAAATTCAACAAGAATAACTAAATTTTCAGATAGAAAGTGTTCATTTTTTAAATTGATAAATATTTCTATCCATCTTTTATCAATTTCAATATCTTGAGTTTTGCACTGTTCTAATTTATCAGAATTGAAATATACATTGTCTTCTAATTAATTCAAACAGACAATTGTCATTGATTTTAATATCAGGAATTTCTTTTGATTAAAACTCGTTATATTTTTCAATATCTGCCAAATTTTCTTGCGATCAATTCAAAAAACACCATTGAAAACTGTTATTTCCAGTGATATTTGTTTCAGACCATTCTTCGGCTTATAGGAAACATGTTTGGTAAAAATTCTGCACTTCTTTGGAGCACTTTTCCGTTATGTCTGAATTTGATTCTCCTAAGTTTGACAATTTTCATTTTATTATTAAAGGAATACATTTTTCTTCAAATCATGATTTATACTGATGATCAAAATCGTTAAAAATAAGACTAACTTCTGTGGCTGAAATTTATTCACATTCTATCTTTTGAATTTTTTATGGAAAATAGATGCCCGGTAATGTACAAAATACATGGTTCAAATCGGGAATAGGGTGTCCCCTAGGAGATTGACGACAAAACTTATCGACTTCCTAGATAAGTTGAAAAACATGCATGACTTAAGCATTGCATATGCTTCAGGTTACCATGACCTAAATCGCCAATTGCTTAGGGGACAATCTATTCCTGATTTGAACCAAATACATTAATATCTCTGATAATTCATAATTGAAAAAAGATTCCAGAATTTTTGGACATTTGTCTAAATTAAAAAAAAGATGAACAGAGAGGTTCAAATAATTGTAAAATAAACTCTATAGCCGGTGTTAGAGCAAGCCATCTAACTTTTGAATATCTTAAAAGTTTTTGTAATCAACATTTGCTTAACAGTTTGGTGCGGCATCTCTGAATACAGAGATTAACGGATTAGTTTTAAAATATTGAAAAGGACGACACTTTTTGAGAAAGAGCAGAACCTACAAAAGGAAGATGTGTGGTCACCTTAGTAATGTACTAATTCTATTATTTTCAATATACCACAGATGGTCAACAAAGAGAAGTTAATTTATGATTATCATGTTTTAAAGAGGCTATAAAAAAGAAAATAAACTTAAAGTATATACATATGATAGCAATTTGAAAGATATGTAATAAAATTCAGTATCATTTTAATATAATTCTTTTTTAAAGAATTATTTTATGTTATTGGCAGAAGACATTCTTGCATTCTCGATTTCAGTTACCTCATTCTCTGTTTCATTTTAGTTGTGTTCTACCTCATAAAAAAAACTTTTATTATGTATATTACAATTCAAGTGTACCAGTAAAATTGTAAAAGCAACTTATATTAATAAATAATTTTATTTTGTGTAACATAAGAAATATACTTTAGATTCTTTCATTAAATTTTAGGATTCATACAATTACTTTAAGATGATATAATATGAAACTCAAAATATTCCACATTCATTTAAATATTGTTCTTCATAATTACTTAATATTTTTAAGTAAATGTACCTACGACACACACAGATTCCTTTTTGGAAAAAATAATTTTTACTACTCATCAATTCACAATTTGCACTAATATGACTGTTTTTTTTTTTTTTTTTTAGATTTTTAAAAAAAAAAAAATTATTCTTTTCTTTTTTTGGCAAATAAGAAATGTAGGAGCTCTTTTCTTTTTATAAAAAAAAATATTTATAAATGCTTTTTACAATTCTCATGAGTTACATAGCAAAGATGTGAATATAGAGATGAACTGACTTCTGTAAAAGTTCTTTTCATGAAGTAACTTTTAAGCTTTTACATAAAGAAAAACTACTTTTAGCTGTATTTAAGATTCACACTATACATATTTAATTTTAAATTGCTAGATTTTTTTTTCCCACAGATTATATTTCTATCTAACAATTTAGTCTTCCAGAAATTTTAAATCCTCTATACTTTTTTCAACAAACGAATATATATACAAGTCCATAGAATTTAATAGCACAACAATTAAAAATTTCACTATAAGTCTAACAAAACGCTTTTGAGTGTGTAGGGGGGAAACTTGTATTCGTAGAAAATTTTCCCCAAAGTGATTGTATAAAAATAACTAAATTGTTTAAAGCTTCACTATAAAGTCATATAAATTTAAACCAATAAATTTGTTTTGTCATGTTAAGAAGATGGCAGAAAAACAAAATATTTTTTCAGCATTCAATTCACAATTTTATAATAAATATATATTTTTTAAAAAATAATCTGTTATGATTTTAATTTAAAAATTTAATATACTTTTTTACAAGACTATTTTGAATATACTTCATACATTTTAAGTCATGTTCATGACCATATATTATCAATTATCCTTATTTAGGCACTAAAAATATATTAAATTTTTGCTATAGAATAAATATGTCAAGAAAAAAAATCATTAATTTACAACTAATGGGAAACATAATAGGTCCAGATTTCGAGACAAAACATAGTATTTTAATGAGATCTATATAGCATCAAATATTTTACAATCAAATAAAATATTACTTACATTTTGTACAGGTGAGTTAAGAAAAATCACAAACTTTACTCAAGTCATTGAACAAATAATTTTTTCTTGGATCATTCTAAAGAATACAGTCAATAACATACACAAATTTGTCAAATTTAACAGCAGCTTTAAAAAATAATTCATAGCTAAGGTGAATGAATAATAAATTCTAATTTTTCTAAAGATTCCTAATTCAGGAAAACTTGAATTAAAAATGTTTCCACATTTTTAAAAAATATTATTCAGTTTTTAACTTAAGATCTTTAAGCACTTAGATATCACAAATGATACATGCAAACATATGACTAGTATGTTAATGACGGCTCCTACGTTTGACCATTGTTGAATCAAAGATTTGTTGGATGTCTTTATATGAAGCCACAGTTTTGAAAAAATGTCTTTCCTTTGCATCTTCAATCAATTTCTTCCAATTTTCATCTTGCATTAAAGTACTTGAGTGTACACAAATTATTAGACATTTGCGTGCTCTTGTGATAGCAACGTTCAGTCTTTTTTTACATGAGAGGAAACCAATGGTACCATTTGGACTATTAGCTCGTACACAAGACACGATGATAATATCCTTTTCCCTGCCTTGGAAACTATCAACAGTATTTACTTCTATATGCCTATAGTTTGGATTATGTTTTAAAGATTTAGTATATAAAGTGCATTGTGCTTGATATGGAGTAATAATGCCTATGGAAATATGAGAATCTAACCTTAACAACTCTGAACAAATGTTAACAATAACAAGAGCTTCATTAGAATTAGTTTTTGAACTAAAAGAACTTGATTCTTGGCTATCTAATATATCATACACAACATAAGGATAAATTGGAAAACTTTCATATTGTATATCAATTTGAGGTGCAGTTGTTAACAAATTTTCATAAAAATGCTTTGATGGAAAAAGACTTATCTCTGAATGCATGCGAAACTGTTCCCTTAACATAAAAATAGGATTGTTGGAACAATACTTTGAAAAATAAAGATGAAATCTTTCAAACATAGAACGCTCAAAGCCGAAAGAAACAGCATATTTAGAATTCACAGTAGCAGGTAACTGTTGATGATCACCAACCATAATTAATTTATTGATGCCAAACATCAAAGGTATAAGAGCTTCAGTCTCGGTACACTGTGTAGCTTCATCAATAATACAGAGGGAAAATGCATTTGTAGAATTACGTTTAAAAACTGAAGCCAAGATTGAGTGTCTACTGCTACCCAAAGTGGAGAGGACAATGCTTGTATCTCTCAAAATTGATGTTTTAAAATTGTTTTCTAGTACATAATCAGAAGTATGTTGAGTAACTAACTTCCTTAATCTGTTTTGTTCATCTGATAAATCTTTTATTTTCTGTTGGATTTTAGAATCAGATTTATTTTTCTTTAAGGCATCAATATCTTTTTGAATTTTTTCCAACATATTTTCTTTATCCTTCATTAGTTTACAATGCTCGCGAAACATTTTAGCAGCCTTCTCATCTAAGGTATGAGATTTTAAACTTTCCTTTATGTGATCAGGGATTCCAATCCGTACAAACTTCATCTGCGTGCTTTTATAACTTTCTCGATAATTGAGCTCTTTTAACCGACAGCCAATTTCATCAACGGCTGCATTAGATGGGGCTGTAACAAGGATTTTGAAATGTGCATTTGATTTGAGCAATTTTTCCAGTAAACCTACAATGGTATGGGTCTTGCCAGTACCTGGTGGTCCTTGAACCATAACTATTTTTGGTTTTGAATCCATTTTAAGCATTTCAGCACTTATGCCTTCAATTGCCATCTTTTGAGAATAACTATATTCCCTATTAGGATATACATTAGAGTAAGATACATGGAAGTTATCATAATTTGGTTGGACAATTAATTTGCAAAGTGGAGAAGATTGAATACTTTTCAAAGAGTCAACCAAGCGTATTTTATTTCTGATTCCACAAATTCCATTTCCTTTCATAATTTTATGAAGGATGGGTGAAATTGAACGAGTTTTGGAAAATACAGAAAATTGCCACAATTTTGCATCATCAAGCCAAGCTGGAGCAATTTTTTTCCATTTTTCAGAAATAGGATTTTTGTTATCATCAACTTGACTCCTAAACACATAGCCAAAACATAATACACATCTCTTTGTTTCAGTACTAACAATTTCCATAATTAGTAAACTGCCTTCAGAAGGTGAAAAAGATTGTTTATTTACCATCGCTTCGCAATTGTATACAGTCATGTCATATCTACTATCACAAGAAACAATAATAAAGTAGAACTTATTTACCACTCTGTTTGGGTTCTCAAAAATAGGTTTTGATTCTTGATACATCAAATCCCAGACCTCTAGCAAAAGCATAGGAAAAAAGGAAAGTATATAATGGTTTGATGAATCAAAATAAAGAGGTAAATTAGTAGCATATTTAGCTATGATAGGAGGTGGCTTATCAACTCTTCCTTGCTCCTCAAGCCATTTGACATTTAGTTCCACAATTAGCTTGATTGTTGAAATATAAGAAATTTGTAAAGAATTATGCTGATTAATTTCAGACATGGATTTCTGATGACTTGCACTTACATTTGGTCTTAAACTACTTTGCATAACTGGATGTAATGCATTTGAAAATGAACTGTTACGCGTCATACTGAGTTGCAAGTTATTTACCGTATTCATATTATTGTTATGCATCTGAAAAAACGGAGTTATATTATTTGAATTGATATTGTTTACTTGAGATTTGTTATTATTTATATTCGTACTGTTCACTTTATTTTGGTCTAAATCCCATACATTAACAACAGATACATTATTTTCAAGGTTGTGAGCATTATTATTCACAAGATTTAACCTTTGATGTAAACGAGGATCTCTGTTTGAAATATGACCAACATAGCCTGTAGTTAACATATGGAAATCTTTGTTATTTGCAGGTAGAGAAGTAGTTGAAAATGGACCAATACTTGCTGCAGGTTTACCAGTCTTTGAATCAGTAAAAATTCTTTTACTCTGATGTGCATTATCAAATTTTACATTTACTGGCTGGCTGATTGTCTTGTGTTGAGGAACACTGGAATTAACAACTGTATTTTTAGCAATAGAAGAGGATGTACTTTGTATTGGGACATTATAGTTCTTTAAATTCTTTTTGTAACTGTCAATCTTCGGAATTGAATAATTCCTTATAGACAGATTTCTTTTTTTAGCACTTCCAGGTCGTATAACATGAGGCTCTGTCAAAAATCCTGATCGAGAAGCAGCTGTAGTTGGATAACGTGAAATAGGAGGATTCTTTTTCTTCGGAGTATATTCCTTTGTAACTTCGAATTTTGAAGCCACATTCTCATGAAGTACTGCAACTGATGTTTTACATTCTCTTTTTTTTGCTGTTTGCCCACCAGTAGTACTTTTAATATTTTGTTTAGAATTTTCAAGTTTATTGAGAAGTGATTGTCGGGTAGATACTTTATTCTTCTTCGGTAAATTTTCAAGTTTATTGAGAAGGGATTGCCTAGTAGATAATACTTTATTCTTCTTTTTAGGTGAATCACTTGTTTGGGGTAATTTTACTTTTTTTTTTGATTTTTTTGGTATTGGAATAGACACTTCTGGAATATCTTCAGCAGCTTTATCATCAAACCACTCTTCTCTTCCTCGTATTTTTTTGGGTCGACGATGCATTTTTTGAGCTTCAATCAACATTGTTCTTCCCTTTGCTTTAGATAAGCTCTTGTTTTTCCCATCATCTCTAAACTGTTCAATTCCAACTTTTTTGCTTTGAGATGGAATTATCACAGAACTATGACTACTAACACTTGAATCACTGTTGCTATCATCAGATTTTTTATGTTTGCTTGAAGATATGCCTAAAATATCTCTACTAGTTGAAGTTCCAAATATTTTATCTTCTATCAATGGAATAGTATTATTAGGTAATCCTAAGTTATTGTCATCATTACTGTCATTATTTAATTGAGACATTGGAAAATAGTCTCCAATTTCAATATCCTGTTTAAAGGCTTGAGATCCCTCTAATAAATTTTCAGCTTCGCTAGATTTCAGAAACTTTTTTATTTTATCAATTGATTCACTGTCCTCACTTGACATTGATAAATTAGAAGCATTATCATTACCTGGTATTTTAATATCAGGCTCAAAATCAATTTCCATTTCATCATAATCTGGAGGTTCTTCTTTTATTCTTAATTGGGAAGAATTAAAGTCGAAATATGCTTCATCATCCGATATAATAACTATTTCTTCAGTCTGAGAATAACCATAATTCATATCTTGCTCATCTTCATTTTTGACAGTATTTATGTTACCAACATTAGTTTGTTCATTCAATATCATGGGACTTACCTCTGGATCCAAATCAACAGGTTTGTTCAAATGAGAACCTAGTAATTTAACAGAATTAAATGTATTGGTAACAGATATC
Organism: Nephila pilipes; assembly: GCA_019974015.1. NCBI lineage: Eukaryota > Metazoa > Arthropoda > Arachnida > Araneae > Nephilidae > Nephila > Nephila pilipes. The sequence continues at coordinate 13,403 of BMAW01013352.1, forward strand.
TTATTTTGATATATTGAAGAAGATTCCTTTGTTTTGATATGACACTGATGTTTTGGAGTATCTTGATTGTTTTCTGTGCTTAATGACAGTCTCTTTTTTTTACTTTTACACTGCTCATCCATTCCAGGATTCTGATTTATTTTATATGACCATTTCACATCAGGTGGTAATTTGAAGTCCTCATGATCACATCTTTTTACATAAACCCGACACTGTTGGGCTTTAATTTGTTCCCTTAATGGTAAAATAGTTTCATTAGAATTTACTTTACAATTTTGGTTTCTTCTATTTGTATTTGGTTCCTTTTGTTGTGTTTTAAATGAGCTTTGTCCATTCAGTTTGTCTCTAATAAGATTAGATTGGTTAACATTTTTTGTTGATGCAGAATGATCTTTCTTAGTTAAAATAGAATTTTGCTTTTCGTTTTCATAGTAATTTTGAATGGTATGTTGTGGTTTCTTAAAATTTCTAGGGTTATTTTCCATGTTTGATGATTCTTCGATTGAAAAGTTCGAATTTTTTAAAATATCTCCTGAATTAATTTGATCAGATCTGCTTTTGATGAAATGAGTTGATGTAATTGATGAAGATGCCGGAGAATTGGATGTAATAAGTTTGGAGGAAAATTGTTCAACAGTATCCTTAGGAGAAGCAATTTCATCTGTGACATTAGAATTTTGTAAATTATCAACAATTGATGAATTCGATGCACTAATATTTAAAATAGAAACATTTCTCTCATTATTTGAGTTATTTACACTTTGTACACTTTCAGTATGAGTCACAATGTTTTTTCTTCTATTAGTATTACATAAAGACTCAGATGTATTAATTGATGCTTCATTTTTTAAATCTTTAGAACCATTAGACCAAGTGGTGTCATCAGCTGGTTCTGATTTTACAACAAGAGGAGGAGGATCATCAGATAAATCAACAAACAGAATCTCTTTCTCCATTTTTTTAACAGCAAATGCACATACAAAACCATCACAATCTTCTACTATTCCAGGAACACCAAATCCAACATGATCACCGATCTCCAGCCTCACAGGACTTGAAATTTCATTGCCATTCACAAATACTCCATTCAAGCTACCCATATCTTCAACAAACCAGTCATCATTCTGTTTCTTAAAACGGGCATGTATTCGTGATACTTGAATATATTTAATAGAAATTGGATGAGTTTTTCGTCCAACAATAACATCGGGTTCAATCAATTCTATGATTAACGGATTTGGATTTCCACTCTCTATCTGCCGTAAATAATATTCCATGATACTCTAACGCAATCTTAAAATAAATTTAATTCATAACAAATGAGTTCATTCGAAAAGACAGGCTGGTTACTTTCATGTAATATCTCAATACTAAGAAAAAGGCAAAATATAATTTTAAAGAAGTAAAAACTCAATGAGTAGAAAAAAAAATGAATTTAAAATCAACGGTATCACGAACAAATATCAAAACAGTCAAAGTTGTTACAGATTTGCTCTCAAGAGGAAAGGCGGCAATTCAACAATATTTACAGGTTTTAGGAACGAATCAGGACGTGTAATGCTTCCTTTTTTGGGTGGCAATGATACAATGGTTGCTAGTACATTATTTCTGGCCTCTTTTTGTAGATCGCCAAGTTAACCGTATGGCTTGTTATTGAGCCAAGCTGTATTATATTCATAAGAGATTTCGCGTGGTGAGGTTGTATTTATACGTGGTTGCTAGTTTTGATACAGATTATTTTCTTAAAATTGTAATGTATTATTTTTATTTCGCTGTTCTTTATTGTTGATTGATTTCATGTGTGTTTTGATTTTCTGCTTTTTTAATTTCCAGGGTTTTTTTTTTTACATATTTGCTAGATTATTGTTTTTTTTTTCTCCAAGGGATCAAAATTGACGAACGAAGTAGACTTATTACAAAAATATAAGGTAAGTGAGTCTTAAGTATTATACGTGTCCCAAACATCAAAAGTCGAGAATAAATGTTTTAAAATTTATATAGCTGAAAGGAATATCATTTTAAACGAGGAGGAAGGTTTTGATAACATACATGAAATGTTGAAGAAATGTGACAATAGTATTTACAAAAGACAAAGTCGCATTGGAGGTGCTCTTGTTCATTATAAATTTTCAAAATGCTGCATATTGTGTAGAAATACATATTTTACCTTACTATCTTTTTCTAATCACCGTAAAATCTGCGAAGGATATATATACCACTATTGAAAATAAGAATGACAAAAATAGGAATCGGTCAAGAAGGGAAAAAAACAGTATTAGAATGTAATATTTATCTAAAAAAATTTCATATTTATCAAAATTACAGAAACATACTGAACGATGCTCAAATTCAACTTTTCCTTATCCTTGTCCACATCCTGAGTGTAATTGTAAATTTAGCTACTTGACACAGTTGTTAATACATGGAAAAGAAGTTCATGGAATAAATATGGCAATGAATGAAATAAATTTTGAAGATATGTTTTCAATTATGGCTAGAAAATGAGAGTGCTAAAACTTATTCTTCTATTAAAAAACTTACTGGTGATAAAACAACCGAAACAAATGTTTATTCATATTACAGTTGTCAGTGTTTTAAGTCCGTAATATCAAAGTCATATAATAGGAAAACTAGTAAAAGGCTTAATACCACCAACTGAATGAACTCCTGCTCAATTCATTGTTTTTGAGACAGATAAAATATCATTTTTAAGTCCTTTTCGAAGCATAATCATGAATTAAAGGCCTCAAAACATGAAATTTTAACCAATTAAAAAGACTTTGGAATTTATTAAAGCTAACCTTAGAATGGGTATTGAGAAATCTTAAGTACTGGAAATTTGCTCGTGGTAACAGAAAAATGAGGAATGATTGAGATAACTATTTTGTTAAAGAATCCTTTTTGACAAACAAAAAAGCCTATCATATTACATGAATTTTTTGAAATTACTTTTACTGCTTCTTAAAAAAGATGCTGGTTGAAATTATTAATAAGAAATTGCTTAATGAAACTTATAATTGTATTTTTTTTATATAAACCTCTAGGACAAGATATGGTTTCAGGTTCTAAAAGCTTATAAAAAATTGCCAAATAATTCATTAGTAATTGGCTTACAAACAGCTGAACAAAAAGAAATGATGGTAAAAAGCTGTAATAAAATATTATGTATTGACTCGAACTCACAAAACCAATGAGTATGATTTCTATTTAATGAATTTAATCATACCTGATGAATATGGAATAGGTTATCCAATTGCACATTTCATCACAAGTTAATTAGATATGGAAACTGCATTGTTTATTTGACAGCATAAAAGAAAGAGTCCCCACTAAAATCTTAATTGCATTATAACTGATGATAAAACAACAGATCCCACTCTTAAACAAGTGTTTGGAAATGAGGTTAAACACCTGCTTTGCAAATGGCATCTTCATTGTGCTTTAAAAAAACAGTTAATTAATCTAGTTTAGAAACGAGGAATAAATTTAGGCTTTTTTGGCAGTTCTTTTAGAGGAAATAAATTCAATGAAATTGAAAAATAGTATGGATAATTTTAAAGTTGCATTTCCTGACAAGGAACCTGATATCATTGAATGTTTTATGATAATCAGTAAGATAGAGTGGAATTATGGAGAATGTTCATCATCATTCATTTCAATCATTTTCTGCATTCATATACCAATATGTATTGTAAGTTGTTTCATAAGTGCAAATTCAATTGTCGAATAGACAATGGAATTTATACTGTATTAAAGATAGAAAATGATACATATTTTGCACATCAATATAGAATAATAATTCGCATCCACCCAAGTGTTTATCCTTCAATATATAAATGGCACAATATTGTATTCGAAATTCCTGATGGAGATGTTTATGTGAAAGCAATATATTCATGATTAGTATAATCACAAACTAATGGAGATGTGTTTTAGGAAGTTAAAAAGATTGTAGAAGGATGTTCAGACCATGATAAATGCTTCTGTAGGTGTATAAAAAATCATATTTATCTCTATGTATGCATTTGTATACTTATGTATGCTTGGATAATCACCTACTGTATAAACATATTCAAAAAGTTAACTCATTATATGTTCAACAATTTCCGTATTTTGATGGTGTTTTAAGTGATGGAATTGTTGAAGATAAAGAATATGACCATGATTCAGTTCCATCCGTGGCTTGTGTAGAAAATTGCATTGACTCTGCAATTAAAGAAACATTCCGAGAAGAATGAGAATCCACGAAACTTATATTTTACTGTCGAATTAAGTTGCTTATTGCAAAATAAATTTGTCAGAGTTACGTTGTTATCATACTTAAATAGGAATTTAAAAACTATGCTTTCAATATGTTAATCAATTGCAAAAAGAAACAGGGAAATGAAACTAGAAACTAATTCGGTTATCTCCCAATCAGCATTTAAACTAGAAGTATATATTTAAATGTACCAGTAAAATTAAAAAAATTGAAGAAGAAAGCTTCAGGATAACCTTCTTTAACTGTCAAGAAAGAAACAAAGAAGTATTTAAAAGTAGAGCAATCAGTATTATGTAATGCAAATAGCTTGTTTAGGAAACCATCCAGATTTTTTACACCCCAAATTAGTTATGTACCTAATTATAGTCGAGTAGTTTTACGTATTGAGGACATTAAATTACATTTTTATGAGGTGAAATCATTGGATAGTTATATATCTGATGAGGAAGTAAGTATTGTTTTAAAAAAAAGAACAAATTTTCATAAAGGATGGTGTAGGAATAATATAATTGATGTATTGAATTTAAAAACCATACAAAGTAGAGATTCCATCACGGCAAGATGTTACCACACACAAATTCTGGAGATTGGAGGTAATTTTGGAAACTTCATTAATTTTAACCAACTTAGAAATGCAAAAATTGTTTTCATTCCCATTAATGTGTCTGGTCATTGGATTTTATTAGTGGTTAAGTCAAATGTCAAGAAATTATACTTTTATGATCCTTTAGGTTTCGGAAACGAAAGTAGGTATACTAAATTAATAGATTTAAGGAGAACTTTAAATATTTTGTTACATGAAGAACTAGATTGGCATATTTCATATCCTATTCATCTGAAACAAACTAATTGCATGAATTGTTGTGTTTTTATATCTTACTTTACCATTAGGGTATTAAACAGAGGAAATATAATTTTGATATAAATGAATTTAGAATTTATATGTTTGATTCTATTGCAGGTAAGTGTTTAAATAATATCTAATATATTGTATCAGATGATATTAACACTTGTTATCAATGCAGGCAGAATTATATACACTAGGTAAGTTTATTCGTGTAACTTTTTAATTATTTAAAGTACTATATAAAATGAATATTGTAATTCTTCTGTTTCATTTGTATACTATTAAAAATTCGTTATTTTGTGTAGTAAAAATAATTGTGCAAGGTTTTTAAAGTGTAAAGGAATATATATCTTCTAAGGATCCTTAGAAGATATATATATCCTTTTCCTGTTGGAAAAGGGGTTAATGCATTTACATACCATACCTTCTGGGTGACGTGGAAAGTGGTGGAGATAAACCAAGTTTTCATATCATGTATTTCTTTGCGAATTTTTTTAATAGTTCTTATTTTCTAGGCAATTATCCATTTTATTATAAGTATCAATCAACTGAGTGCTGGAGACACTTTTGCATATGGGAAGTTTTTGATACGAAGAGAATGTTAGATGGGATTTCCATCTGTGGTGACATTATCTGTATTATAATTGCATCACAGTTGTGAAAGACTTTCTGAAGCATCAAAATTTGTAAAAAATAATAGGTAAGTTATATTTATATGAAAAATATGTGTAATGGATCGCTCTCTATACAATATAAAATGTAATTATTATAGTTGTATATTAAATATTGTTACAGAAACGTTATATATGTATATGTTAGCCAAATGGTAAAATCAGGAATACCAAGTAGTAATTTCTTTTCCTCAAGGAGAAAAATTACATTTTTTAAAAAAACTAAGGGTAGTAGTTTTCTTAATTACATCATTTGCAGTATTGCTTTTATTTGACATAATAAAAGAAAAAAGCAGAGGATGCAATACAATTTTATTTTAATTAGTTCATGTGCATTCTCCCCCACACAATATATATTAAATAGTTGATGGTTTATGGTAACTAAAATACGCATCACAATAACTCTGCTATCTTTAACTTATTAAACAGTTACAAGTTGCTAATTTTTGAGAGCCCATAGTTTTGATAAATCATAAAATTTACTTCTTTTTGCTGTTTTGAACATATAATGGGGCTGTTGCACACTGAATTTGTAAAAGCTCCAAGTCTTTCCCCTCTTGGTATGGTGGGGAAGTTTGGAGGAGGAGGTGCCAGACAAGTGTTGTCCACGTTACTTAACACAGACTCAAAATTACGAGGTCTGTCGTGAATAGCCTTCATGTTGCTTCTGAGTGTAACACTACTGAACAATCATTAAATCAATTAGTAGTAAACAAATGGGGAAAACTGAAATCACCGTTTTATTTAAACTACTTCTATTTGAGTATGAGAACAACAAAAAAATGCTTCAAGTTGCATTCTCTTCCAATTTCTGAAACATGACAAACATTAAATATCACATTAAATTATAATTACAAATAAGCAAGTTACTATTTGATTTTTAAAGCTGTTACAGAAACGATCAATAAAAAATATCATTTTGCATGTTTAACAATTAACTGCACAAATCATGGTATTTTTTTCTTTATTAATAAATCCCTCAGTTATAGAGAAAGCTCAAACATCAAAATTCTATTCAAGTTCACCAAGCTGTAACAATTAAATTCAGCTTACAATATTTTCAAAATTATTTTTTTATCTTATATTTCAAAAGAGTCACTCCGCCAAACATTTAACTAAGAAAAGGTTTTTGGAGTAACGTTCTTATGTCAAAACGGTAAGCAAAACTGATACCTATATTTATCCCGGGCAAGCTCTACTTGTTTTCGATAAACGATTAGAATGTCTTATGCAACGAAAGCAATAACTGTTTTTCATTAAATTTCTTTTCTTTTTTTCCCAAAGGCAATGAAAAAGCAAATCTACACTTCAAGGATTTGTATAATGAGTCATTATAAAATATGTATAGATAGCTTTTAGCTTTACTTTCAGTGGATAATAAAGCTATTGCTGTAAAAGCATTTTTATTTCGTTTGTTATTCTTAGTTAAATGTTTTGGCGGAGTGACAAATATTAATATGTAATCAGTAATTTGTCGTATGCATCTCTTTATCGTTTGTAAGTTGGGATCGTTTCTGTACTTCAGAAACTAGTATATTTTTAATTCGAATGTACATATGCCGATTGATTAAACAATACTATGATATCCATGAAAATAATTTTACATTAGAATTTTTCGGTAGTCATCCAAGTTAAAAATATTTTTTTACGGGTAATGGTATTATTAGATTGCATAAAGCCTCTTAGAATTTTCAACAGTACAATGTTATAGTCTCTACTCCAGATATGTTTTTATTTTTAACCTTACAAGTAAAAAATACATCATTATACAAAATATAAAAATTATACATCGTCAAATACATTTATTTTAAAAAAATTATATAATTTACAATTTTTCTCTTGTTAATTCAAATTGAAATGTTGATGAGCATCTTCAGTATAATTTAATCTTTTTTTTTTTTTTTTTTTTTTGCAGAAAAAATTATGATACATGGCATGAAAAATTTTGAGTTAATGAGTTTTTTTATTTTTATTTTGGCAAGAACTTTCAGGATTTTTAAATTTATGTTTTGATAAAAGGAAATGCAATACCGGAGCATATGAGACAATTAATTTAAGTGATTATATGTGTCATGGTACTATTGGTTAACACTAAATTTCCTGCGTTGATGGAATCTAGATGACAAAAGTTAAGATCAAAATATTTGTTTTGTAAGGATGAAAATCTGAAGAAAAAAAAAATTACATCACGCAAATTCTGTAAAAGATGAAAGATATGAACTTTTTTTTTTTCTGAAAAAATTATACGGTTAATAGTTATATGATGCCTGGATTCTTTTCGACGAAAAAGAGTTTACCTTTCATTTAGCGCAATTTATATTTGGATGAAAAAAAAACTATTACTAAAATTAAAAGCTAGAGTTTAATTTACGACGCACCTTTCTCTTAAAAGGAAGGAATGGCCTCAAAATAGCTATTGTATTAAATTAAAAGTAATAGGAAGTTCCATAATTAAGTAGAAAAATTAAGTTTTCAGAAATAAAATTCAAATTCGCGTATTCTAAATAGTGATGCGATCATTTCAAACATTGGAAGAGTTAGTAAAAATATATGAGAAAGCAAAAGGTGGATATCGAAATAGCGATAATACGAGCGAAAGATACGGACATTAGTCCAAAAATTAGCAGTCAAGTTTCTTTATCTTTAGATTCTTTAGTTAAAAGCATTCGTACACTTACAGTAAGAATTCTCAGTAAAACCAGAAGGTTGGTGTTTTTTTTTTTTTTTTTTTTTTTTTTTTTTTTAATCTTTAAAACGTGCATTTGGAGCTAAAAGTGTTCCAGATAAATATAAGCTCGAGATTTCACTTAATTTACTGTAAGAAAAAACTGCAAATATTATTACCAATCTTAAAGATGATGATCTCAAAAATTGTGAAAAAATAAAGTTTTTAATACTTCAAAAGTTTGAGCCTACTCCCCAAGCATGTTCAGAGAATTTTAAAAAAGCAACATGTCACAGTTGTGAATCGTAAGTTCAATTTACGAGCTGATTATTTACAAAGTGGGAGTACTATTTAAAAATTGGCAGACGTTTCAAGTTTTGAATCATTAAGAGAATTAATTGTTTGGGATAAATTGTTCAGTACGTTAGTTAAAGAGACCGCTTCGCATAAGTATTCGTCAAGAAAATAAATAGGGGTTCGATCCCATAACCTTGGCGAGAGAAAGAAATAATTTATTTTATTCATCTTGTGGCAAAACATAAAATGAGTATTAATTTGTACCGCAAAAATAATAATAATAGAGGCAAAATAATTTATTTTATTCATCTCGTGGCAAAACATAAAATGAGTATTAATTTGTACCGCAAAAATAATAATAATAGTGGCATGACTAGAAATTTTTTTTCGGATGTTAAGCATTCAAAATGTGTCTTATGTAAATCTGAAAGCCACTGTTTAAGTAATAGTCCACAAATATAACCAATTACCTGTAAAGAATGGAATTAGTTAAAAATAATTCCCCTTGTTTTAATTGCTTGTCTTTCAATAAAGTTAAGTTTTGCAAATCAAAAATTCTTTGACGATGCTGCCTGAAGAAACATCATTTGTCGTCGTGTTTTTCTCAAAATCAAAATTTTGTCGCTGCTAGAGAACCTTCTGAGAGAACAGAAGAGTTCGTTGACCCCTCAAATAGTGAACTTTCTCCGGCTTCAAAACAATAAGTAACGGAGGTGTGAATTTTACGACAGTAAAGGAATGTTTGAGAATAGGGGACATATTATTTACTGCAATGGACAAGTTGTTTACTGTTTCCTGAGATGCTTTTGAAAACTGTGCGCGAAACGAGAGTTCTCGATGGTGGTTCAAAGAGTAATTTTATTTCGCAATAGTGTGTGAATAGACTCAAATTACAAAGAAAGAAAAAATAAACATTTTAGCTTTCGGATTGAATAACTCGGAGTTAATGATTAAGTCGTGGGTAAATGCAACGATCACAAATAGAGAAGAGAATTACGAGACAAATACACATTTTTTTTGTGGTGCCGCGAATTGCAGATGTGATTTCTTCTCAATCATTTAATGCTTGTTTAGATAATTTAAGTAGGGAAAAATTGACAGGTGAAAATTTTAATATTCTGGGCAATATTGATCTATAGCAGCAGAATTTTTTTTATGAAATCCTTAAACCGGGACAAATAAAGCTTTTGAATATAAAATTAATTCTTCAGAATACAATGTTTGGCTTTATTGTGAACGGGAGTATACCGGTTTCTAATCAAAGCAAGCCCCATTGCAGATTGATTAAAGATAGTATTGATTCAGAAAAGACGATGAGAAAATTTTGGGAAATCGAAAATATAGATTCCGAAACAGTAAAAAATAAAGAGAATAATTTGTGAGGAACATTTTAAAAAAAAACTCACTTTATTGAAAGAATATCGGAAAATATACAGTTTCTATGCCATTTAAAAAGGATCCTATTTGCTTAGCCCAGTCAAGAGATATTGGTCTTAAGAAATTGAACTCGTTGTAGAACATGTTTATAAGCAAGATCCTAACTATTTAAAACTGCAATGAGACTTTTTAAGAGAATATAAAGAATTAGGTCACATGAGAGAAGTTAATGATCTTAATGAATGCGGTATATACTTGAAACATGATCTCGGTGTGTATCGTCCCGGTAAAAGTACTAGTAAATTAAGAGTCCTTTTTAGTGTTTCTAGTCTAACTACCATTCTTTAAAACTCTACAGCACATAGGAGGATTTGCGCAAGACGATGTTTTTCCTATTACGGTGAAAGCACATTTTTGCGTTCCTTGCAGATATGAAGGGAAAAAAAAATGTTTAGAATGATTTGGATTCATCCAGATCAGCGCATTTTTGGAAAGAAAAAAAAATGACGAGCCAATAAAAACTTTTTGAGTTGACAACTGTCATCTATGGAACAAGGAGCGCGCCGTACTTGGCAACTAGAACGCTAAAACAATTAGCTTTAGATGAATCAGAGAATTTTTCATTAGGAGCTTCAGTTGTATTAAGAGATATGTATATTGACGATGTGCTTACGGGTGCCTATACCTTATTAGAAACAGAGTTAATTTTACAGAAATAGATTGGCTAAAGTAAATGGTAATTTAATTTCTTTCCCCACATTTCTTTATGAAATAATCATACTTTCGATAAAACTCAAACTATTTGTTGATTTTCTAAAAGCATTTTATTTAAGCTTTTAAATGTCTTTTTGGTATGAAAAATATTATCAAACATTTGAAAATCTCGGAAAGCCTGATTACAAAACGCAATGTAAATATAGGATTTAATTCCTTTTTCTCAATTTGACAAATTATTTTCTACCGATCGCCTTAAAATGATTTCATATTTGCTTCAATAAGTGATAATTTAATTTCCCTCTTTCATGACCAGTGTGTAATTGCATTCGTATTTTCAATGTTAGAATAATAGTAATTATTTAATAGCACTTGATTTATTTTTATCTTCTTAACAATAAATTCTTCTTAATTAATACTTTAATCAGAATGTAAATTTTATTTTTGACTACGCAAGAAAATCCGGCTATTGATCTTGAGCCGTCTTAATACAATTTTTCTCTCCTTTTAATCAAACATGTCATTTCTTTTATCAGACCTTGAAGTATAATAATATTAAAAAAAGATATTTAAGTATATCACTATGTGAACCTTATTTTTTAAATTATTCTAATTTCAAAATTTATCTTTTTTTTTTTTTTTTTTTTTTTTGTGAACAAACATATACAGAGAGCGTTAATAATACAGTATTAGACTTGAGCATATTATGTTTTACAATTAATTGAAATACGATTATTTGGACCATTTAAATAGTTGTTTCAAAATGCTTTTGTGTTGAAGGAATATTCTATTCGTGAAGGATTTAAATGCTGCTTCAACGATAACTATTCTTTGCAGTTTCTTAAAAATACAAAAAATGTTTGCCTCTATTTAACTCTAAATTTTTCCTCTATAAAATAATTAAATAATAGGTGTGGTTTAAAAAGTATATATATATATGATTTCCTCTCCTCCTATTTTTCAGAAAAAATTATACTTTTCGTTAAATACTAATCTGCAAGAAGGTGCCAGAGTTTTTTCATCGATTATAAAAGTTTCTAAAGAATCCTGGGACTCAAATCTACTATTGGAACTCTTAAACATATTTTGTTTAGAAACCGAAGCACGAGTTGAAGTTTTTGTGAAAGCAGTGTATGAAAATTTAAATGATTTAATAAGCATTATAAAAACAAAGAAATTTTATTCGTAGGGTTTGTGATCCAATGCCTTATTCAATGCAGCAATAACGTAGTAAGCAAAATTTTTTATAAGAAATTCTTCAATTCAATTTGTGTCCTTTTAAAGAACGGACTTCATTTTGATTACAGTGAAGATGTTTTCATTGATTATTGTAAACAGCTTGACAGGAGTTAATAAGTACTTGAAAATATAATGCTTTTGCATTACATAGCGAAAAATTATTTATATTAATTCTAAGTGTGTTAAAAATTATGTGGTTAAAGGAATATTTTAAAAAATAGTATTATAAATATATGTTACCTGAATTTTTGAAATTTTTTCGTCATTTAGTCACTAGAGAATTTAACTTCTTTTTTAAATATGCATATTACAACAGCTGTGAGTGTGTATTAATGTAAACATTGAATTATTATTTATTGCAAATTTAAATTTTGAATACGGAAGATATTTCATATGGTTGTTCACTATTCTTAGTTACCCACATATCATGTCAAATATCCGTGTAGCGAGGGTTGATGTACGTTAAATCTGTTGAGGTTCTAGCTCCTTCAATTGGCGTGATGTGGAAGTTTGGAAAGGGAGGTGCCAACTCAGGTGTCGTCTATGTCACTTGACCGAGGTTCAAAATTACGTGTTCCGTCGCAAATAGCCCTCGTGTTGCTTTAAGAGTGACGTTAATAAAGAATCACACCAAATTAAAAATATCACTTTCCATTGGTAAATTATTTCATGAGGGATTAACAAAAGTTAGTAATAATCTAAATTACGAATTTACATTATTATTTAATTTTTATATATCAGTTATTTTAAGAGTTCAATTAGTGTTCTGTTGAAAATATAAGCATCAGCTCTTAATCGGGGGAAAAAACAGCTATATTAGCGAGGGATTTTTTTTTAGTTAATACAGTGAAAAATCAGCTGATAGTTAAATTTTGTATAGTATATATAATTTATATATTGCTTTCAAGTAAAATAATTTGTTATGCATATATTGTCTCGTAGATATAAATATTCATGACTTACTATGACAATTTTGAAACCGAGCAATAACTTTCAAATGATTCATATGCATAGTTAATTAAAATACGATGCCTTTCATAGCTATTTTTAAAGTATGTACGGTATTCCTTTTAGCTGGTTTCAGTGTATGTATTCCAAACACAACATCATAAATTTAATTTTATTTGCATTATTACTAAAGTAATCGTTTTAAAGGACAAAAAGAAAAATAATTGTTTCATCAGTAGATGTATTTAGTGTTGGATGAAGATGGGAGTACATTGCATGTGATTTTTTTCTCGATAATTGTCGTAGATACCAAGGGATAAATAAATAAAAAAAAAATTAATGCATTGATTTTAGTTAGTTGTTAAATCGAAATAAAATGTGCCAGACTTGTTTCTCTTGGTTATTTACGTATTAAGCATAGCTCTCTTGCCAAAAATGAAATAGTTTTGGTAAAATCTTTTTAATACAACTGAGTAAAAAGATTTTACCGCGTTTAAGTAATTACTTATAAAAAATAATGAGAAAGCACAAAATAAAAGTCTCTTTTTTTTTGTCAATAAAATCATTTTCCTGTTGAAATAAATTTTTAGCCACCTAAGGGGCTATTGTTTTAGGTAGGCTTTAAATTGGTGTACCAGATCACTTTTCGAATTTTTAATAGGTAAATTCGATTTTTTTATAACCATGTTCTATGTTCTGATTTTATGGTTCTGTCCATAGACTTAATATTAAATTTTTCTATATTCTTTTACATTCAATTCAACAATTTACCTTTTCCTTTTATTTTAAGTACATTTAGCTTAAATATATTCACTTTAATAATTTATCATTTGCTTTAATTTTAATATCGGAAAAAGTATATTATTGTCTATTTCAATATTTCCTCATTTCCTGTAATTCTAGTATTTAAATGAGTAATTTAATAACTACAGGGTGTGTCTTAAAAGTAAGTTGAATAAAAAAAAAGTTAAAAACTGAGCACCTTGGGTGTAATTTTGTTCTTTGCAAAACTTTGCATAGAACATTTTATTTTTTTCTTCTCTTTGTTTAAAAATTTTTAAAGTCATTCATGTACAGCTTGCAATTTTATTGAAACATTCAAAGAACTATTTTAAGTTCTCTGTTCATTGAAGAAAGTTCAAACATTATTGGCAGTTCATTGGATCACAATGGCAATTCTAATTCTACGTTTTCACTTAGCCTTTAACCTTTTAAGGCTACACAGTACCCTAAAAATGACAAATTTATCGAAAAAAATTTTTTTGCATTTTCCTGTAGCCCATACATTTCGGAATCTTGGCCCCAAATTTTAGATCTATTAACCAATTAGTTTTTAAGAAATTTGAAGTTTTCTGAGCATTGTCAGTCACTATTTTTGACAGCTGAGGGGGGCGTGTTTAGTTTCGGTTTTATTTTAAAGCATTTTTCCATTCTTAAATTTAATTAATTACAGATATTTTTTAAATAATATCGATACTTGCAGAGAAGTAGATATTAACTTCAACTTTCACTACTAAAATAATTTATGTTTGTTTATATTTTGAGTTCTTGATGTGCTTATAGTTACTTAGCCAAAATTGATAAGAAAAGGTATTTCTCAAGACCAATATTTATTCTGCATATAATTTAAATAACTTAAAAGCTATTTTAAATTGTTTAAGTGAAGTTTTTTCTGTTGAGAAAATGCCACGGACAAAACTTTCGCAGCTTGAGAAGAGAATCAACATTTCTAAGAGATGGAGTACTGCTGATAATGACAATGCTAAAAACCTGCTTTAGTGGATATAACTACAAAACTTCAGAATACAAATGTCTTTAATACTTCTGCTACATATAAAAGTATCTTTCAAATTAAATTATAGTGGATACTGAATGTTTGTTTTCAGATAATTTAAGCAATATTTGCCATAGTGTATCTTTAAAACTTTGCTATGGTCAAAGAAATAGATTTGCATATAAAGTGAATGTTGTATGTGTTAATTGTGACCAAACCTAGAGTGAAACATGTTCATAACAATTAGTTGATGCTATATTACATCAAATATCAAATGTTAGCAAGCATCAATTTTTTAATGTTCCATTTGATGTAAATATGAGATTAGTGCAAGGTATGTTAAGTTTGTGACTTGGCTACTCATCGTTGGAAAAATTCTGCATGCATATGAATTGAAATATAATGTTTAGTAAAACTTTTAAAAGACATTATAAGCCAAAAGTTCTGATTGGACATCTTGTTGGGTCAAATCAGCCGTTGCTTTATATTCGTAAAGATGTCATTGAAGCGTAGGGCTCAAGGAATGATAAAGATATAGTCGGTATTGGAATGTCATATGATGGAAGCTGGTTGACAAGAGAACATACGTCAACGTCAAATATCGGAATAGGATATGTTATCGACTTGCTGACTGGCTTTGTGATAGACTACGAAGTAATGTCAAAGCGGCATGGAGAATGTGAACAGACTAAATTTGAGCTTGGAGAAGAAAGTGCTGAATTTCGTATTTGGTACAAAGGACAACAAAATGTTTGTAGTACAACACATGTCGGATCATCTAGTGCAATGGAAGTAAATGCAGCTGTGAAATTATGGGAAAGATCTGAGAGTATTAGTTTCCGGGACACAATCTTGCTCTTTGACTCTTGGTGTTTTTACCAGTTATCATTAGCACGTGGAAAAAAATCAGGTATTCACAAAGATTGGGTAAAAATAACAATCAACGAAGAATATTTGCCCAAAATCTTGCCTATTTATCAGCGATTAGCATCAACTGAATTATTAAGCACATGTGTCAGAGGTTTGACACACAATTCTAATGAAGCATTACATTCGATAATATGGGACAAATATTCCAAAGAAAATACAGCTTCTAGGAGTCGTGTTGATTGCCATGTCGAGTGCAATACCTGAATTTATTGTTGGAACATTAAAAGCTCTAAAAACATTTCAGGATGCTAATTGAATTTGTAACAAGTTTGTCATCAGAACATTTAGTGTACTAAACTCATTGTAGGAGAACCTATTTCAGAAAGAAAAGGAAATCTGCAAATTTTAAAGTTGCGCAGAAAAAAATAAAACTTGCTAAATTGCGTCGATTTAAAATTCAGAAAAAATTAGGTGCTATGTACAAACCTGGTAGTTTTTAACTTTTTTTAAACTTTTATTTATATCATTATTATTTTTTATAAGTGTATTGTGTTTTAAAACTTTTGTGAAATTATTATGTTAACTTTAAGCTGAATTATCTGTCATCGTAAAAAATGCTATATCGATATTTTGCAAAAACATATTTTGAATAAATAAAAATATTTGCCATAATATTTAATTAAAGTAGTGTTTTCATATATTATATAAGTAGTTAAATAATATATTAAAAATTTAGATCTTTGCAAGTATTATTAGTTTTTATTTTATGCCTTTAAAAACTTTAAATGCATTTTTCTCAGACTTTTATTTTTGAAGATGTAAGTGTTTTCTAATCCCTAAGGCTTTTTTTCTGTTCAAGATAGAGTCTTGAAATTTTTTATACATACTGAGATATATGTGTTCTATAAAAGTTAGTATGGATTTAGGTCTGGGATCCCTAGTTATTTTTTTAAAAAATGTTAAAGTTAATATTTTAAAAATTTTCCTGTTTTTTCCAGGTTTAGCTAGAAAAATAATTATTAAAAATCAACAAGGGAACAGATTTTCAAATCCATACTAACTTTTGTTTGCAATAATGTATGAAATATAAATCACTCAAAATAGTTAAAAAATTTCAAAAATTGTGTATTTTATAAGGATTTAAAAAAACTTCAAAATTTTTAAATTTTAAAATAAGGACTAGTTAAATTGACTTTTTATTTTCAGAATCAGTTTAATAATATAGTATGAAAACAATACATAAGTTACTTTTAATATTACTGTCTCCAAAAAAATTTTTTGAAAAAGAGTACCGTGTAGCCTTAAATCGTTGTATGTATAAAATGTTGAAATTATCGAACTATACAATTAATAAACAAATATTTTTCAGGAGACCATCGGAGGGTTTATTCGTAGAATTAAGTGGAAGAAAATATCACCGTTTCTTTCTGATTGTGTTGACCTACCATGCATTATACGAATTTTATTTCAATGAAGATAGTAGGAGTCTGATCGCTCTACAACTGTTGTGAAGATCCGTGTTATATATTCACGCTCATAGATGGCGTTACTGTCGCGAATAATATTTATTTGTATTCTGAAATTGAAATCTGTAGAGGAGAAGTGGCATCGATGGTGTTGAGTATGATGTCCTAAGTTGCTGTAGTCAATCACGAGAGATTTTGAATAAAAAAGTAATTTTACTAGTAAACAAAAATGTTATTGAGAGTTAAATAACATAAGTGGTCCGCCGACCTGCAGAACAGCAAAAATATGGATTGTTCGTTCATTGGAAAGTTTCATATTGAACATTGAAGAATGGTGTATGTGACTGATATATTTAGAGTTCTCCTTTCAATCAAAATGCTTTCAAAACTTAAAATGAGTGAATTAATCGAAGTTGCCGAAGAACTAGAAATCAGTGTTCCGGCAAGTGCCAAAGTACTTACTATTAAAGATTTAATTGAAAAGAGCGATATTTATAAAAATAATCTTGAAGTCGTAAAAACTGTAGTTGAATCAATAATTGAAAAGAAAAAAGTTTACGAGAAAAATGAAGCACGAAAGCTAGAATTAGAAAGATTGAAACTCGCGCAATTAAAAAGACAACTTGAGCTCGCGAATTTACAAAAAGTAACACAAAATGTTAATGTGACAAGTAGCGATTCCGATTTAAATTCCAGTTTAGAATGTTTGATAAAAAAAAAGTGTCAAAACCTTAACAATACCAGTTCCGACACGTGCAGAATCGTATAATTTATTTTTCCAATCGCTTGAAAGAGCTTTCAAAACCAAAAACGTCCCAGAACAATTTAAGTCAGAAATTCTATTAAATATCTTGGGCGAAAGGGCTACCAATTTAACGATATATATAAGTGAGGATGAATTGTGTATGTATGACAAATTAAAAGAATTAGTATTAAAAGAATTTCAATCCACACCACAAAAAGTTTTAAATAATTTCCGTAAAGCGAAAAAACGCCCAAACGAAAGTTATATCCAATTTGCCTCGCGACATAGTGCAGCATTTGATTACTATTGTCAATTAAGAAAGGTAAATGATTTCAAGGGAGTTTGTGAACTTATGGTTTCCGAAAAAATATTTGATTCATTAGATCGTGAATTACAAATTCATATTGGCGTGAAACAAGGAGAATCTTGGTATGTGCCACCAGATTTGGCTAGGCATTGCGATATTTATGCATCGTCAAAATTCAAAAACGATAGTAATGTGTTCTCAAAGCCGCAAGTCGTAATTCATTCGCAAAAATATCGTAAAGAATACAGTCCACAAAAGGTATTTGTATCGGAAGTTAAAACTCCAAAATGTGTTGTCTGTAAATCTAATGAAAATCATTCTCTGAATGTATGCCCTGTATTCAAAAATATGCTTGTTAAGGAGAGAATTGAGGTTGTTAAAAATAAGCAGTTATGTTTTAATTGCTTAAATCATCACAAAGTGGCTAATTGTTATTCAAAATCTAAATGTTTTGTTTGCAAAAAAACGGCATAACACACTTTTGCACATAAAAGAAAATGCAACCGAAGCTCGTTCGGAAAATGAAAGCATAGCATTAAATCCAAGGTCAAATGTATTTGTTCCGCGAATAGAAAATCTCGATCCCAGTATTAATTCTCCATCGAATGTGCCACCTGCGAGCACTACACATTCATTCACTTCAACTCCATCGAATGTGCCACCTGCGAGCACTACACATTCATTCACTGCAACAAGTGTAAATGCAAATAAGATGGTTTTATTAAGTACTGCGAAGGTCATGATTCAAAATAATTTAGGAATATTTACGAGCGCACTTGCGTTACTAGATGTTGGTAGTATGAGTCATTTCCTTTCCAAACGGTTAGCCGACAAATTGAATTTGAAAAAACAAAAACGAAGCATAGTGGTCTCCGGATTAAATCAGTCTTCTTCTATTGTTAATAGGATTGTAAAAACAAAAATTTCGAACGTTAGTGGAAGTTTTGAAAAAGAAATTGAGTTATTAGTAGTACCGGAAATAACAGATCATTTACCCTCCAGGCAATTTGACATTAATACGCTAGAATTAGGTAATTTCAAATTAGCAGATATGAGTTTCAATAAACATGGAGAGGTGGATATTTTATTAGGTGCCCAAATATTTTACGAACTTTTGAGAACGGGTCAAATTAGGTTTCCGGATTCAGAAATTGCTTTTCAAAATACAGTGTTTGGGTATGTTGCTACCGGAAGTGTTCCAATCGAGAACAAAACTACTTTTCATTGTGGATTAATAATAGAGGATTTGGATGCAAATTTAAGGAAATTTTGGGAAATTGAGGAAGTTGAAGGGGATAAATTACCAGATGAGGAGAGTTTAATTTATGAGGATCACTTTATGAAGACACATTTCAGAAAAGACAATGGAACCTATGTCGTTAAAATGCCGTTTAAGATAGAGCCCCCATGTTTAGGCGAGTCAAAACACATAGCAATTAAAAGATTTAATTCTCTTTGGAAACGTTTGGAAGGAGATCCTGAGTATTTGCAACTCTACCGGGAATTTTTAACAGAGTATGAGAATTTGGGGCATATGCAGGCAACTTCTGAAACTCCAAAATATTTCATGCCTCATCATGGCGTTTTTAGGCCAGAGAGTAGTACCACCAAATTACGTGTGGTTTTTAATGCATCAGAGGCAACGTCATCTGGACAATCGCTTAATGATAACTTATATTCAGGATCGGTTGTCCAAGATGATTTGTTCGCTATTTTGTTGCGGTTTCGAAAACATTCTGTAGTTTTCACTGCCGATATAAAAGAGATGTATCTTCAAATTTGGATACATCCAGATCAGTGTGATTTACAATGTATTTTTTGGAAAAGTTTAAAGGAAGAGAAATTACGCGTATTTAAGTTGCTCACTGTTACCTACGGAACCAAGTGCGCTCCTTACTTGGCGACAAGAGTACTTCAACAATTATGTTGGGATGAACAAAACAGGCATCCTTTAGCTGCCGCTGCTGGTAAAGACTTTTACGTCGACGATATTCTAAGTGGTACCGAGGATTTATCTTCTGCCATTGAACTACAAGACCAGTTAATACTGTTGTTAAATTCAGCGGGCATGGAGCTTCATAAGTGGAGTTCAAATAATCCTAGTCTGTTACACAAGGTTCCAACGTCGGACCGAGAATACAATTTTGATAATCTCAACTCAACAACATTAAGAACCTTGGGATTACAATTTAATCCTAAAAAGGACACATTTTGTTTTAGTGTTCAAAAAATTGTGAGTCCAGCAACAAAGCGAACAATGCTATCTGATATTTCCAGATTGCTTGACCCATTAGGTCTCTTAGGACCTTTGATAATTACAGCCAAGATTTTCTTGCAGAAATTATGGATTTTAAAAATTGATTGGGACGATGAAGTTCCTTTACACTTAAGTAGAGAGTGGGAAAAATTCAGTTTTGAATTGAGTCAATTAAAAAATTTAACTGTAGAACGACATGTTTTAACTTCTAAGGCACTGAAAGTTGACCTTATAGGCTTCGGAGATGCTTCGAAAGATGCATATGGTTGTGCCGTCTACATTAGATCTGTATCAAGTTATGGTGACATTAAGGTGTCACTCTTGTGCAGCAAATCTCGAGTGGCTCCCATCAAGGAAATAAGTATTCCACGTTTAAAACTTTGTGCTGCTGAATTACTTTCAAAACTTATCGTAAAGGTTATATCATCATTACAACTTGAATTTCATGAAATACATTTGTACTCAGACTCTACCGTGGTGCTGGCTTGGATTAAAACTCCACCCAACTCTCTGAAGGTATTTGTAGCTAATCGTGTCACCAAAATTCAAGAGAATACAAAGGATTTTCATTGGCATTATGTTAAAACTGCTGAGAATCCCGCAGACTTAATCTCACGAGGTATTTTTCCTTCAAAGATCCAACAATTAGACATTTGGTGGAATGGACCTTCTTTCTTGTCATCTAGTAGCTGGCCACACTTCAAGGACAATCCTGATGTTTCAGATGATGAATATCTTCTAGAGGTTAAAGGAACTGAAAAGAACTCAGAACTAAATAAGGATTCTATGATTCACCTTTCTCTTTGTACTACTCCTAGTTTTTTAGAGTGTCTTTTTGAAATAAGTAACAATTACATTAACATCATTCGTGTTTTAAGTTATGTTTTCAGGTTTGTCAAGAACTTAAAGGGCGCAGTGAAGACAACAGGTCCACTGAATGCAAAGGAGTTGAATGCAGTAGAGGCATTCTTACTTAAAGGTGTCCAAACCCAGACCTTTACTAAGGATATTAATAGTCTCCAAAACCAACACTGTGTGCCTCCAGGTAGTAAATTAAAAACTTTGAATCCTTTCTTGGATTCTAAGGGATTGTTAAGAGTCGGAGGACGGTTAGGTAATAGTAATTTGAGTTTTAATAAAAAGCATCAAATAATTTTGCCAAAGGGTCACAGGTTAACTCTAATTATAATAGAACATTTTCATAAAAAATATTTACATATTGGTGCTTCTTCTTTACTCTATCTTGTTAGAGAAAAATTCTGGCCTCTAAATGGACGTAATAGTTGTAGAAAAATTGTTCATCAATGCATCATTTGTTTCAAAGTCCAACCAACTGTGTCGACTCAAATCATGGGCAATTTGCCCAAGGAAAGAGTTTCTCAGATTTTGCTTTTAATTGTACTGGAGCCGATTTCTGTGGGCCGTTTAATATTAAGAGTAAAGCGCAGCGTAAAGGTGCTTTACAGAAAGTTTATACTTGTATTTTTGTGTGCTTTTGTTTTAAGGCTGTGCACATTGAGATCGTTTCTGATTTGTCTTCAAATTCATTTATTGCAGCTCTAAAGAGATTCATGGCTTGAAGAGGTAAGTGTGCAAGGTTGTTTTCAGAAAATGGACGGAATTTTGTAGGAGCTAATAAAGAAATTAAAAGGCTTCATGAAATGGTTAAAAAACCAGATGAAAAGCTGGCAGGCTATTTAGCTGCAGAAGGTAGGTATTCAGTGGAGGGTTATTCCACCAAGATCCCCACACTTTGGTGGCCTTTGGGAAGCAGCTATAAAGTTGTTTAAATATCATCTAAAAAGAGTTGTTAAGGGAATAAACTTAACTTACGAAGAGTTCTTAACGGTAATTGTTCAAATGGCATTTTAAATTCTCGTCCTCTTTGTCCTTTGTCAGCTAACGAGGACGATTTTGAAGTTCTTACTCCTGCACACTTCTTGGTTAACAGGTTCTTAACCTCTTTAACTGAGCCTAATTTGACAAACTTTAAGGAGAGTCATCTCAAAAAATGGCAAAAAAATTACTAGACTTGTGCAATGTATGTGGAAATTTTGGCATCGTCACTATCTCAGTCAATTACAACAGAGATCCAAATGGATGTTCGAGAAAAATAGTGTAAAATTAGGAGATTTAGTTTTATTAATAGAAGATAATTTGCCTTGTTATAAATGGGCTATGGGCAGGATAATTAAAATTTATTTTGGGGATGATAAAAAAAATTCGTGTTGTTAAAATTAAAACGCAGTCTAGTACTTGTAAAAGAGCCATTTCAAAAATTTGTGTATTGCCTATGGAACATAATTAATGTGTAATCTTTAATTTTGTAAATATGAGTTTTGTATTATTGTTTCTTATATATATGTATCACGATTATTGTGTATCTTGTGTTTTTACTAATTTGTGTAAAGGTTGTAATACTGTTTGTTAGTGAACTTCTTGAAACCCTGGGGTTTCAAGGTGAGGAGTATGTTATATATTCACGCTCATAGATGGCGTTACTGTCGCGAATAATTTTTATTTGAATTCTGAAATTGAAATCTGTAGAAGAGAAGTAGCATCGATGGTGTTGAGTATGATGTCCTAAGTTGCTGTAGTCAATCATGAGAGATTTTGAATAAAAAAGTAATTTTACTAGTAACAAAAATGTTATTGAGAGTTAAATAACAATCCGTTTCCGATGCGTTTGTCACTGGAGATGAAATTATTGGTTCTTTGTGGAGATTCAGCCGCAATAACATATTCCTGAGTAAAAGAACTGAAATGATTTTTGATAATGTGAATCTGATCCATCTAGAGATTACTGTCCCGGGCCCAAGATCGTTGCAGCATCTATGTCGATGTTGCTAGCGACAAAGATTAGCAGACAACCATCAACTACCAGAGGGTACTCAGAATCTAGATTTACCTAATGTTTTGAAAGAGTATATCGACTTGAAAACATAGTGAGATGAGGCTTCTGATTTTATGTCATTCCAGAACTACTATTAACATTTAAGAATGCTGTTATGAATCTTGCTGCGTGTGTATTTCAATTTCTCAAGAAACTTTGTAATTCTGCGATTTTCTCAGTCATGTGAAATTGAATATAATTGGGATTTTAGAGAATTGTTTTAAAGAGTTAATAAATATTATGAAGCATCTTTTTATTTTAATTCAATAGTTTAATTTTTCTTTTATAAACTCTCAAAATCCCGCGGACAACAGCTTTCTCGAAGTCGCTTTCGTCTTCGAACTGAAGTCCCGCCCCCTAATCTACTCCCCGCCCACCGCTATATATGCTTCTTAGCTTACGGCTACAGCATCCAATGGCAGTGTGCGCTTTCGTAACTTTAATTTCCAACTCTATTTCGGCAGCTCCTCACTCTGCCGAACACCCAGGCGTTTGTTGCCTTGATCCTAATTATGATAGCTTCTTACAATTCTGATAAACTTTAACTAATTATGCTCTTTAATTATAAATTATGATGAGAGGGTAAGTTTTTAATTTTTAAAATAGGTACCTCATAATTTTAGCCGTTACCGTTTGATGAAAAGTTTAATCACAATATATGTACAGATAACATGGCGAGCGACACACACTGGAAACACTTTTGATAAAACATCTTGCATTAAATGTTACAACAAAGTCGATTGTTTCAATACTCCCTCCTATTGTATTTTTACTTGAATTTTTAAATTAAGTACATAATTACCTCTTTACTTAAGCACTTTATGCATTTATAATTAAGGACAGAGAGACTAATTATTACACGAAAAATAAGTTGTAAATTAAATATTAAAATCGCGTTCTATATTATCATTAATATTCGTAGATTTCGTAAAGTAGATTTTTATTTAGTAATATTCTTAGATTTTTTTTATATATCTTTCGATTCATGTGTTTTACATATGATATACAGAACTTGAGAAGTAAAATTGAAAAATATAAACAAAAGAATTTTGAGACTGGACAACACAAAATACCGGTAGATTTCAGTAGGTGAGTGAGTGACAGTGAGGTCTTATGGCGCAAGAGCCAAGGTAGGTTATGCTGCGCCAAACATTTGTTAAAATTAATTAAAATTTATATTTCATAAATAGAAATTTATAGAAAGTATAAATACAGGTTAAAAGTTAAAAATTCAAATTTGGTGTAAAAGGCCAATATGTCTTAAAAAAGCAAATAAGTTATGGTGGGGTTTTTTCCCCACCAAGTCAGATAGGTTTAAAACTGGTGAATGAAAAAAAATCTGGCGATGATGATCAAACACCAGACAGTCAATTAAAATGTGATGAATAGAGTAAGGGACATGGCAGGAAGGACACTCGGGACCATCTTCTCCAAACAAAAGATGTTTGTGAGTAAATCGAGTATGTCCAATGCGAAGGCGAGTCAATCTGACATCAGCTCTTCGCATTGGAAAAACAGGTCATTCTCTAATGATCGGCTTCACCGAGTGTAATTTGTTATTAGTCTGGAGACTCGAAGATTCCTGCCATGTCTGATGAATGAGCATTAAAATGTGACGTCGTATGTCTTCAAATGGGACTGCAAGCTGCAGAGGAATCGTCGCCAATCGTGCAGCCGAGTCCGTTTGTTCATTGCCTTAAATACCTACATGACTAGGTATCCAGCAGAATTTTATGATATAACCCCTGCTATATAGCTGGCAAATAATGTCAGCAATGTAAACCACAATAGGATGATTGCGATCTTCAAGATGTACCAATGTTTCCAGGACGCTCCTGCTGTCAGTATATATGACGAACTTTCGAGAACTGGACTTTTCGACTAATCTAAGGGCACAGTAAATGGCGACTGCTTTGGCAGTCTAGGCACTGCAGGAAGCGTCGAGCCGGTAACTGTGCCTGATGTCATTTGAAACGACACCACAGCCGACATATCCAGTTCCTTTCGATCCGTCCGTATAAATTGGAATAAAATCCATATACTGACAGCGATGGAAGGTGAAAATACTCTGGAAAACAATTGGGCATGTGGTGTTCTTGCTGTATGAAGCAATGGGGTTATGATATATATAAACCTTAGCATATTTCAAGCTGGAAATTTAATAAAATTTCGTTGCTGAACATCCAAGTCATGTAGGCCGAGTTCCTCGATTAATTCCTTCACCCTCTCAGAAAAAGGCCGGATGAAAGAAGATCGCGCATCGTACAATCTCCGTAAAGACGGACTGATATTAATGTTCTGTAATGGGTGAGATGAAAGAGATGAGATTTTGAAATGATAATAGAGCGACAGTTTCAGGCGCCGCGAAGCCAAAGCAGCTGGTTACAAAGGACATAGTGACTGCACAGGTGACGTTCGAAATGCACCACAGCAGATTCTCAGACCATAATGGTGGACTGGGTCAAGCTTCCTCAAGGTAGTTTTGCAAGCAGATCCGTAGACGATACATCCGTTTTCGATCCCGGACAGAATCACCGACTGATACACTCGGAGTAAAGAAATTCGATCCGCTCCCGAAGAGGTGTTGGACAATACCTTCAAGACATTGAGGGATTTCTCACACTTCTTCCGTAGATGTAAAATGTGCGGAAGGAAAGTGAGTTTGCGGTCGAAAATTACTCCGAGGAAGCGGACGACAGGAATAGACGTATCACGGATGCGAATGTCAGGATCGGGATGGAGACTCTGTTTCCTACAAAAATGCACGCAACAACTCTTGCTGGCAGAAATATTATGCCCATTCGCGTCCCACCATGTAACCAGGTTATTGACTGCCGTCTGAAGTCGTCGCTCAATGATACGCATTGACGATCCTTCGCAGGAAATCTGCAGATCGTCAACGTATAATGAACCATAACTGATGGTTGCAAATGAAAAAGTATGGGAGAAATGTGACAAATGAAAAGAGTGGGGCTCAAAATGCTGCCCTGAGGAACTCCTTCAAACTGGATAAAAGAGTCGGATAAAACATGTCCTATACGTACTCGAAAAGATCTGAAGGACAAAAACGTTTGAATAAAAAGAAGCAAATTGTCTCTCAGACCATAACCGTATAAAGTGCGCAGAATCCCATAGCGCCAAGTACGGTCATATACCTTTTCGATATCAAAGAAAATAGAAACCAAATGATTCCTCCGTACGAAAGCAGAACGAATCTGACTTTCGAGTAGAAGGATGTTATCTACTGTGGATCTTCCTTTACGGAAGCCACTCTGAAACGGAGGAATGCATTGATCCTTTTCCATTTGATAAACGAGACGGGCATTGACCATACGTTCTAAGGTCTTACAGAGGCAACTCGTCAGAGCAATAGGCCTATAGTGGAGAGGGTTCTTTGGATCCTTACCAGGCTTCAGAATAGGAATAACGATTGCTTCCTACCACTGGCTAGGAAACACATGCTCCCTCCATATTCGGTTGAATAGGTAGATGAGACTGACAAGTGAATCCTCGTTCAAGTGGCGAAGCATATCGTATGTTATACCATCAAAGCCTGGACTGGTATTGTTAGCCAAGGACAGAGCCTTTCTCAATTCCCACATGTCAAAGTCACAGTTATAAGGGAGGGGTTGCCGACACCTGAAGTTGATAGGCGTCTGCTCAATACGATTCTTAGTCGCTAAAAATGTAGCGCTGTAAGAATCGGAGCTTGACGCGCTAGCAAAAGAGTGTAAAATGTCATTGGTCACTTCGACAAGTGAAGAATGCACAGTATTTGTAGTTTCCAGTATCGGTATGGAAAATTCCCGATACAGGGAGTTTGCAGCTTTTACCTTTCTCCATAACTGTTGACTTGTGGCAGACGATGTGATGGAAGAGACATACCTGATCCAAGATTCTCTCTGACTATATCGCCTTGCTCTGCGAGCAAATGTCCTTGCCCTTTTAAAGGCTATGAGGTTTTGGGTTGTGGGATATCGTCTGAAGATACCCCACAATTTCTTTTGTTCCCTGTAGGAGGATTGGCATTCCTTATTCCATCATGATTTACTGATCTTCCTATGTGAAATTCTACTCTTCGGTACCGCTGCATCAGCAGCGTTCACGATAGAGGCAGTGACATTGCGGACAGAGTCATGAACATCTCGATCTTGAACCATTGTACCGGTAATAACCGCTAACTGTGTGAATAAATCCCAATCTTCCCGGCTTAAGCGGTAAGTGGGGGGACGTAACCACACCCCACTACCATGAACCTGGGAGATTAGGAGAGGGAAATGATCACTGTTATGTAAATCATTAAGAACCTCTAAATTCAGCGACGGTAGCAGTGTTGGTGAACAAATGGCTAGATCTAGGGAATGAAATGTCCTAGTGGGAGCATGGAAATACGTGCTCTCGTCGATGTTCATCCGAAATCAACTGCTCGATCTGCCGACCACGAGAATTTGTACTGTCATACCCCCACTGAGGGCTGTGTCCATTAAAGTCACTTAGCAGAAGGAAGGGAGCTGGTAACTGATCGACTAAGTGGTTCAAATCCGTTTGTGACACATCATCGTTAGACGGCAGGTAAATGCAACAGACTGTGATTAATGTGCGGGTATGGATCGGCACAGCCTGCAACGATATGGTCAGTGTAACGACTTGTGAGGATAGTTCTGGGATGTCAAGATGCTAACACCTCCAGAAGAAGATGTAGAGGCATCAACATCCCGTCGTACACAGTGATATTCACGCACTCGGGTTGTCATATTACTCTTCAGAAAAGTCTCCTGAAGAGCAACACAGACAGGTTGGTGCATAGATAGTATGGATTTGAGATCCTCTAGTCTGGGTCGTAAACCATGGCAGTTCCAGGAAACAAAAGCCATTAAATGGGCGCACTGGAATTGGAAAATCCCGTTTCCAGAATCCCCATGGAGTCATAATCTTCGGGCGATGGGTGTAAAACAACCGCATCCCCATCAATGACTAGAGTTTTTTTGCGAGGAACGCTGTTTTTTGTGGAAAGTTTTAATTTTTGCCTCTGCAAAGCCTTTGACCTGGCCAATGGCCTAGCCTGAGTAGCCTTAGCAGAGGAAGGGGTTTTAAGATCATTAATTTTTTTCGTTTGTTGTGGAGCATTAGCCTTAGTAGAGGTAGGGGTTTTAAAAATATTTATTTATGTATTTTGTTGTGGTGTCTTAGTGGTTTGTTGTGTGGCAGTAAAAGGTTCGGGAAATTGAGTTGATTTAGAAGCTTTCATAGTTTGGGTGGCCGTAGCATAGCTTTTTCCCTCTACAGGAGTACGGGAAGTGACTATACGTCGAGCCTCTGGATATGGGACATTTTGCAGCGTTTTGACAGTCGTGATCTCTTTCTCTTCTGCCCATTTAGGGGAAGAGCGAGAATATGCAGGGTGGTTGCCCTGACAATTGATGCACTTCTCTGCAGCGGTACAGGAAGCACTTTCGTGTCCTGTTGCTGTACAGCAAGGGCAAGTCAATTGTCCCCTGTATGTATTCTTGGAATGTCCAAAACGCTGGCAATTGAAACATCTCAGAAGGTTCGGAATGTATGATCGGATGCAGAGTCTTAGATATGCGGCCTGAACAGTCTGTGACAGGGTAGGAGTCGAAAAGGTCAAGATGAGGTGCTTAGTATTAAGCACCTTACCATCTCAACTAATCGAAATCCTCCGAACACTACAAACTTGTTGGTCCTGCATATTCTCTAAAATCTCCTGTTCCGACACATTCGCCAAGTCCAGTGAGGATACGACGCCACGAGAGTAATTTAAATTGCTATGAGGTGAAGTGGTCACGGGATAAGGACCTAAAGACTTCATCCTCATTGCAAGTTCTGCTTGGGTGTCATTGCTCACTTCCATCAATAGATCACCGGAACGTAATTTTTTTATATCTTTAACTGTCCCTATCATTCCTTGTATGCCCTTTTGTATCAAAAAGGGTGAAATATTTAAAAAGGAATCCTCTACTCTTTTAATAACAAAAAAAAACGTAAAGTGTTTATGTTAGATATTACTCCTTTACTAGTGTCAGGTAAAGTTTTTAGTTCATTTGAAATAGACTCGTGTTGCTCTAAACGGTCCGCCCATGTTTCATTGATAGCACTAATAGCCTTTAGAGCCAAAATCTCATTATCTTTTGTTGTCACCATATTTGCCTTAATAAGAAAGAAAAAACACGGATTCACTTCTAGTTCGACAGGACCCCGTCTCCCCACCCTTTCCTAACGCGGAAATGAGTAACCGACGGAGAGATTCGTTCGAGCCGGACAATGGGAACTGTCCCCATTACTTGCCCAGGCCGAGGCACAGTCCAAAGCGGAAACCAAGGAGGATTTCTGGAAATGGGAGGGAGGTCACATCATCCAGCCATACGCAACCAAGGCTCTCCCTCTGGGAACATTTTGAGGATGACGTTCCGAAACTGTTACCGACGGCGCACGCAACTCGGACACCCTTCCCCAACCAGGGCCCGTTCCAAACAGGCCTATGCGGTCTCCCACTAGGTACCTCCGCATGAGAGATAGTAAGGTCCCGTATTGCCAGAGCTAGGTACGCAGGAGATCGGCATTGATACGCCGTTGGCCTTTTAGTGTGTTAGTAGAGACACCGCAGACTTTTTTAATTTTATTTTTAAATATTTATTAATTTTTATTTTATTTTATATATTTATTTATTTGTAACACAAGAGTTGTCACAAACACAGAAAATAAATAAAACTGGGTTAGAGTAACCTGTTTTCCGCCATAACACAAAATATCAAGTGGGAAAACCCCTCAAAGCAAAACAAATGACAAAGAAAAAAAAAGGGGGGGAGAAAAAGAGGGAAAAAAAGATCTCTGAGATACCTTGGGGTTGTGAGGCCCGTACCCATTTGAAGAAGATGAGCCCCCTGAGGTGGGTAGATTTCAGTAATTTGGCGTTTTTTTCCATCAACAAACTTTCGAAAACTAATTTTGCTTTCAATCATAACTGTGGTCTGGTCTGGACGCTGAAACCGCGGAACATGTCTTGTTGTATTGTAATTTATATTTTTGTAAAAGAGAAAATTTTAAAAAGGAGTTAAAACGCTTAGGTATTTCCTGGCCACCTATTTTGTCTTTGTTGGTCAATTGTTCTGAAAGCCTTAATGTCTTGAGAAAATTTGTTTACTGTATAGATTTTTAAAATTTATAGTTACCTTCCTTTCTTTTTATTTATATATTACCTCCCTTCCTTTATTTATATTTGTCTGTTTTGTGTTTTTCCCCCTCTTAATTATGTTTTTTTTATTATTATTATTATTGTAAAATGTTGTTAACACTTACGTCTGTAAGCCTCATGTTATGCAATGTGGAGCATGAGGAGTTTTGCAAATAAATTTATTTAAAAAAAAAATCATAAAGTAAAATATAATCCAATTCCATCGAGTGGTTATAAGGCGGTGAGAGTGGTTGTGACACAAATAAGTCATTCAGACCTTTTTTCTTTTTAACTGCAAAACTTTAATTTAGACATTAATGCAGCACGAAACACAACATTTAAGATAATCTACACATCTATAAAATTGTCAGACATCGTTAGTTCGTTCGCCATTGTTCTCCTGTTTCTTGCTTTTCTCCTCACCCGACCTGTCTAGCGTTCCGTTCCTGCCCTCCTCGTCAAGTTGAGTTGTTCTTCGAACTCGCCTCGCGTTCTTCCTCCTATGCTCGTTAAGTTGAGTTGTTCTTCAATTCCGAATCAAGTTGAGCCGTTATTTTTTTCACTAATCTTTACTCATAACTATATCGTTTTAATGCTATTTTTAACGGCCACGGCTTTCAAAAGGATTTTTTATATCTCTTGTTTTGTTTGTAATGTAGTTAGCGAGTAAATTATAACAATGTTTCATATTGGGAGAAAAATTCTTCCTAAACTTTGATTTTTTATTGCTATTCTTGAGAATTTGGTGTTATTACTTTTTAATTATTAAATATTTGGCAAAGTACAGAGTAAATAAATCAAACATTTTATTAATTCAAACAAAAATACGCTAATTATACTTATATCACTTTTAATTATTTTATTAACCGAGTATTTTTTTTTTCATTGAATGAATATTTTTTGTCAATATATCGGAAATTTCGGAGTAAGAAATATCCTTCATACTGAATTTTCTATTCAGTAAAGGACTTAAATGCTGCTTCAACGATAACTATTCTTTGCAGTTTCTTAAAAGAACAGAAAATGTTTGCCCCTCCATTTTATTCTAAATTTTTAATCTATAAAATAATAGGTGTGGTTTAAAAAGCATATATATATATATATATATATATCTTTACACAAACACACACATATATATATATATATGATTTCCTCCTCCTCCTATTTCTTAGAAAAAATTATACTTTCTTTCCCTTAAAAATCTCAAATAATTTTACTAGAAACACAGAAAGCATTAGAATATGTAAAGTTTTTATGTTCACTATACAGCACCCAAATATACCTAGGAAGATGTTTAAAAAACTTATCATATGCTCCTTAGAAAAAAAATCTACATTAAATTAAAGTTTTTAAAAACTTACACTCAAGTTTTTTAAAGTCTGTGGGGAATATGGATTAGAAAAACTTCTGAACACGCATAAATTTGCTGTATTTATACAATAAATCTATTTTACAATAAAAATTAGATTTCTGCTTGATCAGTATAGGAAAACAAACAATTGATTGGAGTTTCATACAATTTTATTCAAACTTTGTTTACCATCTGGACTGAAACATAGCTGAAATTACAAAGTTAAATAGAAGAACATATTAACGGAAAATCAAATATTTTTTTTTTATCGTTATTAGAATAGAAAATTATACAACTGAATCCAATAAATTAGTTTTTACTTTTATTATGACAAATTCAATGTTTCAAAGCAAGACGCAATAAAGGCTTTTTTCTCCACAGTTTTTTTTTTCCCCTGGAATCTATAGCACTTCCATGGTCGGAAGTAGTGTATGTGTGTAAAGCCGAAAAGAATCTGAAACGAAATTTTTGTGCTTTCATGGAGTATATATTTTCCAATTTTTTTAAAAAAATATTTGCTTATTTATAAAATGGTAAATTATACTTTAAGTTCGAAAATCGTCATTTAATATATTGAAATTTTATTACAAATTTGATTTTACCAGCTTTTAAAACAAACAGTTTTTTTTTAAACTTAAACTATCTGTAATCTATTAATTAGAAAAGTAAAAGTAAAAATTCTAAATTTGTTTAAATCACTATACAATAGTTAAAAAATATCCTTGACTACAACAATACAAATTGAGAAAAAGTATGTACGAATCTGTATTTTGTTTGTTATTTTTGAAAAAATGCTTTTAAAATTCTCTCACGGAATTAATCCTAGGTAACATCATTCGTAAGAAAAGTGTATACGGATTACAATAACAGTCAAATGACGTTGATTCAAATATTGTTAACTTGAATTCAGCATGAAGAAAATGTAACTAAACTATTTAAGAAAATAGTAAATAACATTTTGCAAAATGCTAATCAGTTTTGACATCTGTTGAAAATTAAATATATATATATATATATATTACAAAGAACAGAAAGCATATAATAAAAATTTTATACCATCTATTTCTTCTATAATACCTCAAAATTAAATAAGGTAAGTTTATAGGTTTTTTCATTGGAATCAACATTTCAAATAAATCAGTTTTTCAATATATTTCGGTTTTAATTTCATATTTGAAAAATTATTAAAATAACAGTAATAGTTATTTAGAATTATAATAATAAAATAAAGAAAAAGAGGGAGAAAAACAAAATCTCACTTGTAGAAATTCAGTCTATTTTTTTCGATACTATTCCCAAAAATTGATAAGAGAGATGGTGAAGTTTTATGTCACGAGGCCAGATACAGTTATGCTGTGCCAAACAAGATATGATCTAGATGTTTGAAAAATGGAAAAAAGAAAAATAATTTGTCGAGAATAGAGAAAGATCGCTAGCGTATCCCGAGGGTGCGTCACTTGTATTTACCAAAGACAATAAATCCCATGGAGAAAAAAAAATAACACCTTACCTCGATGTCATGATCACATAATTCGATATAAAAACCAACGTTTTTAAAAATAACGTTTTTATATTGCAGCAAAGTTTATTAAAGAAAATTATTGAAATATTAGTTAAAACTGTTAGTTATTTTTAACTTTAAAATTTACTTAAAAAGATACATTTGTGAGCATATTAAGAAATTCATAATACTCATAAAATCAAAACATGCATTTGAAAGTTTGTAAGTCATTCTATTAAAAAAAAATATTCTCACAAAATGAGACAGAGATTGGGAAAGGTTAATATTGAGCGACAAGATTATTTGGCAGTATTTTGCCAAGTGTATATTTTCTCTCTTCCGTTCATGCAATGGTTTATCTTCAAAAACATGAAGTTGGTGCCAATTTTTGAAATCATCTGATGTTTACCGTTCGGCTGCATTATGAAAATATTAATTCTGACATCATCCTAAATATTGCATTAGGCAGTACCAGACGATTCCAAGATTTCAAGCTCTGTTGAGTGGGAGTTAGTTAGAGTGTGATCGAAGGATTTGGTGGCCACACATAGGTAGATTCAGAAGAGCATTTCCCCAAAATGATGGGCTCTAGGCATAATCTGATGATATGTTTTTCAAGAATATATTATCAACTGCTTAGATGTACCAAAGGCTATGATTTTACTTTATAGATACAGGATGCAAGTAAA
>BMAW01013352.1:47491-98077 GCA_019974015.1 Nephila pilipes
ATATATATATATATATATATATATATATATCTTTACACAAACACACATATATATATATATATATATATATATATAATTTCCTCCTCCTCCTATTTCTTAGAAAAAATTATACTTTCTTTCCCTTAAAAATCTCAAATAATTTTACTAGAAACACAGAAAGCATTAGAATATGTAAAGTTTTTATGTTCACTATACAGCACCCAAATATACCTAGGAAGATGTTTAAAAAAACTTATCATATGCTCCTTAGAAAAAAAAAATCTACATTAAATTAAAGTTTTTAAAAACTTACACTCAAGTTTTTTAAAGTCTGTGGGGAATATGGATTAGAAAAACTTTTGAACACGCATAAATTTGCTGTATTTATACAATAAATCTATTTTACAATAAAAATTAGATTTCTGCTTGATCAGTATAGGAAAACAAACAATTGATTGGAGTTTCATACAATTTTATTCAAACTTTGTTTACCATCTGGACTGAAACATAGCTGAAATTACAAAGTTAAATAGAAGAACATATTAACGGAAAATCAAATATTTTTTTTTTATCGTTATTAGAATAGAAAATTATACAACTGAATCCAATAAATTAGTTTTTACTTTTATTATGACAAATTCAATGTTTCAAAGCAAGACGCAATAAAGGCTTTTTTCTCCACAGTTTTTTTTTTCCCCTGGAATCTA
Organism: Nephila pilipes; assembly: GCA_019974015.1. Classification (NCBI taxonomy): domain Eukaryota; kingdom Metazoa; phylum Arthropoda; class Arachnida; order Araneae; family Nephilidae; genus Nephila; species Nephila pilipes. Next base: position 48,178 of record BMAW01013352.1, read on the forward strand.
TAGTACTTCCATGGTCGGAAGTAGTGTATGTGTGTAAAGCCGAAAAGAATCTGAAACGAAATTTTTGTGCTTTCATGGAGTATATATTTTCCAATTTTTTTAAAAAAATATTTGCTTATTTATAAAATGGTAAATTATACTTTAAGTTCGAAAATCGTCATTTAATATATTGAAATTTTATTACAAATTTGATTTTACCAGCTTTTAAAACAAACAGTTTTTTTTTAAACTTAAACTATCTGTAATCTATTAATTAGAAAAGTAAAAGTAAAAATTCTAAATTTGTTTAAATCACTATACAATAGTTAAAAAATATCCTTGACTACAACAATACAAATTGAGAAAAAGTATGTACGAATCTGTATTTTGTTTGTTATTTTTGAAAAAATGCTTTTAAAATTCTCTCACGGAATTAATCCTAGGTAACATCATTCGTAAGAAAAGTGTATACGGATTACAATAACAGTCAAATGACGTTGATTCAAATATTGTTAACTTGAATTCAGCATGAAGAAAATGTAACTAAACTATTTAAGAAAATAGTAAATAACATTTTGCAAAATGCTAATCAGTTTTGACATCTGTTGAAAATTAAATATATATATATATATATATTACAAAGAACAGAAAGCATATAATAAAAATTTTATACCATCTATTTCTTCTATAATACCTCAAAATTAAATAAGGTAAGTTTATAGGTTTTTTCATTGGAATCAACATTTCAAATAAATCAGTTTTTCAATATTTTTCGGTTTTAATTTCATATTTGAAAAATTATTAAAATAACAGTAATAGTTATTTAGAATTATAATAATAAAATAAAGAAAAAGAGGGAGAAAAACAAAATCTCACTTGTAGAAATTCAGTCTATTTTTTTCGATACTATTCCCAAAAATTGATAAGAGAGATGGTGAAGTTTTATGTCACGAGGCCAGATACAGTTATGCTGTGCCAAACAAGATATGATCTAGATGTTTGAAAAATGGAAAAAAGAAAAATAATTTGTCGAGAATAGAGAAAGATCGCTAGCGTATCCCGAGGGTGCGTCACTTGTATTTACCAAAGACAATAAATCCCATGGAGAAAAAAAAAATAACACCTTACCTCGATGTCATGATCACATAATTCGATATAAAAACCAACGTTTTTAAAAATAACGTTTTTATATTGCAGCAAAGTTTATTAAAGAAAATTATTGAAATATTAGTTAAAACTGTTAGTTATTTTTAACTTTAAAATTTACTTAAAAAGATACATTTGTGAGCATATTAAGAAATTCATAATACTCATAAAATCAAAACATGCATTTGAAAGTTTGTAAGTCATTCTATTAAAAAAAATGGGAACCAGAATTCAGGAAAGGTTTATCCTTGGCGACAAGAATTATTTGGCAGTATTTTGCCAAATGTGGCTACCCTGTTCCGTTTCATGGATTTAACGCTCAGCCAAAAACATAGGTTTGGTGCCAATTTTGAAATCGCGCCAGATGTTTGGACCTAAGCCATTATTAAAGAAAATAATGGACAAAACATCGCAAATGTCTAAAATATTGCATTGTTAGGCAGTACAGACAGTTCCCAAAATTTCAAAGCTCTAGCTTGATGGGAAGTTGGTTAAATTAACGATCGAAAATTTGATGACACACACACACACACACCAAGTGAAATTCAGAAAAACGTTTTAAAAATGATGAGCTCTATGGCTTTCAATCATGATAAATATGTTTTCAAAACTATAATAATTATCAACTACTTCAAATATTAAAACTGTAATTTCTTTATAAAATGGAATGTAGTAAATATCTTTTTGCAGCGTGTGTGACATACCTCCTCCTTTCTAAAGCATAAATTCTCTTTAAATTTCTTTAACAGCATATAAAATATTCTTTTAAAAATGTTGTAAAATTTTTTAAAAAGTAAAACAAGCTCGAAAATGGTTATAAGAATATATTTTTTGAATATACAATCAATACAATGGATATAATCGTATTTGAAACTTTTTAATGCAGCTGAATTCGAAATTGATATGAATAATTAATTTTTCAAAAATGCATTTGATACAAAATGTGTAATTGTATTTGGAATCTTTTTTTATGAGCGTAAAGATATTTTTTTAAAGATATTATTAATTACGAAATATATAATTTTATTCGGAACTTGTCCATGAAAGAATGTATTTTTTTAAATGCTATCAATTATATATATATAAGAATTTTTTTTATGTAGCGGAGCTCGAAACTGAAGTAAAGAATTCATTTTTTAAAATACAGCTATTAAAAATAGATGGGTAGTTTTAGTAACATCACACCAGAAGCAACACGAGGGCTATTGGCGACGGCCCCCCATGATTTTGAACCTCGATCAAGTGACAAAGATGACACCTGAACTGGTACCCCCCTCTCTTAACTTCCACACCACGCCAAAAGGGGGAAATTTGAGTCCCGACAGATTAAATGTGCATCAGCTCCGGCTACACGGTGGGTCTACAGTGGTATCAAGGGTCGACTCAAGGAAAACTGCTTGTCACGACTATGACCACTAAGCTATTGCGGCCACATTATAAATGGTTAATTGTATTTAGAACTTTTTTTTTTATGATGATTAGGAAAAAGCCTTATCTACCTCTTTAAAAAGGAATCATGTACGACGTAGATTCTATTAAGCAACTCGCTTTTTAACATTAAAGCCAATAACGTTCTCAGCAGTGATCATAAAACTAAACTGATGTAAATATCTCTAATATTCTTCCTCCCCACCATCGCAAACACTAATTGGCTCAATATCAAGAATTTCTCTATAATAATCACCGCGGAAAGTAGAAAATTAACAATATCAATGATCGTGATGAAGTCATTAATGCACTCATGATCTACATCAAAATTGCAATTAATTCTGCCAAAAAACATCTCCACATTACATCTCAAGCTCCCTTTCCACATATCCGCAACCTAATTAAAAATAAAAACAGAATAAGAAAGTGACAACAAACCCATTTCCCCCTTTTCAAAAAAGAATTAAAAAATTATTTCATTACCATTATTTTATTTATTATTTAAATAATTTCTCTTTTTGTTAAACTTGCTTTATTTTAATACATAGTTATAAAAATTAGGCTTTATTTTTTAACAAGATACAAGCAAAATCAGCTAATTATCCTGGGTGTATTTAATTTAAATTGTTTGCATTTTAATAAAAGGCTTCTTTCTTTTTATCTTACCATTAATCAAAATCCCAAAAGAATATTTTAGAAAGACTAAGAAAAGCAAATATATATATTTTCAACAATTTTGTTCACTAATACAAGGGAATGAAAAATGTTCAAATAATTATTTTCAAATCCTATTTACATGAATTAGATTAGTTAAACTGAAATAAAAGTTTGTATTAGTTTGAGGTTGAGTGAAATTTAATTTAAGACAAAATATTACAACTGAATGGAATAGATTCAGGGCCAAATAGTAGTCATCAAGATGACGCTTTTGTAACTCAACAAAACAATTTTAATCTGTTTTCATAATAAACTTTGCTATTTGGATGTAAAATTTAAATAATTTTCATTTTTATAAGCTTACAATTATTCTTACTCCACTTTGTCCAATGAAATGTTATGCGTATGTTGCATTTATTTTTATTTTTTACACCACCATATATTTGGAAAAAATTTGGCTAATTTTCTTCCTGACTCGTTTATTAGTAAACATATTTAAAATATTTAAGACTTATTTTAACATTCTCACTATTTAAGAATCCTAAATTATTTTTAAAATAGAAAAAAAAAATCTATATTATTATGAGTTAGGGTAAATAAAAGACTATCACACAATACTATATACTTTTGACACACTATGTCTATGTACTTTTACCATAATGGGTTCTTATAATTTAGAAATATAAAAACTTAGTTTCTTACACTAAATTGAAAGTTTAATTAGGATTTAAACATAGATATAATACATACATATTATGCAAAAAATATTTAACATAAATAAAAATAACATTAAATATTACTAAACAAAAACACAAGTTTTGCTTTTATAATTATTAAATGATTATTACACATGACAATTTCTAAAAATATATAGTTTCTTATGTATTGAATATTTAATTTCAATTGAAAAAGCTAACACGATTTCTAAGTTCACTGAAGACCAAACAAACAAGTACATGATTTTGTTAAAATGTTATATTATCCTATTTTCACCTAACAGTGCACCTATTTACAATTCAACTTTAATAGGATTTAAACTTAGGTATAACTGAAATGTTTATTTTCTAAAAACATGATGTTTCTATTGAATATTACCCACAAACATTTTAATATAACTTAAAATTAGAAAATTTAAACAATTCTAAATTGAATTTAGATAGTGTTCAGATGGCAAGTTGATACACAATAAAAAAATGCAATAATTTCTTGTATATTTGTTTGACTCGATAAATTGAAAATTTTAATAATAATTGAAAAAACTTTTCTAATTGGATGTAAAATGTAATGAAATTTCATTTTTGTAAGCTTAGAATTTTAGCTAGCTTCTCAATCAGTGCATTTCCTAGAAATTATGCTTATGTTGCATTTACTTTTATTTTTCACACAAATATATGCATCAAGAAATACACAACTATGTATTTGGAAAAAAATTGGAATCTCTTATTAGTAAACAAATTTAAAATATTTAAGATTTATTTTAAAATTCTCACTACATAATACTGTCAAAAATAGATGCAATCATGAATAATTTTTAATGTAGAAAAAAAAAAAAAGAAAAAAAGATCAATATCATTATGAGTTAAGATAGAAGAGACTATCTCACAATACTATTTACTTTTGCCACACTATGTCTATACTTTTACCATAATGGCTTCTTATAATTCAGAAATATAAAAACTTACAGTTTTTTACAGTAAATTGAAGGTTTAATTAGGATTTAAACATATATATATATAATACATACATACTATGCAAAAAATATTTAACATAAATAAAAATAACATTAAATATTACTTAACAAAAACACAAGTTTTGCTTTTATTATTATTAAATGATTATTACACATGATAATTTTTTAAAAAAATATTTTTTCTTAAGCATTGAATACTTAATTTCATTTGAAAAAGCTAATAAGATTTCCAAGTTCATTGAAGACCAAACAAACAGAATTGTACATGATTTTGTAAAAATTTTATACTTTTCTATTTTCAGCTTAAAATGCTCGTATTTACAATTTTACATAAATTCACTTTCATTATATATATAAAAACTAAATATATCATGTTTCTGATGAATATTACATACAAACATATTACTATAATAATTTAAGACTTTTTGAAAATTTAATCAATACTTTATTGAATAAGATATTGTTCAGTTGGCAAGATGTTACTCTATAAAAGAATATATATATATATATATGTTAAGACTGGACGAATTGAAATTTTTTGCATAATATGAACAAGACAGACGAATCAGCGATTTGCTGTTTTTTCTTTATTGTAATGATTTAGAAAATAGCCAATAGTTCATAAGTAGCAAAATATGGTAACCTTGGAGAAAAAAAAAATCTGATAGTTCTACACTTTGTAGGAATAAGAGCTGCCATTACAAAGTAGCATTACTTGTCCGGTCTGAATCGTCCCTAATTCCTACATCACTTCAATTCAACAGGGCCAAGTTATTTTCTCTCCAAAAATTAAGATGTTTTATCTCATCATGCATTATTTCATTATTTCCTTAGATGTTAAATTAACTTGCCTTTCTATTGAAAAAATATTTTATAAGAAATTAATCAACTTTAATAATTAAAAATTAAAGAAAGTACTAAAATATATCGGGGAGGCTTTACTACAGGGTATTTAAGAATTTTCAAAATTTTCCAAAATAATTGAACTGAGGAAATAACATTAAAATACAGTAATATTTTTTCGAACAAAAAGCGTTGAAAAAAGGGATAAAAATCTTTTGAACCAAAGGAACAAAAATCTAAGTAATGAGCGTTTCAAAAAACCTTCAACCTCTCTAAGTAAAGACTCCCCAAGAACCGTTGTTAATAAACAAGTTTTCAGAGCATTCTTGCAAAAGATGAAATATACTGATATTTATTGAATAAAAAGAATCTATGAAAAAGGGAATAATAGTCACTGTTGCTTTATATCTCATGCAGCAAACAATCAATCAATTCGAGGTATTAAATTCTTCAGAGCACAACAACAACGATGTGGATGTTTACATTAGATGTAGATTGTTCATTACTGTGATGGAATACTTTTTACGTCAAATTGAGATGGGAAATCCTAATCCTCTTATTATTAAATTGAATAACAGTGAAGTTAACATTGGGTTCGTTTCATTTCCTATTTTAAAACAGTATCCTCAAGTTTTATCTCATCATGCACTGTTTGTGAAATTGGCTAGTAATTGGTACGTTAAACGCCTGCAAATGTCTGGAAAACTTTATCGCAATAGAGATCTTCTAACTTTAAATCGACTGTATGAAGTAGATGTTGGTGACCATATTCTATTCGGTGATTCAGATCCTAAATGTAAGAGATTTGTGTGTTCCCTCAGTGTGAAAGCCATTGAAATGATAGATTTATCATCTGATGACTTACCAAATATAAAAAAAGAACAGTGTGATTATGATTCTTCAATGATGAATAGTAAAGCTACTGATCATGGACATTTATGTAGTGGATTGGTTAATGAATTGAAGGAAATCTCAAATATTAAAAGTGAGCTTGTGAACAATAATATTATTAGGGAATTGGAGGGTAGTTATAATGGATTAGACAAAAAAGCAGTTATTCATCAATATGCTACTTTATCTAATAATCATAGTACTAATTCAGACTTTAATAACTCTTTTAATACATTTACAAACCAAGTCAAAAAAGAATTTTTAAATAGAAATGTTGGTAATTTTTCAGATGGTTCAAACATTAAAACAATTCACGAATCTTCTAAATCTGTTAAAACAAGTAAGTATACTTAATCTTTGTTTGTGTGTCTTCTCATTTTTCTGATGAGTTTCAAAAACTGAAGTTTAGATAGATCACATATAAATTATTAATCATTCATTAAAATTTCAATATTGTGTGGATCACAAAAATATTTCTTTTTCAGATTCAGAGTTGGGGTTTCTAGATAATACTGAAGCAAGTCTTCCGAAATCTGATGATTCTGTAATTAAAATGGAAAGAGACTATGTAATAGATAACACGCAAAAAGGTAATATAAACAAAAAACTTGTATTTCATGTGGGTGCAAATTCAAATTTAGGTTATTCGGAAAGTGATGAGGTTATTACCATTTCTGATGATGAAGCTTATTTAGATTTTAGTTCATCGCAAATTGTATCTGTTGAGCATTCTGATGATGAAGACTGGAATAGTCCGGTATTTTGTAATTCTTTAACATTAAATAGAATTGATGATCAGGTAAATTCACCTACTAATGAAATTAATTTATTTTCAAACATTGTTCCCAAGATAAATCAAGAACACAGAGGAAATATTAAAATATTTAATTCTGATGAGAATGGGAGAACTGGCATATTGGTTCAACAGAACAAATTGAAACAAAATGCTGAATTATATCCTATATCATCTAAATCTGTTACTTCTAATTTAGCTACTGAAAATTCAGAATCTGTCAATTTTGATCATACTGTGAACAGTTTGGAAGATGATTCAAGTAATTCTTCTGTTAGTAGTCATGATGAAATAATTATTCCATTTTCTAGAAAAAAAAGATCTGGTAAGGTTAGATATGAAAAAAAAGAGTTTGGCGGCTCAAGTAAAATTGCTCTTAGTCATTCTGAGAAAAATGATTGGAAGGATGAAAATATTAAATCAAAAATTCAGCCAGTTAGGAAAGTGCTATTCACAGAACCGAAGCAAATCATTCGCCGACCTAAAAAAATCCATGGACATGTGGAAAAAGATAGAGGAGAAAGGAAGAAGATTCAAAATGATTCATTATCATCCAATTCTAATTTATTATCTAAAACTAAAATCTCCCCTAAATATTCTAAAAAGGGCGAACAATTAGTGTCTAATAAAAAGACAAAAGTTTCACATGCTTCTAACAAATGGTCTGATGGAAACATTATGATTGGAGCACTAACAAAAAACAGTGTACTTTCATCTTATAAGATACCAAAAAAATTATCATCTGATAAAAAATCACAACTTTCTGATTTGGTAAAAAATAAAGAATTAACGAAACCAACAGAAATGCATAAAACTTACTCTTTGAATAAAAAAATTCCATCAATTGCTAGAAAACCTGATAAGTATGCTTCACGATCTGCTTTTTTAATTGAGGGAATGTCATCTGAGAAACGGAAAAGTTCAAGTAATAGAAAAATTAATTCATCATCACCAATACAGGCTACCAAAGTTAGTAGTACTACTACTAATAAATTTAATATACCATCTGTTGTGAATATTAGAGCCCCTTCTGCTATCTCTGATTCTGATCAAATGAAAAGTGAATCACATGCACCTAAACCTGTTAATACTAATCATTTGATAGGATTGAATATAAATACTACCTGTATTGATACATTATCTGCAATGACCAAAAATTTCCCAACTGCAGATTTATCTCTCCCTAAAAGTGAAAATTTTCATTTGGGTCATCAGCAGTTGTCATCAAAGGAATTTCAAGTATTGTCTGATAAAAGAAGTTCTTTAAAATCGTTACAAATTAATTTCATGCCTCATAAAAATGAGGTATCTGTGTTGAATCACCAAATGTCGAATATTGATCCATTGAGACAAAGTAACAATCATAGACAAAACAGATGTGCAGTTGTAGATGCAACCTTATACAATGAAGAAAAGGGAAAAGATAAAATCTTTGAGCATAAAGCAGACATTGAAATGATTAAAAATATTGTTGAATGGAAAGATATATGGCTAAAAGAGCAACAGATGATGACTGAGCCACCTGCAAGTCTCACTAATGGTGTTCTACATTTACCACTTTATTTCTATTCTTTTGATCATTATGTTTCTTCATTTGTTCCAATGCTTTTGTTGGAAGTGTGGGAAAAACTATATCAAGCATCAAAACCAATATGGGAAGATGAAAAAAGGACTGTAAATAAATTTTATTTCATCATTGTCTCTTCAAAGAATAGTTTTGATATGACAGAATATCATTGTGAAGCACTTGTTAATAAAATATCATTTTCTCCAGAGACTGGAAAAGTGGTAATTTTGCAAGTAAAAGACCAAAATGTAAATTCTTTCTATTCTATGCTTGGATATATATTCTCTCATAGAGTTCAAAGTGATAATAGCATAATAAATCCTGAATTGAAAAATGTTGATCAAATGTGGATGAATAGGGCAGAATTATGGCAATTTTCCATTTTTGTCAAAAAACGTCCATTATATCCAATCCTAAACAAAATTATGAAAGGAAATGGCATCTGTTCAATCTTAAAAGATTTAAATTTAGTGAATGGGTTTCAAAATCTTAAATCATCACCATTGTGTCCATATATACTCAAACCTGATCCTTCCTTTTTTTTTTCAAATTATCCTTGTGTGGTAGCCACTGCATATTTAAGTAAATCTCAGAGAGCAATCGTTGATGGAATAAGTACTGAACTGCAAAAGCAGGAAGTAGATCCAAAAATATTTCTCTTACATGGACTACCGGGCTCAGGCAAAACTTATGTTATTTATAAATTGTTAGAGGAATTGATTTTCAATCTTTGCCTCCAGTTAAAAGTTTTAGTTGTTGCACCATCCTCTACAACCATTGATGAGATTGGTTCCAGGTTTGTTGAATTAATTGAGCGATCAAGTTGGAGATCTGTTCAGATTAAACTTGTCAGACTTGGTCTACAAAATAAAGTAAGTAAAAAAATGCAACCATTCACTTTAGATGCACATTATGCTAAAAACATGTTTGTGGATAAAGAAGAAAAGTTAGAGCAAATTAGAATGAACATTGAGCATATTTTAAATCGAAATGATGCTATAGCTCAACAAGAACTTAAGATTCTTGTTGAGGAACAAAGGCTATTGAGAAATGAGCTTGATTTTTTAAAATCAGATAAGAAAAGTCATTGGAATTATTATTGTCATTTGTTAAAAGAATCACATATTATATTTACTACTCTTAGTTGCTGCTCTTGGCCAATACTGACAGCAGCATGCAAACCATATTCATGTACTTCATTTTCATGCTGTATTATTGATGATGCTACACAATGTACTGAAATGGAAATTTTGCAAATAATGGCTTTGGGTATTAATAAATTAATTTTAGTTGGAGATCCTCTACAACTTTCTGCTAATGTTCTATCAAAGAAAGCAGCATCTCTGGGTTATGGGCGGTCAATGTTTGAAAGATTCATTTATTTTTCAAAAACTCAGCAGGAAGATCTTTTTTTTACTCTAACTGAACAATTTCGTATGCATTCAGAAATTTGTTCTTTTCCTTCTAATTACTTTTATGACAATCAATTAACTACTGCTCAAAATATTGATCAAAAATATGAAAATTTCCCCCTTAATCCTTATTCTGTGTATGTTATAGAAAATTCAGAAGAAACAAGTTTTTCTGAAAATTGGAAAGCTGATGCGATCATTAATTTATGTATTCAGCTACTTACAATGAAACCTGTTATTTCAATTGGCATTATTGTTCCAAATCAGGAAATACAAGGTTTGTATTCTAAATGGATTGAAGTTCTGAAATTAAATCCAAAATATGGATTAATTGAAATTAATACTGTTGAAAAATTTCAAGGACGAGAAAAGGATGTAATTATTTTATCTTGTCATTATGATGGGAAATTAAACAGTTTTCTTTTCGACAACAGGAAACTTAATGTAGCTCTTACTAGAGCACGTCAGTGCCTTATTCTATGCATGTTTTCTTCTGCATGTTTACCGAATGCTGAATGGAGGAAACTGGTAGAAGATGCACTTGATCGTAAATTTTTCTGGATCTTTCAAGATTACAAAGACATTCACTTAATATATAAACTGTAAATTCACATTTTGTATTTATTTACATATTCATTTGTTCACCTTTTAGAATTCCCCATCTTCAGATTATAACATTTAATAAAGGTCTTATTCTTATGAAATATTTTTAAAATGATAAAATTTGATTCAAAATGTCATTGCAAACAAATTCATGCATTGTTGCTGATAAGTGGAGTTTTATAAACTAATAATTAACATTGATTTATTTCGTCTTTTAATTTTTTCATCCATTAAGATATAATTCATTTTATATCTGTGAATACTATCTTTTCTATGAAATTATACCTATGTATTTAAAAAATTCAATGTTTCTCATGATAAAATAAATATTGAAGTAATATATAAATTGAAGAAGCAAATTAAGTCATGGGGCTGAAAGGTAATCTTAAATCCATTGCCATGGATATTCTCTTTGAATATGTGTTTCAAGAAATGTAGAATAAAACATTTGAGATAGCTCTCATAAAAACTACTCTTTTATTTGATAATGTATTGGTGATAATATTCTAATTAAAAATTTTATTTTTATTTAATAAAATGTTATGTTTTAATATTGCCCAAAATTTTAAGTATGTGGACAAAACTCAATTTTTTTGTTAACTTGCATACATTTTTTTGTTTTTTTTTCTTATATATTTTATATAATTGTATGTTTTATTTCAAACATATTGTTATACTATGATAAATCAGAAATCACATAAAAGTTGCCTAGATTTTAAAATGAAAATGTGGTCTTATTCTATCCAGAATTTAATGTGTTTGATTTAATGAAAAAAGGATTGAAATTAACAGTATATAAGCAAATTAAGTCATGAACTAAAATATAAGTTTATATGCATTGTCATGGATATTCTCTTTGAATGTGGGTTCCTAGGATTGTAAAATAAAATATTAGTGATGCTGTGATAAAAACCATCCTTTTATTTGATAACATATTGATGATTATATTCAAATCAAAAGTTTTATATTTATATAATAAAATATTGTCATGTTTTAATGTTACTGATAATGTTATGTTGATGAACAAAATTCAACCTTTTTGTTAACATTTTTTTAAAACTTTATCTTATATTTAATATAGTTATCTATTATTTGTTTATTACAAACATGTTCTTATACTTTGATGGATCAGAAATCACATAAAAGTTGCCAGGGTTTTGAACTGAAAATGTGTGCTTATTCCATCCAAAATTTAATGTGCTGCATTTTTTACATAAAGTATTGAAGTTAACTTTATAAACAAATTAGGTCATGGGCTAAAAGATAAGCTTAAATGCATTGCCATGGATATTCTATTTGAATATTGGTTCCAATGATTGTAAAATAAAATATTAATGATAGCTGTGATAAAAACTGCCCTTTTATTTAATATTGGTGATAGTATTCTAATCGAAAATTTTATATTTATTTAATAAAATATTGTTATGTTTTAATGTTACTCAATATTTTAAATATGTGAACAAAACTAAATTTTTTGAAACATTTTCCTTTTTTCTTGTTTGTGTTGCATAATTATCCATTGTATGCTTTATTAAAAATGTGTTTTAAGTAATGGGTTTTATACTATGATGCAAACAATAAATTAGTAAAAAGTTGCCAAAATTTTAAAATGAAAAGGTATTTTTATTCTATCCAACAATTTAAAGTAAAAATTTCATGTCAAACAGAATAAATGCTTGAACTTTTCTGTAATATTAATGCTTTGTTAGTTGGTTAATTAATTATATTTTATGTAAACCTGTTAAATTATTATGGTTCATGTGAAATATTATGAATGAGCAAGAAATTCTCTATTTATGTGTTTTTATTTGAAATTTTTTAAGTCATTTTAGCTTGAAATTATAATTATTTTGTTAGTTTATTTATTTTTATGAAAATAATATTCAAATTTGTGAAATTATTGTTATGAAATTATATGTTAAAATATAAGGTTATGTTTTAAAAAAAAATTTAACATTATATGTTTATCTTTTTTAAAAGATCATTTGATGGTGAAATATTTTTTGATGTGTCATTTGCAATGATTGTATGTACTACAGTTGGACCCATCAACTCATTGCAGTCAAGTTTGAGCTGACTTCTCTTATTCAAGCTGAGAAGTAATATAAATTCCAACATTCATATGAATTTTCTAAAAAAATGTTTACTCTCTTTCGACATTTTTGATTATTACAGAAATCACTTATACCAGAAAAAAATCTTTGTTACTCTTAAAAATGTGACCAATAAAAAATGGTTGAGCCTACAGCTAATCTCTCTGACAGAGATATCAGAAAATAATCCTTAACAAAAAAAAAAAAACAGACTGGAAACATTTCACTTTCCAAGAAATGGAGATTCATATTCAATCAAATGTTCTACTTAAAAAGTAAAAAATGTATAAAAAGTATTAAAATGGCTAGCCCAAAACTTTCAAAAGATGCTTTTCAAGGACAACCTTTTGATAATGTCCTGTTTGATTTCTCATAAAAGATCCTTATTCTCCCCCTGCTTTTTTATGCTCTTTTTTAGGCATACAGCTACCATTTGACAATTCTTTCTCATGTGTCCAATTTCTCTCATTCAGAATGTAGGTTTACTTTTTCCAATTGGAACTTCATGGTATGTTTGTTTCACGATATATGAAATAGGATAAAAAGGTATTTATGTCTGCCTTGAACAGAAGTCTGACATAATTAAAAAAAATTAATTTTAATATTATAAAAAGGAAACCGTGGTAAATCCACAAGATAACAGGGTCCAACTGTAGTTATATTTTATCTCTCTTTCTATTCATGTCGGCAAACATATATATAATTTATATACTGTTGGTATTCAACTTATATTTTATCCGTTTGTCTTTTTATTGTTAATTTTAATGACATAAATATTTGTAATAGATAATGCATATACTGCCTCATTTGAAAAAATAAAGTATTTTAGAGTAACTTTTTGTACTTTTCTAAATGTTGAATAATCATTTATAGTTGTTAATGAGTTAAAAATGAAAAGTAATTATGCTTCTCTAAAAATGTTTTTCTGCTTTAAGTAATTCCAAGATTTCCAAAAGCCATCTCTTATTTCTGACTCAATGTGAATCAAAAATTTAAATTCTTATTATTAACAGATAAACTGCTTAGTTTTCATAGCTAGAAGGTAAGTAATTGTAGATTTCTTAATTGGAAGGTAAGCTATCATAGATCTTTATTCAATAGTGGATATCCTTTCTATATTCTAGGCATATAGCAGATCTAGCAGTATAAAATGTATCTGTATGTCCGAAGGGAAGGTCACACTGTATCCATTTTTTTTAAATAGTAATCAATAATGTTTTAAAAATTAGTAATGCTTAAAAAAGGCAAAAAACTTAAAAAGTTAGCAGTCCAAAGCAAAGAACTTACAACGATTTATTGAAAAATATTCATTCATAAACAAAATATTAGTAAAGAAACACTAAAAGAACCTTTGATCTGCTTTCCTATAAAAAAAAAATTTAAATGGACATTGTGCCCATTACCTCCAATATGATGTATATTAATGCAATCATTTATTTGTTAATTTGTATGAAATTTGTGTTGTATATTTGATCAAGTCAACAAAGCATTAACAACAATATTTAACCATCATAATAGAAAAATCCACTTATATGTTTAAATAGGACGCTTTTGAATGTTTGATTTTTTTCTCCATGTATCTAGGTATGTTCTTATTTCATGTGACGTAATTATGACCTATTTTGCTTGGGAAAAATCTCCTGACAAATGTGTCTGATATTACTGCTTATTAGTTCTTATGAAGTGTCTTATATGGTACAATCAGGCTAATATGCGCATGCTTGTCATTTATACATATATTCCAAACATAATGAATTTTGATTATTTCTTTTTTTTCCTCCCGTTTGAGAATCTTTGTTAACGAATGCCAATTTTTATGATTTCAAATTACACTGAGGGAGAAATTCTGATTATTGTCTTCAAATGTGCCTGAAAGTGAGTTAATTGATAGCAACAATATATATATATATAATTCAGAAGAAATAATATTATTAAAGAGAGAAGGGATACAATTCTGTCAGAATACAATAAAAAATACTGCCAACTGAGCCAAATATCATGATTCTGATACCTATTTGAACTAGTTATCTTTTTATGATTTATCATCATTGAATTCCATAGCTGCCTGATTATGCTGCAATCAAAGATAATGAAATTGCATTAATAATATTTTTTTTTCAAGAAGCGTCTTTGCAAGTTTTTCTTTAACAAGATTGGTTGGTTTCATTAACGTCACACTTGAAGCAACACGTGGGCTATTAGCGACTGATCTCGTAATTTTGAACCTCGGTCAAGTGCCGAGGACGACACCTGAGTTGGCACCCCTCTTCTAACTTCCACATCACACCAACGAGACTCTTCAACAAGCAATTTAGACTGTATTTATGGCCAATATACATCATCATATGAATTTTGCTTTTGCCAATATTTTTTTAGTGTTTGTGTGAAACCTTGTCAATTGTATATATATTGCAAAAATTTTAATATTAATGTTTAATATTTATATTTTAATAGATTATATGTGAGATTTTAACCATTTTTGATTCGTTTTTTAAATGTATTCATTATATTTTTATGTTGATGAAAAATGAATAAAAAATATTTTTTATGTTTTAATGAGCAGAATTTCCTTTCTTTTATGTGTACCATATATATTCTCTCCCATACAAATTTTATTAAAACGCACAAAATATTTGACATCTTACCTTATTATAAATATATAACAAGAGGTGAGCGGGGCCGCGGTAGCCTAGTGGTCAAGGTCGTGGATAGCGGCTGGCGGTTTTCGTTCAGTCGCGGGGTCGATCCTTGGCCACCAAAGACCCGCCGTGTAGCCGGGGCTGATGCACGTTAAATCTGTTCGGGGCCCAAAGTCCTCCCGTTGGCGTGGTGTGGATGTTAGGAGAGGGGGGTGCCAGCTCAGGTGTCGTCCTCGTCACTTGACCGTGGTTCAAAATTACGAGGTCCGTCGCCAATAGCCCTCGTGTTGCTTCTAGTGCGACGTTAATAAAAACTAAACTAAACAAGAGGTGAGCACATTAATGATCCCCCCCCTTCGAATCAATGACATTTTGGTTCTTATACACTATTGCACTTATTATTAATTTTATCTATTTTTGATTCGTAACATTCTATTATAAAGTTTGTGCATTTCTTATTGCATGATTTTTTAGAAAACAAATCAGACATTTATGTTAATAATATTTATTGTAAATTTAATTTGAGTAGGAAAAAAAACCGTTTTATTGATTGTTCGTACATTCGTACTTAATTTCTTTTTCAGAAACAGTGAATGGCTCGTGGACATAATTGAGAGATTGCTGCTATATATTTTACGGATAAAAGTCCTGTGTTTTTGTGGACTCATCCTCGGCCCTTCACGACGATTCTAAATCACGAGGTTCGTTGCAAATAACCCCGGTGTTGCTTCTCAGTAGCGGTGACAATCGATCAACCTGTGTTTTTGTAACAAATATGATCGTTGGCAAGAGTTAAAAAATTTTAATTTGAAATTTCACTATACAAGCACTATTATTAAATTATGTATGAGAAGGTTGAGCAAATTTATTTACGCATTTTTTTTTAATGTGCGAAATGATTGGGCGTCAGTTTTTTGGTTGTACACATTTCATTGAAATGGCCGTGATAATCGAAGGATCATGGTCGCAATGGCATAACGTGGATTTCTGCCCCCCTGTGCGAACCATAAATTTGCCGCCTTCTATAGAAATAAATAATAGCATGAATTCACTGCGCGCGGCAAATTAAATTTCTTATAGTTTTGTTCGTCAAAGCGAGTAAATAACATTCTATGCGGATAAAACCGCAAAACCATTCAAAATTATAAAATTAAATTTAACATTTGCATGAACGTATTTGATGGATCTGTGGTGACATTTTATTTTGTGATTGACAACAGCTAATGTTTTTTTACCACTGTGTTGTGTTCACTAAGTTAAGAAAACGCGGTTCTTGCTTAGACATTTTGCTCTTTTTATTTAATAAATATTTTGTAGATTTTATCATTAATTGTGCTTTTAGTTTAGTTTTTATTTGCGTCGCACACGAAGGTTACTGGCGACAAACCTCGGTCAAGTAACAAGGACCCGAGCTGGCACCTCCTCTTCCACACCAATGGGAGGACTTTGGGCCCGACAGATTTAACATGCATCAGTCCCGGTTACATAGTGGGTCTTCAGCAGCCAAGGCTCGAACCCGCGACTGAACGAAAACCGACGGCTACGAATCCGAAACCATGATCACTAGGCTACCGCGGCCTATTATTAATTGCATCCCAGTGGCCCCAAAGATCGTACAGAACAAATAAACGTGACTATACAATAACTAATCAGTCGTGTCTACAACATATTTTAGTACTCGTGAAATTTTATCAAAGTATAAAAATAAACAATATCCTTTTGGCATGTTATATGTTGTATAAATAAAGGTTCTTGATTTTATCAGCAACATTATTTGTTTACTATTTAAAGCACACTCAACACACATACTAAATTATTTATAATAGTTACATTCAAATGCTAGCAGAACTTAATGATATCATGATCATGGAAGCAGTCAGGATAGCGAAGCTGTTTACTCTACTGCCTCTATCGAAGACGGGACAAGTCTCTCTGATGTTTTTCTGCTTCGCCTAAATCGTGTTTCGTTTCTTCTTCGTTCATTGGTCCAGCTCTCTGTATACTCTCTCCTTTCTTGTATCCTTCTGCGACGGCAGCAAACCACGATCAACGCTACACCGCTCTTCTAAATGACAAAAAAAGTTGAAGAAATAAAATGTTATCTGCTCATCATCACGTTTATGAATTGTTCAGGGACAAAAATCAAAATTAGATGTTCAAATTGCATTTGTTGCGTGGCAATAGCGGATTGCGTCCATTTCGAAATTAAAAAAATGAAATGTATTTTCTGACTTTGAATAAAATATTTGTCAAGCTTTTATTTAACTTCACACCAATATATTTGTTTACGTCAGTTCTTACAACTCTATTTTGAACCATTTCCACTTGTCTAATTGTCTTGAGATTCTGCTTAAGTTCCTATGTTGTACAGATGACAATATATAATCAAATCTAAGGACCATGGTCTGATGACGCGGACAGGATTAACCACCTTGACCACTCCCTGCACCCTGTGTGTGCCACCCGGGGGCCAGAGCCCTTCTGCCCCCCACGCTACGCCCTTGCGTGGTCACGATTTCGTGGCCGACGATGTTGCATGTTTATGTCAAGGTTTTATTGAAGAATCAGCAAAGGGAGAGGTTCTCAATGTGGTTCTAGCGTGACGGGATGAGGAAGCCTGAAGAACGGTGTGCCAGTTCAGTTGTTCCCTTCGTCAGTTGACCGTGGTTCAGAATTACGATGAAGTCCGTCGCCAAATCTCTCGTGTTGCCTCTAGTGCGAAGTTAATAAGCAATTAACTTGTTGAGCTTGTTAATAGTTAGTATCGTTTCATTGGATACTTTACTTTAGAAATCAATTACTTCTTCGAAAATTTGAGTAGGCCCAATTCATCTGACGTCATAATCATGTGATAATTTAGGGGAGGAAAAGCTAGCTTTGCTTACAGCTTGGCTAATTTAATGGGGTCGATCCATGCTATTGTAATTTCACGTGACACTTGTTACAACATTAACAACTGGTCGAAAAAACATTGTGGCGTAGTGATAGTTGAATAATCATAAATTTAATTTTCCTTGCATTCTAAATTAATTTTTTTGTTTAAATTAATTTGTTTATTTCTATGAGTCCATCCAATACTTCTCAAGTCCTTCCATATGTGTGGTGTGGAAGTTAGGAGAGAAAGGTACCAGCTTGTGTGGGTTTCGTCCTCGTCACTTGACCGAGGTTCAGAATTACGGGGTCCGTAGCCAATAACCCACGTGTAGCTTCTCATACGACGTAAATAAACAATCACATTGCAGTGCTCCTTCAGTTCTGCGAGAAAGACTTCCGGTAGGCAGACTTATTATTTATTTGACTAAACGAAATCATTCTTCATGCTGTTGGCTTTATTAGATCTTGTATTTGTTTCATATTTTTCTTTCGCTAGATTCCATCCAATATCCTTTGCACAATTTTGATTGGTTCTGTATGTCTATGTAAAGCTCTTCTGTTATTCACTACATATCTAACACATTGTTCCTTATTGTTATTCCTGGATTTGTAAGATATACAGTAAAGTGACAATAGAACTACACAATGGCCTTTGGAAAAACAAGAAGGTGAGAGTTACGAATTCTTTACTCAGCCAAACAGGCTGCGGCAGTTCTCAACCAATGGTACGCGTATCCCAAAAGGTACGGTATAGGCCGTTAGGGGTACATGAAAAGAAAACTATTATGGCAGCCACACAGCTTACAAAGCACAAAATAAATTTAAAACTTTTCTTAAGAAATTTTAAAAAATTTCTATGAAAGTTTTGCAAAGAACAGATTTAGCCACCCAATGTGAGTCTTTTTTTCATAATTATTAATAAATTACTCAATTAAATTTAAGAATTAAAGTAAACGATGAAATATCGAGAAATGGACAGTAACAAACTTTTCCAATAGTGAAATTAAAGGAAACGATAAATTATTAAATTGAATATATTCAAGCTAAATGTAATTAAATTAAAGGAAACGATAAATCATTAAATTGAATATATTTAAGCTAAATGTAATTAAAATTGAAGCAAACGATAAAAAATTGAAAAGTGATCTGGTACGCCAAAAGTGATCCAACTGAAACTATAGCTCCATGGATGGCTTGAAAGCAAATAAAATAGAAAACTTATACTATTATTAGCTTTCCTTACATTTCGTCAAACTATTGATTTTTTTGAAAGTATCTATAAATTTAATCAAATCAGGAAACAAAGCTCTTGGAAAACTTTATTTTAATCAAATAAAGTTTCTCCTATGAAAACAATGTTATCTAGATATTTAAATTATCTCCTGTACTCGAAATGCAACACACAATCAAATTAATATATATGAAGTAATAATAACTTTTGAAAAATGTTATAATTTTATCTCTTTATTCGTAGGGATGAAAAGGAATTTGTCTGGAGCAAAATTTTACTATTTTTGATTATATTCAACTAGATTTAACGCCTTATTTCGTAAAGTAAAATAAACTCATAAGAATGTGATTGAGGAAATAACAGTAAATTCTTCTCTTTAGTTTTTAGTACACTTTCTTAGTAACAGATGACGCCCCGATCCAATTCCGAAACGTGCCAGTGTTCCTTCTAACTCAAAACGACCTTCAATCAATCTTACTCTAAATTATATTGTTATAATTATTTGTTATATCAATCAATTATATTGTTATATTATTATATAATTATAATTATTTCAAAAATTAAGTTTATTTTTGGTACCTATCTCCATTAATTTTATAAAAACAAAAATCCTGTGTATGCATATCCAGTGGCAGATTCAGGGGGTGAGTACGTACTCTCCTGTCACAATTTGATGCAGACAAAAAAACGTACCCGAAAAAAAATCCCAACCAAATTTAATAGTTTTTATTTTGTGGTTTTACTTCAAAGTCGTATGTGTTGCGTGCAAGCATAGGATCAAACTACCTATCGTACTTATGTTTTTAGTTCTCAATTTAATTTTGATTCTTGAATTAATATATAGTTTATTTTTAGATTTAGGACTAAGTAAGCTTACTTTTTAAAGAGAGTAAACGAAATAATTACACAGTCAAGTCTCATAAATTAAAAGGAAAAAAAAATTGTGCCTCCACTGTCTATTTTTTGTGTATCCACCACTATGGATAGTTCCATGCAGAATTCTACACAAAGTGAAAACCTTTATTAATTTTTTATGTTACAAATTTGTGAATGTTCATGTGGTATAAAAACGCCAAATTTCGTTCTGAGTTCATAATACCTAAAAATAAAGCACAGTAACTGTCCCAACACATTCTTCTCAAAATAAACATCTCACAAGCAAATTAGTTATTATAAATCGAAAATCCCCTGGATAACTATGGGAAGCATGTGGTTGCATGAACACTCGAAAATAATTGCAGGCCAATTGCGTGGCCAGTGCAGGTAGGATGGGAGGGGTGCAAAGAGATATATGGACCCCCGAAGTTTTTTTCTAGTTATTGAAATATTTCAGGTTAATTCTGTTATACTATTAAATACATACTAAATTTTACGCATAAGAATTTTTCTTATCCTCATGCTTGAATTTTTTCATCACTAAGAGAAAAAAGGTTATCAATAAAGCCAATTTCTGAGAAAAAAAATTTGAAAAGTTTTTGCTGTCTCTGAAAGAGTGCGTCAAGGTCAGTGTTTGTTGACGAAGAGAGGGGAGGGTGCATCCCTATAGAAAATGCCCCTCCCAAAATTGTAAATTTTGTTCTCATGGTATTTTAATTTTTTTTTTTCTTAAATGATCTTCTTTTTGGTCACTTTCATAATTTGTTAAATATATCAAATTTTGAACAATTTTAAATAAAACAAATAAGACTAATATAGTGTATTATTTACTTTTTACCAAGTGGTAATGTAAACTGCAAAATAGCTTCTTTCATGGCAGTTCCGATATGCAACCCCCTAAAGTTAATTTCTGGGTATGCCACTGTTGCAGACTATGATTCCAATGAATATATACTTCCCATTGGTCGAATGGAAGTATATGGGAAGAATGTGGTCGAATGAGCAATCGAAAGTAAATGCAAGCTATGATTCCAGTGGATATGTACTTCTCATAGGTCAACTGGAAGTATATGGGAAGTATGCGGTTGAATGAGCAATCGAAAGTGATTGTAAGCAGTCGCGTCAATTGGGAATTAGTAGAGATGGAGAGAGCTAAAAAAATTAACGGGAATTCGAGAAGTATAAAAGGGTAGGCACACACAAAAAATTCAAAAATTTAGCTACAAAATGATGAGTTTTCAACTTTATCTTTGTAAATTTGGACACAAAAGTAAATGTTGACAGTTTATTATCTACTTTACTGTGCTTTAGTTTTAAACTAATGCGTAAATTTTGTTTTGAAATGTTGATTAATATAGCACAATATAACTTTCATCTAAGGAACAATATTACACGTTTATTACAATTAGAAGTATTTCGAGGATTCCGAGATGATTGGTGATAATTCATTAAAAAAAGTATAGCTAATTTTAAATGAACTCAAAAAGAGATAGTTTACCAGATTCCAACCAGTGAGCTTACTTAAGGTCTTGTTTTATAACCTATTACACTAAAAAATGCAAGAATTTTTTTTTAAAAAGTTCTCTTACAGATTGCTTGTGCTAAGTAACATTTAATTATATGCATTCAAAGGAATAAAATTAGTTAAAGTATAGAAAGAAAGAAAAGCAATGTTAAACAAGTTTCTTCAAGTCATATATTTAGTCTCCGTTTTAAAACAGCGTCAACTGTCTTTATCTTAGCCTGGCTACTCTTCCTTACAGTACATGTCATATCAGCTGCGTGTATCTCCTCTATTTTCTGAGGTGTTTTATGAAATGATAACGAGAAAGGAGTGATAATTAAGTGATACATAAAATGATTTATTCAAATGCTTTGCTCACAACTGCTAGACGGCTAAAATGGAATAAAAATTTACTCCTCCCATAAAAAAAAAAAAAAAAATACCCCACTCCTAATCGCCGCCACTGATTGCAAGGGCTTTATTCTTTGCATTGCATTCAGATCGGCTTAAACAGTAATAATTGACTCTCAAGAAACAATAACCAATTATAGGAATCGATTAAACATAAAAGGGGTCGGAGAGAAATGCAAGTAGAATTTTTATTCCTTAAGTTCTAAACTTAGACGCGGTATATCACTATCAGCGTCATCTACCAATTAAAAAGAAAGCGTGATGTGATGTGACGGTGTTGATTAACGGCTCATGAGCCAGATGTGGCTATGCTGCGCCAAACAAGATATGTAACTGTAGTCTAAATGTATCAAAAAATGGAAAATAGATAAAAATTAATTGAGACAAAAAGAGCCAATAATAGAGAAGGATCACTGGGTACACCGTGGGTACGACATCCATGTTTACTAAAGACAGTAATATCCATGGGAAAGAAAAATATCGCTAAGGTGTTTGGTTTGGTCTTACTAACGTCGCACTAGAAGCAACACGGGGGCTATTGGTGACGGACTTCGTAATTTTGAACTTCGGTCAAGCGACGAGGACGACACCTGAGCTGGCACCCCCCTCTCCGAACATCCACACCACGCCAACGGGAGGACTGTGGGCACCGACAGATTTAACGTTCTGTCGGTCTTCTAACGTAACGTTCTGTCTAACAGCCCCTACTTCCTGGCAGGTCTTTAGAGGCAACAAGGCTCGAATCCGCGACTCTACGAAAACCGCCAGCAGCGAGTCCACGGCCATGACCACTAGGCTACCGCGGCCACATCGATAGGGTGTCTAAGGTTCGGGATACTCGTATTTGCCCAAAAGAAGGCAACCCCTGAGGAGAAAAAGAGAGCAAAAGTATATTTAACACATACACGTACGGCTTATACTCCACAGAAAATAATTTTCCTTTAACATCTCCATTAATCTCTTCTCTAGACTAGAGACTCTCAAACTATAGTACACATAATCTTACAACTACGAGTTAGAATAAAGGAACGTTAATAACATCCAAAAACGGGCTAAGTATGTAATTAATGATAAATCCTACTTTGTTGGAATGTATCAAATCTAAGTTTTTCAGGCGAAAGATACAGCAGCAAAATGTTTGAGAACACTGCTATAGAATGCTTTTGAATAGAATCTTGTGTACGAAAAATAAAGGATGAATATAGGATAGCTGGAAGAGAGGAGTTGAATGGATTGGAAAGAATAAAATCGCACAAAAAGGGGAGAGAAATATTGAAAAGGGGAGACTATGGGGGGAAATATTAAAAGGGGGGGGGCTTTGGGGAAAAATCTTTTCTATGGGGAAAAAATATTAAAATTTTTTATATTACTAACACATGGGTTGCGGACAAAAATGTCCATTTTCAAACCAAATATATTATTTTTTTCGCTATCTATAATATTTGTTTTTTTGTTTAAAAAAAACCTGAAATAAATTTTCTTCTATTTTGAGTAATAAAACCGTATTCCTTGATAAACCAAGCCGTTTAACCACATACTCTTCCCATAGAGATTTATTTTGGAGGATGGGGTGCCAGCTCAGCTTGACAATCGCTCGCAATTTTGTTATCAATGACGCTCGTTTTGATTTTTAGAGCGAGGTTAATAAGTAGTCAATGAAACCCCCATATTTCCATTGTATCTTTAAAACTTACGATGGACTTTTAATATAGATATTTTTTTTGCAGGTATAATGAACATCAATAGGAAAATAAAATAAATACAACATAGGAAGATATTTTAATCCAATTATTAGTTATAATAAAATATAAATATTTCACTTAACTTGTGAGTGCAAAACCCCATTATATTTTTTACAGATAAAATGATCATTGGCAGTAATATGTAATTCCATTATACAAATCTGAACTACGTGTTATTCTAATCATCCAAGGCGCATAAATAGTTCCCACCTTTCTATATTAAATTGCATGAAATTTCATTGCTTATTTAAAATATGATTGCCCCTTAATATGTCTCTCAATATTAAAAACTTATGTGGCTTATTGTATGGGAATCGAATTAAGAGTTCGAATCCTGATTCCTCCAATGTTCATGGTGCAATGTAAAACGATTATATGATAAATGAAATTAGATCAAAATCCTCTCAGGAAATTAGTTGGCGAAGTTTAACTTAGATGTCCTCCTCGAACCTTTGTGTTACTTCTGAGGATGATGATGATAATAATAATAAAAAGAAAAATAAAAAAAAAAACTAGAAAATCAAATCAAACAATCGACACTTAATCATGGGCAGCTACGATTTGTAAGCCAGCGAAATCTTGGATTGGCGTCCTGATGCCACTAAAGGTTCTTCAAGTAAGGACTGATAAACCTTACATCTGTCGGGGCGTGGTGTTGAAGTTAGCAGAGTGGGGCGCAAGTTCGAGTGTCATCCTCGTCACTTTTACCATGGTTCGAAATTACTATGTCCATCACAAATTGTTCATTGTTTCCCGTTAATGCGATGTTATTTATGTAGACATATACTAGTTCAAACAGTCAGAATCATTATTACATGATTTATTAAACCTCTTTTTTTTTTGCTTAGTGTTAAAGAACAGGACTCCAATTGGAAATTATTTTTCGGAATGAATATTATGTACTTTATTAATATAATATTTTGACTTGACCAACGTATAAAGAGATGACTTTTTTATAACTTATTTTTGTTTGAATCAATCAAATGAATTTGTTTTTTCCGATGTAAAACCTCTAATCCTAATTCTACATTTCTATTATTTAATGTGAAACTGATTCTTTAGTTTACGTATTTAATTAAAAACTTTATCTCCAAATTTTAACTGCGTAGTATGACGATCATGATAAATCGTCACATGAACCTATATAGGAATATAATATTCGAAAACTGAAAGCGGTTTCTATCGGAAAACGTGTCCCGAGTTTGGATCTTGTTTTACGTGAAAAAGAAAAGAAAATTTACTGATAAGAAAAACAATCAAGAAGTTATAAATATCAGGAGGAGACTTTAATCTAATTTCGACAACCGTGTTTCATTAAAATAATTACGTGGGTCATATGAGGACGCTTAACTGTTGAAAAGAATATTGAAATTTTTCAAAATGGAACTCAATAGAATAATGAAGGCGAACAGCACAAAACAGTGCAGTACCTTTTTTTTTAGTTTTAGTTATCTGTGTGACTCTTTATTTCAATGTGCTCTGTATTAAATTTCATATTATACATTGCTTTTGCTGTTTAAATGCGTTATTATAAGTGATTTTCCAGTGATCCGGTGATTCCTCTGGTCCGTTATCTGTCGAATTACCGAGAGAATTATGTACCATTATATCGTTTCAAATCCAAAAAGGCGGGAAAAAAAAAAAAAAAAAGAACAATAAATGAGAAACCTGTTACTTAAGGATGCATTATTTGGCGACGGAAAAGTTTTGAAACTACGGCAACCCTAGAAAGATGAGAGAGCGACGGTTTGACATCCAACAAATGACGGCAAAACGCGGGCTGTACGCTGATCGGACGGGATTACGTACGCTGATAGTTCAAAACTATACGATATTTTTTTTGATTTCGAACTTAGAGAAGGGTGCGAACGAATAATTTTGCTGCTGTTTTCTGATTTGAATTTCGAATATTTTGCGCTGACTTGGTAACGCATTTTGCACAAAGAACTTTTCAAAATTTTAACGGTGGATTCTACTCGACCAGGTGAGATGTTATTCTGAATTGTGATATTCTCCTGTGTCAAATTTAAAAAGAAAATACTCTTAACTGCTTATATATTTTACGAAATGAATAAGAAAAAAAGGGGGGCGGGGGAAAAAAAAGCAAGTAAATTATGTATGTTATGAAATAATAAATAAGGTATTCCGGATAACTTTTCGATGTTTTGTGTTTCAAAATCGAGAAGTTTGCTCGGATTTATATTATTTATATTTTAATATTTGTTTATAATTTTTTGAAAAAATACGTAATAGAAGGGATTATTCCAATCTGTATTTGATATAATAGTTGTTCAAAAATATTATTTCGACTATACCCGAACTGCGTTAAAACTCTTCCCAATGGAAATATATATTTTTACATTTTATTTAGCAAAAACTTTCTTATAAATTGTCGAATTTCCATTCTCATTAAATTTTCACGAACAGTTTTTTTTCCAATTCCTTTTGCACCGAATTTTAAGAAAATTTTATGTCTATAATCAATGCTAAAAATGCCTTTAAATTAAAAAAAAAAAAAAAAAATTATATAGAAAGTATGTCAAAGTGTGCAAAATTATTGCAAACAGTTCAATATATAAATTTCATTGTATAAGCACTGTTACAATTGGGTATGCTTTTTTTTTTATTGCTATGGGAATCGTATACAGAGAACAGAAATGCCAAGTTTAAGAGAAAGCGGTTTTTCAAAAAAAGGCTTGTTTCCCCCCTAAAAAGTCATAAATACTTATGAATAATTGCTATTTCAACATTCGTGCATTTTTCAAATCCAACTTGTCTTTAGTAATCCTTTATTTTGTATTTTGAAAATAATTATTAAATAATTTTATTTTCAAAATTTTTTAATTAGATTGTTAAAAGCCAATTTTTATTGTGGAAAGAAATAAACGAAAATACGAGGCGTTTGCTCCCCTGAATCGCACGCCGTTTCCATTTTTAGAACAAAATATTTATTATAGATATAGTTAAGTATGAAAACGATCGTGTTGTGAGAAAAAAAAAAGAAATGCAACTTCCATTATATTTTTTTTAAATGAAATAAAAATTAAATCTTTTTATTTAAATTATTAAATACAATATTTCACGTACCATTTACACATATACATTTACACATATTCAAAATAGCTTCATTGTCATGTTTGTAGTAAATAAGTGCGTTTACTTCTGGTGTAAAAAAATTCATTTAAATGGCTTAATTTTCGTTATCACATACGAATATCTCAGTGTAATTAAAGTATCGAATATAAAACAGACTGGAATATACTGTTAGTTTTTCGAATTCTAAATGGAAATTTCTATTGAAGTTCTCTCTCTCTCTCTCGATAAAGTATTCAACGGGTCGGTTTGTGCTCAGCAAGGGGTTTTCTCTTGTTTTGATTCCTGATGACTGGTGTTTTTTACCCCCTGCGTTTGCGGTAAAAGCTTTATTTATCTCTTGAGAAAATTAGATCCTGTTAGTAAAGCATATTTCCCGGATTTTTTTGAGAATAAAAAGAGCGATGGCATAATTATGTATTGCAGTTGTACTGGATTGGAATAATTACAAGGTAGATGGAAGTTCTAAAGCGTTTTTTTAAGGAGGGGTGTATGAATTTTTCATGTTTTCAACATGGGTTTGAAAATTTTCCTTTTTAAATCATCGATTTTACTTCTATTTTTTTTTTTTTTTTTTCTTTCTTTTTTTTTATTGAGAGGGATATATTTCAAGGAAAAAGTGCATCAAGCTGAGACAACTAATATGAAATTGCAGTGTTTTGAGTATTGAAGTTCAAAAGTTTACTGCGAACTTCTTAATTTACTGACGATTATTATTCCCGTTTGTATGCTGGGAGGAGGATGACTTCGTGCAAACGTGTCGCGTTTACGTTAAAAAGTTTGGCTCTTAAGATTTTTAACAAAGTATGTTTCTCAGTTCCTTCTTGTGAGAGAAACTTTTTAAAGTTGAAAGTTGATTAAAAGCTATCTTCGATCAACGATGAGTCGAATAAGACTTGACGCTTTGGCAATTCTTTCAGCTGAAAATGCAATAGCGAAATATATTAATTTTTGATGAAGCTATAAAATTTTATTCAGAAATCAAAACGCACAACAGTTTCAGCTTTTTAATTCATAGAAAAATTTAAAACTTTAAAAATGTCAGATTAATATGTTTTTTTAAATATATATATTTGTCTGTTAGATGCAAGTTGTTTTTTATTTTGTCTTAAGATTTTCAATTTTCCAAATCATTGTAACTATTTAAATTTAATTATATATATATATATATATATATGTGTGTGTGTGTGTGTATTTAGGGCCGGCCATCTGTGGGGTGCGGCGGATGCTATGCACCTTAGCCCCACGATTGAGGGCCCCCAACATGATCAAGAACTAAAATAATGTACCCTTGTACATGAAAACTTGACAATATTCCTATCGTTGTCAGTAGGACGTAAAGTTCATTTTATCGTAAACATTACTATAGTAGATCTCTGGATTTTGACTATCTTCAAACTATATAATTCATGATGGTGCGAAAGTTTAGTTTTTGTTATTTGATTCAGGGAACTCCTAAGTATCTCTACTCCTTCTTGTCAACCAATTTGTCTTTGCTTCTATTTCTTCTCGTCTAGACCACAGTTAAATCTTATTTGGCACAGCATAGCCATATCTGGCTGTTGCGCTAATAAACTTAACTTTCTCTCTTGACCCTTCTTGTCGATCAATCTTTTTTCATTGTTTTACTGTCTAGATCACAGATTTACCTTGTTTGGCGCAGTATGGCCACGTCTGGCTCTTGCGCCAATAAAATTTCACTATCATTATTACCTAAGTATCCCTACCTAAACTGAACATTTAGTCAAGCATGTGTGCAAAACGCTTAAATCATGCTTATCCAAGTGCGCCCCAAAAGCCTTTAAAATGCGGCCCAAACGCAAATTATGAAAATATTTAAATTTACACAATCAGTTGAAAAATCTTTAAAAAGCAATTGTACTAATTTTAAATTTTTTTCGTTAGCCATGGACGAAAGCACTAACGCTTCTGATACGGCACAATCGGCAATTTTTATAAAAGGAATCTATGAACATTAAAATATCACTTTAGTATCGTTAAAAGACACAACCAAGTCTGTAGATTTATTCGATGAAAATCTTTTGCTTATCAATGAAAAATTTATCAGCTATCATAACCGATGGAGCCCCTTCCATGTTTGGTAAAAATGAAGGACTCGTTAACATGGTTAATAATGAAGCCGTCGCTGCCGGCAATACGATCTTGATGGCATGTCATTGTACTGTACAACAGGGCAATTAATGTGGAAAAATTTTAAAAACGGAAATTGTATCAAGCGTTGTTATAAAAACCATTAGCTTTATAAGAGCAAAAGTACTTAATCATAGACAATTTGAAATGTTTCTTAAGGTAATGGGCACTGAATTTTTAGATGTTATTTATTATACAGAAGTAAGATGGCACAGTAAGGGGAAAATGCTCAAAAGATTTTATGATTTGAGAACTGAAATAAAAATATTTATGGAAACAAAAGGGAAACCTGTGAATGAATTTGAGGACGAAGATTGGATTTTAGATTTCGCTTTTTTAGTAGAGTTAACTGAACATTTGAATGATTTAAATTTGAGACTTCAAGGAAAAAATCAATTTATTAATAATATGTTCCAAACAATTACAGCGCTTGAAAGTAAAATCTTAGCTTAATCAAATAAAAGTAAGATTTGACGCATTTCAGTACTTTAACTGCACATAATCCTGAGGGGTGCACAAAATATGCTGCATTAATTTTTGATTTAATTCAAGAGTTTGAAAATAGATTTCAAAGTTTTTTCAAGAAATGAAGAGCATTTCAACATATTTCCTACCTTATTTTCTCTATAAATAAATAAATTGCTTTCAAATCTTCAAATGGAGTGCATTGAACTGCAAAGTGACATTCAACTGAAAGAAAAATTTGGGAATGTTTCTTACTGGAGTTTTATAAAGATTACCTACCCCGCGATATATATCCTAATTTTCACAATCATGCTTTATTAATGTCTTCAGCTTTTGGCTACATTTGTTGAACAATTTATTTTCAAGAATAAAGCATACAAAAAACAAAAATAGGACAAAGATCACTGACAAACATCTTGAAAATTCATTAAGAATTGCAACCTCGTTTATTGAACTCGATATAGATTTGCTTGTTCAACAAAAGCAAATTCATCCATCTCATTAATTTCAATTTTTTCTATCTTTATGAAATCCAAACTAAATGAAACGAAACTTTTACAAATTTAAAATAAATATGTACCTATACATATCTAATTCAAATTTAAGAAATTTATAATAAAAAGAAGTTTATTTCTATAAAACTACATAGAGTTAATTTTTATTTAAATTTGTTGAAAAAATATTGTATGTATGGCCCAGCAAACTTTTTTTTTGCAATGTGGCCCAGAAACGGTCATAGTTTAACACCCATGGCTTAAATGCACTTGCTATATAAAACATCGAAAAAGAAATTGCAAAAAAATTATAATTTTTTTGAAATAATTATGTATCAACAAAACCAAAATCGCGCATTAAATAAACATGCATTAGTAATATATATTCGTGTTTGCAATTTTTTTTAACTTTACAAAAAAATTATGGCCCAAGTCGTTTCTTGTATCCAGGTCCCTTTATAGAGAAGGCCGACTCTGTTGTTTTATACAATTTTGGTGTAAAATTTTCTTTTCATCAAAATGTTTTATTTGAAAAGCAGCAAACAAATCACGTGTCTTTACTTCAATTTAGACATTACTTTTACTACATTGCTTCTCTTTGTTAAATGAGTGGATGAATCATTTTACTATGGAAGGCTCTCATTTTTCTTTCGTTATGGGAAACTTTGATGCATTGTCATGATATGATGCGAGTGATGATTCTGAAACAATATATTACTTCCTGCTTTGAAACTCGGAAAGCGGATTATGACATTTCTTCTGGTTGTATTTGAGTAAATCGTTTGTTTTCGATGTGAATTTATTTTCTTTTGATATTGTACATTGTTGTTTATTTTTCCTCATATTTATATTTTCAAGATTTTTTTTTTCTTTGACATTTTTACTTAATGCTGAGTTGAAAATAGATGTATTAAATAAAACGTCAAATTTCTCCCTTCCTCTTTTTGCTCTCGAATTTCTAAAAATTTTAAAAAACACAAGTGAATACATTTTTAGATTTTTTTTAAGCCAACAAATTCCAGTTCAAAATCTTGAAAAGCTGTTGATTTAATTTTAAGCTCATTGCGTTCATTCGTTTCAAATTGTGTTGATTAAATTTTATGTTCATTTCATTTGCGTTTTTGTTTCTCAAAAGAAAATTTTGGGTTATCATAGTAGTTCTTACAAATAATGATTTTATTAGAACAGTGTGAAATCGAGGAACATATAAAAACAAAACTTGATAATTAATTGTCCCATTTTGCATGAAACATCTTTTATTCAGACTGTAAACCTATCTCTTCGTTTTGGGAATGGTTTTTCTTCCTTTTTTTTTATCATTTGAAATATTTATTTCAGAGTGTTTGGGAAGTCAAACAAAAGTCAAAAATCTTTTCGAATTGCTTACATATTTTCCGTTTTGATTTGAATTACTGAATAAAACGAATTATCAATAAGTAAAATTAATCAAAAGAAACTTTTAATTGTTTTCCTTGTTTATTTTACAAAATCGCTAAAAATGTTTTTATTGGAAACTCGCATCCCGGAATTTAATTACATGAAAAACAAATTAATATTTTTCTTTCCCATTATTTGTTAATTGTTTCACGGTTCCCTTGCTATTTGTTGCTTACGGGTTACACAAATAAGTTATTTGTCTAATTGCTTTTGTTCAATCAGAATTCGTTATTCACTTACGTAAGATTCCGACATGCCGTCTATTCCTAAAATAGCCGAAGTTTCAAGGTCACTAGTTCATGAAGGAAATAAGGCGCTTGAGACTAAAAATTCAAACACAGCATCTTACCACCAGGGCTTTTATCAAACTGAGACTCTACCCTTTGGCATTCACCTCGCGGAATGTGCTGGCTGGCCCTGCCTTGGGGGGTACCGGTCTCCTCTCTTCTTTGACCTCACTTGTCCGGCATTCCACCCGTCAGACCTGTTCGACCCTCCCTTTCTTCTTCCCCTTTTCGGCGAATCGCGCCCTTGGAAAATAGAAGTTCTCATCTCTCCCACGCCAGTGAAGACTGTAAGATGATCGGCTTTTGTTTGTATGTCCAGGAATTGTTTACCGATAGATTTACATTCTTCTTTCTTTTTTTTTTTCCAGACGATTTTGCTCATTGCGATTTCCTCCTTGCTCTCCATTCTTATCGTTATTAAATAAGTATTCAATTTGTTATGTATACATATATACGTTTCTATGGAGTTTTTGTATCAAGGACTATATGGTTTCTTTGGAAAATATTAATTGGTACGATTCTGTGTTAATGAAATAGTGGATTGAAAATGAATAGCAGGGTGGTTGCGAAAAACATGACCAATTCTTTTAAAAAACAAATCTCTTCGTATAGAAGTCCATGTTGTAATTTAGCAGTGGTAGTGTTGATTGTATTCTGTGTCACTTCATTAGAATTTACAGATTTTTATAATCTTTGCTTGTAATTTATTACATTGAATTTTTTTTTCGAAGCGATTTAATTTTGTTGCATGTCTTCCTTATTATAATTTTGAATAAATTAGAATAGTTGCGAATGCATAATTTCCTCCGAGTAATATTCATTTTTCACGGTACTTTTGTAATGTTATTTGATCTTTTACAGAGAAATAATTGAAGTTTTGAGTACATAATTTCTCTAAGCATTTTCGATAGATTACACTTTCAGTGACAAGCGAATTTTTGGGAGGCAGACATAACATGTTCAAAAATATCTAAATATGTAATAGTGAAGATTTTTTAACTTTAGTAATGCTTATAATATTTTGTCTTTTGTCGCTATCCTCTTAAAACAAAATCTTTTTTTAAAACATGTAGCAAATGGATAATCGTTCAAAAACTATTTTTTTATATGTAGTAATCATGTATTTAATACTTAAATTTGAAATTCATACTTATTACAATAAAATGATTTGTATAAATAAACCTTATCAAATAAATATGTATTAAGAGTTGTGGTTCAATTACGAATTCAAAAATCATAATAATAGATGAGACCAAGAATATTATATATTTTTTTTAAAATTCTGAAACTATAAGAAGTGAAATATTAAAAGAATGGAGATAAAGTAATTAAAATATTGTGCTATTTCTGGCTTTGGACTGAAATGAATGGTTAAACATGTCTTGTGGATTCAAATTACCCTGATCACCTAATTACTATATAATGAAATTTGGAAAAAATATAAATTGAAAGAACAAGGACATAAATTCCCAAAACTTCTTAGACAAAAGAATACATTATAGAATACTAAAATAAAAATATACAAATTATATCAAATCCTAAATAAACTTTAATTAAAATAATTTTTGAGCATATTGCATTTCTCTTTTGGAAGAAAAACTCGATGAACTTTATTATTGTTTGAAATTTATCCAAGATCATCTAGTTTCTTAATGAAGGAGCATAGTTCTGGAAGTGTAGTTCCTCAGAATATTGAACGGATTATTTTTTTATTATGATCGCTATTCGCTTGAATGTTACCATTTTTGGTCGCAGTCCATATAGAAATGCATAGAAATTAAGCATCGAAAGGTTGTATAGGACATGTAGTCAAATGCACGTGCTAATTAAAACAGCTTTCAAGGAAACAACATGAATTAGTCATGCATTTCACGTATGCGTTGATTTTTTCCCCCTGCAAAATTTATTTAAATTGTTACTTTTAATTTTGCACATTGAATGTTTCCTTTTGGAGATATTTTCAACGATGTGCCTGTATATACATATAAATATCTGCAGAGTGAGAACTTTTATCATGATTAAAAAGATGAAAGCTTTGATAGGATTTTGACTATTGATTAGAAACGAGTGTTACGGGTTTTCTCAACTGTTTTATGTACCGTATTTAGTGCTATTTAAGATTTATCAAAAAATGACTAGTTTTTTAAATTGAATATTTATATTTTATTTGGATGTTTCGTGTGTTTCAAGTTCATCTTTGAAGCTAGATAGCTTTTCCTAAGTCCTCTGGTTTCATGATCTTTCTAATTAAACACGGTCTCTGATTGGATGATGAAGGTCCCTCCTTGATTAAGTACTTTTTCTCAACAAATACATTAACCTAGTTAAGTTTAAATCTCAAATGTTTCTCTTTTTCACTTTCCCATATTTAAAATTTTAATTATCAGTATCAAATTCACTCCAGTGTATTGTAGAATCGTAATATTTCATCAAATATCAATATTGTCGATGACGATATCCGTGACGGCCATATGCTCCGTGAAATGTGCGAACATCTCTAGTTAGATAATATATGGTGTAAAAAAGATATTTTATCTGAATTCAAACATTGATTGAGAAACAGAATGCATTTAAAATTCATTGCTTCTTACTTAGAACATATGAAAAGAGGAATTTTTGCCTCCCATTTTATGCAACATTATGTATTTTATCCTTGATTAGCCTTTTGAAGTTTTAGTCTTTAAATTAAGTCTTTTCTGATAAATTTTTTAATTCCTTGGAATGAGGTCAATATTGTTGTCAAAAATCTTCAAGATGGATTTTTTTCCTCGTCAATTAGGTAACCAGGCGTTTCTTTTGGGATTGACGTGATTATAAAAATCCATACACAAAAACATATTTTTCCTCAGATGACGATCGCTATTATAATATTTCCTATAAAGATCATCTTGTAGAAATGATAAATTCTACTTTTATGTTATATTCAACTGGGTCTCGGTAAGTTCTAACATGATATGAGTTCGAGAGTTAGAGATCGAATCTCTCTCAGATATCATCAATTTCTTACGGTGGTCAGAATTATACTAAGTGGATAGCCACAGGTTTCCTAGATCACTACGAGAGATAATAAAAGAAACTCCGAATTATTACTAGCAAAGTTCAAATGATAATGTACATGTTAATACTTAAGAATCTGTGATTCCTGGACCATCGAGTGCCTTCTTTTGAAATAATTCAAATTTTGAAGAAAATTTGAATATTTTATTCGAATATTTGTTACTGTATGCTTAACACACATTTTTACGGCATTTTTTTTCTTCTGTTCGACACAAAGTTTGATTATCACAGCCAACACTCGTCATAATTTTGTGCCGCATTCTGACGATGAGGTTGACACATGAGTTGGCACACTATTCTCCACATTTACACCGCTTCAACCTGAGGATTTTGGCGAAAGATTTAATTTGCATCGTCCACTCTACACGATGTGTATTTATCAGAAGCCAGACTCGAATACGTGACTCTGCTGAATACTTTGATTCGTCAGCCAAATTATGTAGCCTACTTTTTTAATTAAAGTAAAATTTCAATAAATTCTCAAACAAGAAAGTCGTATTTTGAAGTGGCATGCGCTTATGGTTCAAGAATCCTTACGTATTGATTATATCACCGAAATTCTCCACTTTAATGTAACTTATATTTTTCTCTGGATAGGTGCCGTAGTTATCCAAATGTTATAGTGCTCGGTGGTGTTCGAATCCTAATTTTTCAAAAAACCTGTCATTTGTAATGGGGTTCATATATATCGGTATGCATAATTGCCTTCAGTGTAGAAATATTAAGTGGGTTATTTAATATGATAAAAGTGAAGGCATTAACATGTTAAAAGGAAGAACATTAATATGTTGATTAGAAAGGAAAGGAATGGAAAGCTGTGGTAACAGAATGATTATGGTCGCGTGCTTTCGGCTGTAATTGTTTCTGTCGAATTATGGATTCGAGTCCTGTTTGCCACAAAGGAGCCGCTGTGTAGCAGAGATGATGCACATTAAATTTATCAAGGCTTCTAGTCTTCCCGTGGTCGTGGTGGGGAAGTTTGGAGATTGAGGGGCCAATTCTGGTGCCATCCTCATCACTTGACAGAGGTTAAAAATTTTGAGGTCCGTACCAACAGCTCTCGTGTTGCTTCTTAGTGCGACGAAAAAAACAAAACCAATCAAACCTTCCAATGGCGTGGTGTGGAAGTTTAAAGAAGAGAGTGCCTGCTTAGGGTCGTCCTCATTACTAGACCGAGACTCAGAATTACGAGGTCTGACGCCAAAAGCTCTCGTGTTGCTTCTAAGTGCGACGTTAATAAAAGAATAAGTAATTAATAGAAGCGAGAGTGTTATTGATTTATCAGTATTTATAACCAAAATTACTTTAAATGGATTTAAAGTTATTATAAATAAATGAATGTGTGAAATTGAACTTCTCACGTGATATGGAAGTTGAGAGAGAGATACCAGTTCACATGCGTTCCCTTGTGTCACTAAACCTGGTTTTAAAATTATGACATCTATTGCCAATATCCCTTGAGTTGTTCTAGAACGATAAAAAAATGCGAACTAACCAGCCAACTTCTTTTAAAGTACCATTATTATGTAAGGCAATGATAAATTTTAAAAGTAATATGTTGGTGCAATATTTCATAAAAATGAGCATTTTAAAAGTATATTTCTTTAAAATTTATTCCGTGTGGCCTCATTACGGTATTGATGTATAAATTCTGTCTTATTAGGTTATTCGTATAAAAAGGGTACTTTAGTAATCTATAAATAGCACAATACTTCCTACAAAATAATTCTTTTACACTTAGATTATAGGGGGGGAAAACACAAGAGTGATAAGTACATTCAATCGATCTCTTCTCATTGCCTCATGTGGGCGATCTTGTACGATTTCTTTTCGTCATGAAAATGCGGGCGAAAGTCTGCCTGAATATCATTCCAAAAAACTTTTTTTTTGTTCCACGTTTGTACATATTTACTTCCTTGTGACACGTGCATTTCCTGAGGGTGTCTCTGGATATTCCACCGCTTCCCTCCCCAAACTAAGTTCAAAAACTAGCGATCTACATCAGAAGAGATAAGCGGAAATGTACGATAATTCATGTGCTCTCCAATCAAAGTCAGTTGATTCTCGAAGCCTACACTCATTGTGAAAAATTAAATATTTCGGCTGTGTTCCCCTCTACTTAATTATGGCTTTAAATGACGGGTCGTAATTTATAGTCTTCTAGATAGCTCTAGTGTAACGTTAGTAAAATAAATGAATTTTAAATTTCCATGTTTTTCACTTAACTTTTTCTGTCAGCTTAAGTTTTCTTATTTCAAAGGTTTTCTTTCTTTTTTTTGCTTATACTGGGTTTCTAGATACAAGTGGCTTTTTTTCCCAGACTATTCAAAGTGTATTTTAAGTCAAAATACTCTAGAAAAGCACAGAAGATATTACTGTCTGCCTTTTTAAATTATACAGTCTTTATAAAGAGAAATTTGTGTTCTGTGATGCCTTTTCTTTCTCTCAGAACACTGATTTCTCAAGTACCAAAGATTTGGTATTTGAGATCTGATCCATTGAAACACTGAGTAATCTATCAAAAAATGGCCAAACAAGCAAATCTTTAAAATATGTTTGTTTTTGTAAATGGATAATAAAAAAATGAAAGTTTGTAATTTGAATTTAGGGCTGTAACTAACACGCGTCCTTCACCAAAGATTAATTCAAAGTTCTGCTTATCTTAATAACCACAAAAGGGGATCCAAGTCCAGAACAATACTTATACACTGGGTCCAAGTCCAATATCGACTGTCGGAGAATCAATCAACATTCTTGCTCCAAATTTGTTAACACTATACTTTACCTAACTTTCTGTCTCCTGTCTGCAATTTAACACGTCCAATCTCTCTATCTCTTCTTCCTCATTTTTCACTAAAAAAAAATACTCTTACACACATTTGTAAACGAGTTAATAAAAAATATAGATTATTAACTCTAAAATCTTTAAAAAAAAGTTATTTTAGATCAAACATCTATTATATTATTGAATTAAAAGTATTATCAAAAGCAAAAGAATTCTAACTCCAATAAGCAAAAATTTACTTTATTTAAAATATTAATGTAATTTTACATATATATATATTTGGACAGACGATCGATACTGATTTACATAAGTCACAGGTTTATTAACATGGAGAGGTCCTCAAATCAATTAATATTATAAGTAGCCCAAAAAGTTATAAGAAGGAAAAAACAACCTGTCCCTGATAGTCTCCTGCGGTATTTCTTGCCAAATATGCTCCAATTGTCGGGCTAGGTCATTAACATTCCCTGGTAGCTGCAATAGCCTTCCCATGCTATCCCAGACATGCTCGATTGGAGAGAGATCTGGCTGGCCACGGAAGTGTTTGACAAGCTGTAAGACAGACCACATACGGCAACACGTGCCGTATGTATGCATTACACTGAATTGCAACCTCCCCATTGGTCGGCTGATAAGTCAGATATATACCCCTACTCCCCTCTGATCAACTCAGGTCAGCCACTCAGAAAGCTTCCAGCCTCTGAGTAACCTTTCATCATATTATTACACAACTAAATGTTTTTTTTAAAAAAATTTAATTCATTAATTTCTTTTTCCAAATTTCATACAATATTAAATTTATTAAATTCACAAACGCAGTTCTGGGCAGGAAAAGCCGAAGTAAAGCTCTTTTTTAAAACTCTGTACCTGACATGGATATTAAGAGCATAACACTCAGGTGCTCCAGTGTGATCTCGTCAACTATATACCACTGTGCCGTAAGTGTACCTCTATTGACGACCAACGGGGTCCGGTTATCAAGGGAAATGGCACATCAGACCGTAACTCCTGGTTG
The DNA here is from genome assembly GCA_019974015.1 of Nephila pilipes. Taxonomy (NCBI): domain Eukaryota; kingdom Metazoa; phylum Arthropoda; class Arachnida; order Araneae; family Nephilidae; genus Nephila; species Nephila pilipes. The sequence continues at coordinate 87,341 of BMAW01013352.1, forward strand.
AAGGCCTGTATGACGTGCAATAATGAAAGCTATATCGGCACGCTGCCCTGGGCGTCTCCAGACACGTCCTCGATGATCGTCAGGACGCAGTTGGAAGCGGGTTTCTTCGCTAAATCCTATATGTCCCCAGTCAGCACCATTCCAACCTGATCGAGCCAAGCACCACTGTAATCTGGCTCGACAGTGTGCAGGCGTGAGTGGCAGGTGGCTTAGCGGTCGGTGCTAGCGTAGATTTCGCTGTATCAGCCGTCTGTGAATGGTCATGGTGGATACTCGTGTGTGGGTCGTACGTCTGTTGGCTGATAACGATGAATCAGGCGCTGCGACAACTGATCTGACGATCACTCTGTCCTCCCGATCTGCTGTGACCCTAGGTCGACCGCTACCATGATGATACTGAAATCTGCTATTGTCCACCCATTCTTGCAAGCATCTTCTAATCGCCGCATCGCTTCGACCCATACGACGAGCGATTCTCCAATTTGCCCAATCTGCCTCTTTCAATTCAATGATACGACCTCTTTCAAACTCTGACAGTTGCTCGCAATGATCTCTAATCCTGCGGAGAGACATTTTTTTTCAGTCGTTGAAAGGTATCCTAAATCGCAATGCAACAGAAAATTTGACCATCAGATTGGGAATTGCTTCTTATATGCACCTGGTGAGTGCGCATTCCCGATGCGCTGTAGCTCCCGCTATTCATTCATTGGACACCAAATATAATCATTTGCATGTTCGATCCAAATGTCTCTATTTTCGACCCTCCTTCTCATCAACCAATTTGTCTGTTCTTCCATTTTTTTTTCCACGTCTAGACCACAGTTAAATCTTTTTTGGCGCATCATAGCCCTATCTGGCTCTTGCGCCAATAAACTTTACTTTCTCACTTGACCCTCGACCAATCCATTTTCATTGTTTAACGTCTAGATCATAGATTTACCTTGTTTGGCGCAGTATGGTCACATTTGGCTCTTGCTCCAATAAACTTCACTATCACTCACTCACTCGATCCAAATGTCTTTGCAAACGAAATTTCATTACAATCGAGCAACTCCTTCTTGGTGTAGAGGGGGGGTGCCAGCTCAGGTGTCGTCCTCGTCACTTGACCGTGGTTCAAAATTACGAGGTCCGTCGCCAATAGCCCTCGTGTTGCTTCTAGTGCGACGTTAATATAAAAACTTAACAAACCTTTATGGTTTTTTGATTTTTTTTTTTTTTTTTTTTTTTTGTTATAGAGTGTATAAATTATATAATTTAAAGTTACAGAACCACTGTTCTAGAATTGCATTTATTCAAATCTATCAACATTTGATCTTATTATAATTTGACAGTAGGTGGTTTTAAATAATCCTTTTAAATATATTTCAGCATATTCGTACATTTATTTGTTTAATGAAATTACTAATCCATTAGAAGATTATTACCCCATTCTATTTTAATTACATCAAATCTAAACAAGAACTGTTTGAAAGTAATTATTCCTCGGGTTTTTGAACTTGATTTCCCCTTGTTGATATTTGTGTCATTGCCACTTGCGCGTGCGCAGAAATCTGTTCATTCGATTCGGACAGACGATCGAAGGTTGAATTATTCTCAATGTAGTGATGAAAAATTTAATTTTCTTCTTCTCTCTCCTTTGTAGAGTAATGAAGGGAAATACTCAAGGGAAAAACGTTGTACCTGAAATTGCTCGCAAAATAAGGAGTACTGCTTTTGTATCCAAATGATTTATGTAAACGAATTTATTCCCTTCGCGTTCTGCTTGGCTCTCTAAATACAAAAGAGAATGAACTTAACTCACCCACTGAATTTTTCTTCGCTTACTTTCTCTGAACGAATGGGACGATTACTCAAGTGGATCCATATATATAAAAATGCACTAAAGAGCTATTATTTTTCTCATGTGGAATGGCAACAGCTCAATGGAATATGTGTTTTTTTGTGCGAAGTTTTCGGTTCCTTAGTGACGTACAAATCCTCTGGGTCAGCGGAGTTTCCACTGTGATGTTAAGGATTTTTTATTGTTTTTTTTCTCACCGAATGTTTTCTGAAATATTTCGTCTACTTCAATGACCATTCTTTTCTGAGTTAATGTGAATTACTGAACTACTTCTGACTCGCACCTTAGTTTTGCGTTAAAAAAGAGTTTAAAAGACAAAGCATGTTCAACCATCTGGATTTTGTATATTAGCTACAGAAAAATCTTCTCTAAAATGTTATACTTTATTTTCATGTTATTATTCCCCCCTCCCCAATTTTAATTTGTTTAGTTTTAGAACAGAGGTGGGGGGGGGGAAATCCTACAGCTATGCTGCTCGCGAAATTCCACTGAGTACCAAAATCCTGTGTATCTTTGTGTGAACTAAAAACAATTGTGAGTTAATGTCCCACTAAAGGCTGTTGGCGACGGATCTCATAATTTTGAACCGCTGTCAAGTCACGAGGGTGATGGAGCTTGTATTTCACCCTCTCAGTGTTTTTTTCAATTATCCTCAAAAATTTTCAATTAACATCACACTATAGAGTGTATTAGCGAGGGGTTTCGAACCATTGTCAAGTCGCGAGAAAGACACATGAACTAGTACATTTCTCTTCTAATTTTTATAAAATTCTACTTAAAAATTTTGGATTAACGTCACACTATAAGATAGCGATGGGTTTATGTTTAAAAAATATTGGAGAATTTGATCAATAGAACGCTAGAAAAGTTAATTTTAAATTGTAAATAAACACGCTACGCTTAGAGAAAAATACTTTAATTTGCATTTTCTAGAATTTTGTGTGTGTGTGTTTTAAGATTTTGGTACACTTTCTTCAAAATGCACTTTATCGGTTGTGCTGATACTTTCCACGTTTAAAATGAGGTTATTTACGGCATAGTGAGCATAACAGTTCTCTAATAAATCCTTACGAGTTTTAGGTATAGTACAGAATTTGAATAAAAATTAAAGAAAATGTGAATCATAACATTTAATTTTCGTAAAATTTTATTACATTCAAATTCTGAAATTATAATTATTTAGTATTTGAAATATTATGTTTACAAGTACTTTGTAAATTTACACAGTGATAACTGCGGGGAAATCTGCCAGATGTAAGTTCAATACTTCCTTTTTTATACGCATCTTTTGATTTATTAATTGCTAATGTATGTATATAAATGTGTTTATGTATATAAATGTGTTTTTCCTTACATAAACAGATGATTAAGTACACATATACCTCATTGTTAAACTATGACTTCCATTGCTTTTTTAATTTTAAAAAAAAAGGGATGATTATTTAAACTTGGCATGCAATAAAACCTTTTCCTTTTGCCATGGTCGCCTAGTGGTTAAGGCAACGGACTTGCGGTCGGCGGTTTCGTTGAATTGTGGGTTCGAGCTTTGATGCCGTTAAAGAGGGGCTGATGAACGTTAAATCTGAAGGGGCCCAAAGTTCTCCCGTTGGCGTGGTGTGGAAGTTAGGAGAGAGGGGTGCCAGCTCAGGTGTCGTGCTCGTCACTTGACCGAGGTTCAGAATTACGAGATCCGTCGTCAATAAACCCTCGTGTTGCTTCTAGTGCGACATTAGTAAAAACTAAACTGAACTAAAACTAAACGTGACTTGATCAAGTTTGAAAATTACGAGGTCCTCCTCTTATAGACCTTTGCATTTTGCAATTATGTAATGTGTTTTGTTATTTATTCCAACATGTACTGTTATATCCTACCCTTTCTTATTCTAAGATTTTTCTTTAACAATAAATGCTGAGTGCGGGGATGATTGCCTCCCACGAGGATGATATGTAGCTCTAAACCCTTTTCGGTAAGCTCGGACCCCTTGGTCATTCCGCCAGCAGCCCTCATGTTGCTTCTAAGTGCGATCTTACTAAACAATCATTACAAAATCTTAGTTGTTTGTACAATAAAATCAAAGTTCTATCCTACTGTAAGTTTACATTTGGCAGTTTGAATATGATTCTTGTGTAAATATTTTATTTAATTTTTGATTGAGGACAAACTAAACACGAATAGTTAACGAAATAAACACAGTTAAGTCGTCTGAGCTTTTGAAAGAAAAATACCATCTCCTTCCCCCTTGTCGTTTTTGTTCCCCCACTGTCGAGTTTTTCTGGATCCGTTACTGTCTTTGTGCAATGGTTCTCCAGTAGCTGTGGAGTCACGTTAGTTCAAGCCTAAACCGACTTAGTTGCCCGTTATATAATTCCAAAGCGACGCTTGTTCCGTTTAACCTTGCCTAATTTAAACATAATGGACGAGGATTGTGAAACTCTAATCCCATGTGGCACGTATGAGCTGTTGCATTTGAAAGAACGTGAGATGAATACTTTGCAATGCTGCACTTGCTCTTTATTCAGTGGATAATTTGATCTTCTTTTGTGCTGTTGCCTCAGAGAGAAGGTCGCAAGTTTATCGGCGAATGTATGAACCATACTTCAATGCAGGTCTTAAGATTCATATCGTGATGCAGGAAAAAGTGTAGAATTACATATGTTCACTTTTATAAAGCGCAGTTTCTTAGAGACTGAGAGGAAATTCAAAAATTGACTCGAAAAATATGTAAATAGTATCCAATAGTAGTTATCTTCTTAATCATTGCAAATTTTCAAAAAGGAGAGCGGGGGTTAAATTAAATTTGTTGAATTAAAACATGAACACAACGAGTTGTTGCGATGGGTCTCGTATACAATGGCTCAATAAAGAAGTCGGACACTGGTTTTCTCACAGTTCAACCTATATTTTGATGCTTAAAATACTTAGTATAACAAAACCAAACATAGTGCAACATGATAAGTTTGCATACACTTAGCATAATAAAAAGAATTGCAAAAGTAATTTCTTACACTGAAAGTATATAAACGCTAAAAATATAAACAAAATAAATTCAAAAAAGGACACGGACACTTAGAGTTTAAAACAAAAATATAATAAATATAAGAGAGATTTAATATTTTGTTGGCAGTCCTTTATGTTTTATTACAGCTCTCAGTCTTTTAAGCATCGACTCTACAAGTGTTTTACAAAAATTTGGATCAATTTTAGACCACTCAAGTTGGGATGCACTTTTTAAGTCCATTTTTGTCTTTATAGTGTGTTTTTTAAAATTTATTTTCCAAGTATGTCCATAAATTTTCAATCACTTGTAGGTCAGGTGATTGTGGAGATGTTTCTAACACGTGTGGGCATTTACGCAAAGGCCATAAGCGCACAATATTTGCTGTATGTTTTGGATCATTATCTTGATAATAACTGAAAACCATCTCAATCTCAGATTGCTCAGCGCTTTGTAGTAAACATTCTTTCATAATTGTTAAATAGTTTGCAAAAGTATGTTATTATTAAAGTATAAAAGTCCATTATGCCACCAATTATGTGAAGTTTTCCTGGACCACTGGCAGACATGCAGCCCCAAACCGTGATAGAGTCGCAACCATACCTTACAGTAGCCCCTAAATTTTGCTCTTGAAGTTCTTGATTTGGTACTAGCCATACACAACTTTGACCATATGAGCGAAACAATTTAAATTTGCTTTCATCAGCAAATAAAACCGACAAAGATTTGTATTTGTAAGTTTTCGCGAACTTTATTTTTTTCAATCTGCTACATTTATTTACAAATGGCTTTTTATGTGCCACTCTTCCATGTAAATTGTTTCTTCGTAAAATAAGTCTTATTGTTTCTGGATAACAGTTTTATGATGATATTGAGACGCTTCACATTGGTTAGCTTAGGAACGCTAACTTTAGGATTTAAAATGCATTGTCTTACAATCCATCGTTCCTCCTTTTGTTCGAAAACGCTTGTAGTCTTCCAGATGCGTGCTTTTTTTTCAATTGATTTTGAAACTTTGAAACGCTTAATTATTTCAAAAACTGTAGAATGAGATATATTTACAAATTTACTGATTTTTCGAATCAGTTTTCCTTCAGGATATTTTAAAACGAGTTTTCTTACCTCTATTGACGTCTGTCCTCTTTGCCTTTCCCTTTGAAACTTTTAATTTTACTAAACTCACAACAATGAATAAAAATCTAGCTTAAAATTGGAAATTCAAAATTTGAAATCTATAAATAATACCAAGGTGGGAAATCTCACTTTGAATGGCCGATGAAGAAAAAAGACAAGCAAGCTACCTGTCCGGATTTTTTTATGACTGATTTTTTTTTTATTATTTTCTTTTATTCCCTTTTACCATCTTTTGCATAGTCATTTCCATGAAAGAAGCAATTTCGTGATTTAGAATTATCACTTGATAAAAGGTAAATATGTTATATCAAGCATATTTCTCCTATTAAAAACTGCTCAAGCATTGATATAATTTTATCACGTCTTAAAAATTACAGAAATGAAAATCATTGAAGAAAAAAAAAGTAAGATGCCAAGAGAATAAAGTTTACAAATTTAGGGGTTGCATTTTCTATAAGAATGCACCCCCCCCCCTTCTTTTTCATTTACAAACACTGACCCAGAGGCACTCTTTCAGAGACGGTAAACACTTTTCAATTTCCCCCCCTCCCTCGGGAATTAGCTTAGTTGAAATCCTTTTTTTCTCTTCATGATGAAAAAAATTTAAGCATGAGGAGAAAAAAATGTGTGTTCAAAATTTAAAACGCCTGTAATGGTATAATAAATGATTGGTTTAGTATAACAAAAGAATTATTCTTCAATATTTCAGTTTTGAGAAAAAATCATATCAATCATTCGAGTGCATATGTTCCTTTCAACCCCCCCGGGTAGCCATTGGCCCTCGTGTTGCTTGCAGTGCAACATAAATAAAACCAAACCAATCAAAAGAATTCAACACAAATCGGAATCCACATAATTTAGAACAATCATAGTTTCAACCGAAAAATAGATGAAACAAATAACTATTCGTATAATCATTTACATGTATTGAAAAACCTTACATCACAAAACATGTGGATCTTGAATGTCTTGATTAAATGGTTTTTTTTTTTTTTTTTTTGTATATTATTATATTTTTAACTGTTTGTCAGATAAGTATCCGGATTAAAGTCTCAAAAAAAAAAATTTATGATTACTTATTCATTAATTCTCCCGCATCAATCAACAGTTGTTAGAGCTTTTCAATCTCTTCGTACATGCCCAGGTGGCCGACAACTGTTCGTACATGCCCAGGTGGTCGGCAACTGCAAGGTTAATCACGTACCAACAGAAAACTTGAAATTAAGTAACTTTAAAAAAAAAATAGTAAACAAGTGACATTGCGCATTTTGTACATACATTCATAAAAAAATTATTTCGGTGGAAAAAAGTTCTATTTTGATTGAATTAATACGTATATTATTCTCACCAAATTTTTTAAAAAGCATTTTCATTAACTTCCATAAATGTAGCGTTTATTTATTATATCCTTTAAAAACATGTGAAGCGAAGTTTACATTCATAACAGAAACGTTCGAGAAACTTATCTGTCTGTCTGAAACTTGTAACATTTTTCTTTTAGTCAGGTGGCAGAAAAATAGCGTAACTCGTGTGCCGGAAAAAAAAAAAAAGACATCTGCCCTTTTTTTTCCTAGTGGTGCGACCCACTTTTCACCAAATGCGGGATACTGTGGGAGAATGGATGGATAAAAAAAACGTTTGAGAAAGAGAAAACTGATACTTATTTTTTTTTCGAAGGGAGGGGAATATTAGGAAAAAAAAGTGAGAGAAACCTGTCCATTTTCCAAGAAGGTTTCCTTCCTTTTCTTTTTTCCATTTGAAACTTCTAAATTGATTTTTTTTTATTAAAGAGAACTGTTTTGAATGAACATTTCATGCCTCTTTTGTTCTGAATCGTTTTTAGTATTATTATTTGATTCTGCGTATTTAAAACGCGTTTGTAATTGATTTTTCTTGAGTAAAAGTTGCAAAATTTAAATTAAATTCGAGGACACTCGTAGCAATAAACTATTTTTTTACAAGTTTTTATTGCTTGTAATTAACAATGTCCAAAAAGTTGAAATTTTGCTAACACATACATCTGACGTGATTGCTTTTTAGTCCCTTCACCAATACCCTCGTGTCTTATCCAAGTGTGACGTTAATGAAACAAACAATCAATCAATTTACCAAATATTGTAGTACTGAATAATGAAGACCACTTGCACTCAATTGTGAATGGGGACCCAAAAAATTCACATGTTGGATGCGGAAGCTCATCAGAGTGAGATTCCAGTTCAGGTATCGCCCTAGCCGTCTGATTGCGATTCAACATTACTGCGACAATAGTAGTCCCTGGATAGCAGTGGCTCTCAATGGGGGCATCGAGAGGACCAATTACCGCCCTTCTGGTCTGTACTCGCAAGAACGGTTTGAAAAACTTGATTGATATAAAAAAAAAACATGGAGCACATGTTTCAACAAATAGCTCTAAATGTTTTTTAAGCACGATCAGTCTGCATTTAAAAGTACATTATAGCTTTGTTCCCAAAACTTTTTTGACTGGTACGTGAACGAGTCGCAGCTAGAACAGTGTACCAGTGTGCGTATGTTCCTGCTCAATCAACAAAGCTTGCAATGAAAAGTTTGGACAGATCTGGACAAGGTTGAGTACCCGCTATGCAACACGAATTTCTGAACGTAATGTTGTTCCTATAGAGCGTTTTCCACTTTTCTTCTCTAAGCTAGATTAATGCTTTTATTTGCATGGAATAAAAGGCATTCGAGAGAGTAAAAAATGTTTCTGCGTGATTACTCCCCCCCCCTCCCCTTGATTTTCAGAAATATCTTTAAATATTTATTAAAAATCTGAAAATTCACAACTATATTATCGATTTCAAGAACGTTTGTCAGGTGTTATTTTATTTATTTACATATTTTTGTATTTCTGAAAAGGGAGCATTGAGTATTTTTTTTGTTAAATCCTTTTTTCGGGAAGGAGGAAAGAATCAAAAGGGATTGTGTGCCTATTAATCAAAAGCAACGGTGACTCAAATCCTGCCAATTTATTATTCTTAAAATATTAAAGGATTTTTTTTTTTTTTTTTTTTTGCAAATATATATAATTCGAAATTTAAAAGTAACTCAACAAAAAAATTTAAATCGCAAATAAATTAGAAATTATTTAAGAAATTTAAAATTACAACAAATTGCTAAAAATCACAAATGAATAATGAATGAATAATTGAACAATTGAAACTAATGTTTATTACAGAACTTAAATTTAATAAATTTCTTGTCCCATTGTGAGGCCTCCCTCACCTCTTCAACTATTGAATTAATACATTTCAGTATGATTCCGAGAGCAAACAACTGGTTTTCTAAAAGAAAAAAAATGAATCACATTAAATACTCTAATCCTTGAACATTTATAAATATATGAAAAACGTGATTTTAATTTCATATTTTCAAAATAATTTTCTATCTGTAACGCATTTTAAAGGTCGATGTAATTTCAGATACTATAATGTAATTTAAGATTAAAAGTAATTAGTTAGAAACAAAAGTGTTATTAGATTGAAAGTTTTCTTTTTAAAATTTAGTTTTCAAAAATTGAATTACTTTTTATAGATAGCTTATACTTTTCACCCTTGATTTGGTTTTGATTTTAGATTAGAGTTTTAAAAACCGCAATCATTTTATTAAAAAATTATTAATATTGTATTTATGTCACGCATAAATTTCAAATATGAATATAAATTATCCGAAGAAATCCATATTGTAAGCACTTTATCATTGATCATGTTTTTAATTGGTTGCATTTAATTTCCAAATCAGGTAAAATATTTCGAGATATAGGAACAAATATTTATAAAAATAAATGAGGTTAGGTCTTCTGCTTTTTTACAATAAATACCATTTTAATAAAACGAAAATAATATAATATTTTCTTTAAACTTTCATTACAAGAAAAATTTTATCCCTTTCGGTAAAAATCTTTATAGACTTGACATAGGTTTACCTCAGGGGGGGGGGGGGGCCCTGCCAATAATTTCCTTACCAGCCTTTATTTACATTTTTTTGTTCTTTTTGGAAATTGAGCATATTGACAATGCTTTTTACTTACTCAATCGTTGCATCGATTATTTGTTTTGTTTTTTCGGTAAAAATAATGAATTTAAATCAAATATTACACTCTACCCTAATTACATTAACTTTTTAAAAACTAATTTTATCCCAAAGTTGAATTTCTCGACGGATTTGTCCATTCTTTGGTGGCTGTGTTAGCATAGTGGTCATGGTTTCGGATTCGAGACCGGCGGTTTTCGCTCAGTCGCGGGGTCGATCCTTGGTTACCAAAGACTCGCCGGGGCTGATGCACATTAAATCTGTCGGGGCCCAAAGTCCTCCCATTGGCGGGGTGTGGAAGTTAAGAGAGAGCGGTGCCAGCTCAGGTGTCGTCCTCGTCATTTGACCAAGGTTCAAAATTACGAGATCCGTCGCCAATAGCCCTCATGTCTGGTGCGACGTTAACAAACTTTTAATTTTTCTTCTTTATCAAAGAATTAAACCTGTTAATTCCTTGATAGTAAATTAATTTGTAAAATTTATGACAAAATTTCTAATTGGAACAGCGATTTCCATGTATCTATTTATAAGAATTATATTAAACTTTTTAGTGCATTATAATTTAACTACACATAAAATAGACAAATTCGACAATATTTAATAATTCTTCAGTTGTTGTTTGGGATATAATTGACCCTTAAATTTTTTTTTAAAAAAACTTATTTTCACTATATATATATATATATATATATATATATATATATATATATATATATATAT
>BMAW01013352.1:98087-139195 GCA_019974015.1 Nephila pilipes
TATATATATATATATATATATATATATATATATATATATATATATATTGATCATCTCTGCAAATTATGATCTATTTTCAAATCCCTCTCGCAAGAATAGGCCCACAAAATCAGCTGAATAAGGATCTATCTGTGAATAGTACAGTTACTTATTTCACTGCTTACACTTTTTTACACTTATTTTGGACCATTTAACTCTTTAACAAACTTAAATGTTTTGCATAACCAATCAACTGATAACCAGTCATTATCAATAGCTGGCATCTTTTTTTAATTTTCTGGCAGTGATGAGTTTAGTATCTGCTGACTGTTTTTAGTATCTGCATTCAAGTACTTCGTTTTGTTGAAGACTGCTTTACGTGTTTGCTCTTTAGATTAAATCAATTTTTTTTGTAAGTAATGTTTCCGTTACTTTTATTACTTATGATTTTTTTCAATTCTTCTGAATATTAACCTTTTATTCTTTTACTTTAAATTAATGCACTCTTTTATACTTTTGATATTTCCATATCAGCCTACTAAGTTGCATAGAGGCAAGGTTGGTGGGATCAAACAAGTTTAACTTCGCACATTCGGTCCTCATCCTGAAATTGCTTTTTGACTTGTTGAGGACCAATTTTTATTGTTTCATTCAACATCTCACCTTTGATTCCTTTTTTCAAATTCGAGGTTTTTTTTTATTAACTAATGTTTCATATATATATATGTGTGTGTGTGTGTGTGTATAGTATAGTACATATTATAAACATAAAACATATTAAAATATTTAAAAAATAAAAACCTAATAGTCAAAGATGTAAACAAAAATCACATTAAAGAAATCCTTATGAAAATCAAACAAACATTTACAAATATAATCAAACTTATCTAAAATTTAAAACCCTAACTAATCATAACAAACTATTTAAGAATCAAAAAATATAAAGCAAAGCAAAGCAAAGTAATAGAAAAGCCAAAATTTAGAAAAACGAAGATAATATAATTGATGTAATTGATACCGTTATACTGTATAATGTAATTGATATTGTTCCATACTTTGGAATAGAATAATTTGTATTTATACCAGTAATTATAGATTTAACCATCACACTTCATTGAATTACGTTATAAAGGGACCGTAATAAACCAAAAATCAAAAATTCAACCACAAGAAAAAAAGAAGATAAGCAAAGGAAACATATTCAATTGCACTTCAAAAAATTCCAAAATACACTTAAATTATTATTTAAAACATTTTAACTCCAATTAAAAATTCTAAATAAAATGTATTTTATTAGTTAAACCAACAATTACAACAAAAGAGATGCAAACTAAAACATAATGAAATGTAAAAATACTTACCAACAACGTGGCATCGTAATTATAAAATGTAGAACCATTTAATCATGACATAATCGCAAGCATAATGACATTTTTTACATAAGCTAAAACATCTTGAACATATTGCAATACAAATAACGAAACAAAAATTACCAAAATAAAACGATTACCAACAGAGAAAACATTTCAAAAGTTCACAGTACTGCGCCATCTTCTTTACAAGTATGAATGAATTCATAGCCAAAATAAAAATTCTGTTTGATTGATTGATTTAAAGAAAATCAACAAAAATTAAAAAATTATTCTCTAAAATTTATCTATCAAAAAATTTATGAAAATTATAGAAATAAAAACCAACATTTAACATAGTTAAAAAAAAAAAGCAAAATGTAACAATACTTATTTTAAAGCAAAAGTTTTATATTATATATATATATATATATATATATATATTGATACAATTATTAACATTGTCCCATATTGCCCTTGATCTAGAAAAATGCGGTTATTTTAGCTGCTATAAAGCTATTATACTCAAACTCATCATCCCATGCGTTTTTATGATTTGGCTCACGATGTGGTTCTTATTTGCTGATGCTTAAAAATCGCGTGGGGCATGACGGAATAAGCTATCAAGGCCAAGTGACACACTCACGAAGGGGTAGTCCATTTCTGGTAGACATACTAATCTGGTTCCAGAAACCTAAGCAGTCATTTCGCACGTTAAAATTAACGGTCTGGGGTTTGCACGGCTTTAAAGGGATTTAAATGATTGAATAATTATAATGCATTTGAATGAGAATATGTTTTAGTGGATAGCAGAGGGTTCCCTACCGTTGAGTATTATAAAAAATAGTCAGTTTAAGAAGTTCTTGGAGGAGGATAAGAACTAGTCAATTCTTGGGAAGATAAGAAGTGTTCAGTTAGAAGGTATGGCTCTTTGAGAGTGAAGGGGGAAAAAAGTTTATAATGTTTTTACGAACAATCGAAATGTTTGTATAAACATTTAATAGTGAAAGTATTATTAGAATCCTTTTGTTCTAACGGACCCAAATCACGTGACCGGAAACAACCAGCAAGGTCGACTCGAACAAAAGTGGGGTCTGGTGTAAAGTCAACGTAGGGGGACTTGAAACTATAAAATTCATTTCCTCATTTATCACATGGAACAAACTGGTTTAAGATATCATTACAAGAAAATAATAGATAGTTAAATTATTTTGACAAAATTAACGTTTCTGTCCACAAAAAATCGTTAATAAATCAAGTAAAAAAAATAATCACTTCATATACTTATTAAATACAATTTATTGTGTGACTTATTAGAATAATTTTACAATTTATGATTTTTGTATAATTTTTTACATATTTCACAGCTCAATTGTCGATGATATAATCATAATTTAGTTTTTTGGCGGTTTCGGTTTCGATAGATAAAAGGGATAAGATAAATATCGTTCTTGACTAATGCTAGATTTTTTCTATCTTCTATTATTTTCGATCGCGCGAAAGATCTTTCTATAGATGTGACGGTTAATGGCAAGGTTAGTATAATTTTCAGAACAGGAAAAAAAAAAAATTGAAATACAATTCAGATAAATCATTTTTTTAAAAATAAATATTGAACTAATTATAATGTTGTGATCTTCGAAGGCAAAACTCGATGACAAATTTTGATTTCATAAAATAAATCAATACAAACATATCGTTTTGCAGGATCGTAGTGCATATTTTGTTAAAAACCAGCCTTCAGGGGCTTACCTTCTTGTAAGTACAAACATCGTAACCCCCGACGCACTCTAAAGATCTTTTTCTTTCTCTTGGGGTTAATTGTTTTTCCTAAACACGGGGGACGCGCCCTTGGGATATCCTAGTGTTCCTTCTTTATTTTTGGCCCTCCTTCTGGTATCAACCGTTTCTAACTATCTTTCCTCTTCTTTTCTTTTAAACGTCTAGATCAAAGTTGCACCTTGTTTGGCGCAGCATTGCCTTTCATTAAATTCTATCGTTTGGTCTACGTCATTAAATTCTGTTGTCAATCATTCACCGGGATGAAAACATCGCAAGGCCCTGTGTGCCTTTGCACCGATCAAAACCTCCTTGGCTACGAGGTTCATCGCCAATAGCTCTTATTGCTATTAGAACGACGCTTAATAGTTAGATTTGTTTTGTTTCTATTAACGTCGCACTAGAAGCAACCCGAGGGCTATTGGCGATGGACCTCGTAATTTTGAACCTTGGGCAAGTGATGATGACGACGTTTAATAAAAACAATTAATGAATCATCCTTAATGGTGTCGTTCGTAGAATTTTCGAAATATTTCTATAATTATGAAGTTAATGAAAAATTGTGTTCCTAAAAACCCCATGCTTTGGATGTATTTTGGCGCTATAAGACATTCCCTTAAAGTTTTATTTATAGTTCAATTCGGAAAAGTAGATAAGTGGCAATATTGATCAAACGATTACTTTTCACGTCATTTTATTGGTCTAAGAATATTGAGGAAAAATTTTCAAAATGGAAAATTTCCTTTTGATCACTTAGTCACTTTTTAATGGGTTTTCTTTAACTCACATTGTATGTTTAGGTCAAAACTTTAAAAGCGTTTTTCTCGCATTTTAAAGTGCTCAATTGAACTGAAATTTTCTATACACGATTGTTTTGGATGACAATACTATAATTAATAATAATTAATTGATTAAAACTAATTATTTAAAGAATTAAATTTTACGCTAAGTCGCCAAATGGTCGACAAATCCAATGCTTAATTGAGCTAAAAAAATTTTACTCGTATTTATTTTAAATGATAAATTTAAACGTCAAATAATAAAATGAATTATTAAAACTAATTATTGAATAAATTCAATTTGACTCAACGTTCCCTTTTGCTTTTAAAATTTAAGGTATAAAAAATTATGTTACGCAAAGTGTGAAGTTTGAAAGAAAAAACCCATGTTCAAAAATCTCATTTTTTACCGCTGTTATTAATATTGTTTCATGTGTGAAAAACATATTTTTCTCGTGGAATGGTAGTCTTTCATTAAGTTTGATTTCCTGCGTCGTGGAAGTAACTTTAGCTATTAGAAGATAATAAAAATTTTTTTTAATATAAATTTTATTTTAATTATATATACTGGATTGATAGTGAATGTAGGGTTTTTAAGTTCTTTGGGAGGAATTTGTCCTTTCATGCATTTGTCATAGAATTTTCCACAAGACTCCATGATTATCGACATTAATTGAAAAACGTTATCCTTATCTATTAACTAATGAAAATTTACCGTTTAATATTTTGACTTTTTCATATTTAAGTTTTTTTTTTCTCTTTTAAAAATTTAGTTAGAAAATTTTAAGAGAAAAAAATTGAAAATAAGATAAATGCTATTTAATGACGTTTTTCATAATCAGTTAATATTAAGACAACTTAAGACTTTTCCAAAAAAAAAAAAAAAAAAAAAAAAAAAAAAAAATTATTGACCATAAGTACAAAACTGAAATTCCGTCACTTCTGAGACAGTACGATAATATGTTCTCGATCATTTGAATGAAAAAGAAAAAAGTTATTTTACATATCTTATTTTATTTATTATATTATCAAATGGTATAAGTTAAGCGTGCAAATTTACTTGTTGAACCAGTTTGATAATATTGGATCAAAATGGAATTAGAGATTTTTAATCTTTTCAAGGATGATTTAAAAGATGAAAAAAGGGATTTGGTTATTTTTTTATATGACTGCATTTTTATTCAGAATATACTAGTAACTATTCAATGAGCTAAAAAAAAATATTGGGAAAAGATGAAACACAGAAGCGTTTGTTGCTTAATTATGAACATGTATAATTTTTTTTTCTCAAATAAAATTAATTGTCCCCGTGCAGTTATTTGTCATGACATCTCTCTTTTGAGTATAACCCATTACAATGATATTTTTTTAAAAAAATGAGCAATGTTCTTATGTAAATGAGAGGATCTTAGTGTTCCTTTAGAATTTTTAAATGCCATTAATTAAATTATTATAAAATGGAAGAATATCTAAAGACAATAGATTAAAACATAAAAAAAAAAATTAACGTCCCTTTACATTGATTATTGCGAATGCATTTGTATTAGTTGATGCGAGCTAAATGTTTTGGAACTCTTAATTTCTCACATTGGCGGGGCTTAGATGTGGAGAATGAGATGCCGGACTCAGGTGTCAACATCATCATTGTTTAGTATAACATAACCAGATTTGCCTCTTTCGTCATAATTCTCAGCTTTCACATACTCAATGAAGCTAGTTTATTATGTTATTTGAATTGTGCGAACTTCTCATCAATGCTTCACTTATTTTCTCTAGATAAGTGTGGGGGATCATGACTCCGAGGCACCTTATTGATCTTTCGATAATCCGGCACAGCCGTGGCTCCGAATGTGTCGTATTAAAAAAAGAACCTACTGTATCATTGTTTTAATATACTAACATATGTAATGTATAGTAAAAAATATATGTTCGTGAGTTTGTACTTTAAAATATCATTACGAATTATAATGAATTTTTTTGTTTATTTTAATAAATAAATTATTTAAAAAACCGTTACTTCCCCCCCCCGTCATAGTTTAACTTTACTGTGGAAATTTTAGGTTTCTTTGGGAAAATTTAATTGTGTCCTGAGTTTATAAAAAAAAAAAAAAGTTAACTCTGCGATGGGGGCTCAAAAGTCACGAAACCTCAGAAATAAATGTAACAAATATCTTTTTTTTTTTTAAATTTAAAACTTAAATTCATTTTTGATCTATGATATGAGCGTCAAAATGTATTTTTTAGAAGGGGGGGAAGAGGCGTCACACTGCAGTTTCTTATAACAGAATAGTTATAGTTAAGTTTCTATAAAAGAATAAACTATTTCAAGGTTTCGAGATCTCCAGATGAGTATTAAAGGAAAGAGACGGATAAAAAAAGATATACTTTTGTAAAAAAACTCCGACAGTTAAAAAATTGATTGTTATCGAAGGAATCAAAATTTTTAATGAAGAGTCCTTGTACGATAAAAGAACACCTGTTACCAGTAGTCTGGATCATAGATCTTTATTTTGATAGTGACAATTGTTCATAAATCTTTATCTATTAAAGGAAGGGGAAACATTAAGAAAAAAAAAAAAAAAGAAAAATAAACTTTATGAAATAGTGACAGTCGAAAAAAAAGTTAAAAAAAAAAATTAACGTTAAATTTGTTAAAAATTTGTATATGTTTGAAAGTACATACTTTAAGCAAACTAAACGTAATTATTGTAATCATGATGTATTATAATGTCAGTCTTTTGAACCTAACATTAATATTATTTTATGTCCTTGCATTTTTATTGATACTATTTTCTAAAAGCTATAACATGTTAAAAATTGAAATTGGTTTTGCTAATTTAATTCTAACATATGCTAATGTTTTTTTAAGTTCTCTAAAAAATAGATTTATTCAAAATGAATATTAATTAACGTACAGTAAGCGTATTTTTGAGCCATAGGCTCCCCAGAAGCAATTACTATCAAAAAAAATTTCTTCTTTGGTTAAACAATTGTCCCGGTGCTTATGCCCTATGGCCTTTAATCCCCAATTTGGAAGTCTGAAAATGAGTTGCATCGTCCTGTTACTTGCCCAAGAAATTAATTTAAATTTAAAAATTAAAGATATTAACATTGTCACTTTAAAAAAATTTAGAAGTGTCATAAAAAATAGTGAAAAACGTTAATATATTTACTTAAAATCAGAGAGTCTAAGGTGAAAGAATTTGAAGTTACGTCATTGGTTGAAACTGGTTTTGTTCCAGTAGAGTCTTTTATGTGAATAGCCACATGCAATATTTACATAAGCAAAACATTTTAAGGTGCAAAAATATTACCAATGTTCACAACAAAGAGATTAAAGACAGACGATTCTGTCACAAAATCAGTTATTAAATTTCATATCCAAATTAGAGCAAACAATAAATTATTTAAATAAACAATAATATTCTGTTCGGATATTAAAATAAAAGCAGACGATAAAAATTAACTTAATGTATTAGCGATGTAAATATACCTTAAGAAAACTAAAAGTAATTATTATAATCACAATGTATTATGTCAATCTTTTCACTCTAACACCATATATCCTTCATTTTATGTCCATGCATTTTATTGACACCATTTTTTTCAAAACAACATGTTAAAACATGTTTATAAGCAAATACATTTTCGACTCTTAGGATGTTTTGGGCGATTACTCAAGGTTCTGCAAAATTTTCATATTTTATCCCAATCGATTAAGATTCAGCTATTTTAGTATAAGATTCAACTCATTATTAGATATTCAAACCACATTAAGAGTCCAATGAAATTGTTTGTTTTAGACAACGCATGGGATTATTTTTTGATACTTTATAAAGTAACGGTGAAAATTCCCTAAAGAGTAATGTCATTGATGCTGTGTTCTAAATACTTCTAACAACCAAAAACTTACAACGGTTGCAAAAATGCTTTGTAAATTGAGTTGTATAATAGTTGTTCAACGCTGAATTCTAAATTGTATTAAAAACAGATGGTCTAATTTGTATTAAAATACAATCAAATCTCTGTACATCGAATTTAAAGGTTCATGGAAAAAGATACACTATACATAGAAACTTCGATATTCAGAATATCGTTGCCGTAGTGTGAGAAGTGCCTGCACAAGTGTCGTCATTGTCACTTTACTTAGGTTAAGAATTGCGAGTTTTGTCGCCAATATCCCTCGTGTTGCTTCTAAGTGCGGCGTTAATAAATAATCAAACAATCGATATATAGATAAACACATCGAAATTTTTCTTTATTTTCTTATTAAAAACAATGTTTAGGTTATGTTTTAGAGATAAAGGAGACTGAAAGCATTTAAGTTATGTAAGAAATTTGTTTTAAAAAAATGTAAAAATACGTATTTAATTTACAAATTTGTTAATGCTTTAAAAATTAAATGTTTGCTTGCAAAAAAACGAATCGAGTTTTGCTTATTTTTGAACAAAACGACTCTTAATATATTTTGAACATATCTTTTTGCTGGAGCCGTTTCAGAGTTATGTTCATTTTTATTCAGAAGAATTTTATTCGGAAGAATTTTTTAGGTAAGAATTTATTGAGGAATATCGGAAAATAAATCTCAAACCGTGTCGGATTGTTGATAATGCTTCCATTACTTGTTTATTTGATTGTTTCTCAATTAATTTATCTTCTTCGCCGCCATCGTGTTTAGGTTCAAACGCAGCCATCCGATATATCCTGATCGGTGGGTGATCAATCACACGTTCTGGTCCATGCCCGAAATTGCTCGGATTCACTATCTTCATTTTACTGCAATAGATAAACAGAATTGTTGTGTGTGAAAATATTTGTTCGGTGCACAAAAACTATTTTTATGGGGAAAATTTAACTTTCGACGTCGGGCTTTTCGCGATTTTCTCTTCACTAACCTCGGGGACGTTTTCGTAATTTGAATTGCGTAAAATTACAATTCTTTTTTAGTCAAAATGAAACTTGCTTAAGTAAATTAGATGAAAATAAGAAGAGTGTGAATTGAATTAAGAATAGTTGTATGCAAGCGAAATGGAAATGAAAAGAAAGAAAAAGGAGACGGAGGATATCGATAACCTTATAGATGATTGTAGATTGGATTGAATCACCATTATTAATCGTTTGGATTGAAGTAACTCTCAGCCAAAGTAATAAGATCAGAATCTGCTCTAATCGAGAAGTGATTGAATCCGAACTAGTGATTTGGTTAAGCTAAGACTTTATTATCAGAATATAAACTAGGATTAACTGAGTTAAGATGCATTCGAGGGAATAAGAGAGAGAGAGAGATCTTGGAATATTCCATGTTGAGAGCTATAAACGAACTGTGTGTTCTTCTTTCCGTATCTTCATTTGGAGTCTTGAACTTGGCGACTATTTAAAAGTTTCAGATGACTATAGAGTTTAATGAAGGAAATGCGTCACTAGATTCGTGAAAAATGCTCAATATAAGGAGAATTTCGATTATAAAGTTCGAAATATAATGGTCCGATAATATTTCCAATTTTAACTATTGATATCCGTTTAAAATAACAGAACAATTTATAAAATACAATATTTTATGTGGACTTGAGAGAGACGTAATGAGGATTGTGTACCAAATTTTCTGAAATCGTACACAATGAAAAACAAAAGACATAGGGTTATTATTTAAGCTACAGTAGAATTTGATTTATATGTAAACATCGGAACATCGTTTTCCATTAGTTGCGTTTCATTCTTATCGTATCGATTTCTTTCATTTCAAGACCTAATTCTTCTTGAGACATTCCTTTGACATTTTATCTTGAATTCTATAGTAACCTAATTACTCAGTCGTATTCCCACTTTCAGATAACTTTGCGTTCTTAAAACGATTTTGATGCTTACACTTCATCTAATGTCATCGTGACAAGTGCTTGATAACAAACTTGTGCCGGCAGGTTTCCACATTCGACTGCCATTTTTTTGAGCTTTTGTTCAAAAAATGACCTCGTCATTCTACCCTCACCTTCGAGAAACAACGTGATGAAATTTAGACAGCTTCTAGGGTTCTTCACCGAGGTCACTGAAGAGTTATGGAATGCTTGTTTTAGAACAAGAAAATCGAATGAAACCACAATTCATTGTGTCTGTCATCCATGTTTACTCACGGAGCTTTATAATGTACATGGAAGTGTTTGTTTAAGCCCATTCATATCTATTAACGCTTAGAGATACATATGAGGATGTTTTTTTTCTCTCATTTCCTAGAGAATATTCACACCTGTTTACCTGTTTTACCTCACAATCCATCCCTTATTGTTAAATGTAATTTAAATATTTCCACTCGTCAACTTTTGAAACTTAAATATTTCAACGTTCACGTCACTATACAACGTCATTTTGGCATCGTATATTATGAGACCGATTTTTTTAAAAAAAAAAAAAAAAAAAAAGGGAAGCCTGAGAGGGACGTCTCTTTTTGTCTGTTTGGTAGAGACGCAACAGAAAAGCAACCGGTCCTTTTTTCTTCTAAACACCCCCGGCCTTCCAAGGTCATTCATTGTCATCCCCTTCGCCGGGCAGAAAAACATCAACGGCTGAATTTTCTTCGGATCTTTGATAAAAGAACCTTCCTGTAACGGAATTGATGCCCGTTAAATCAGTCGAGGTTCAATGTCTTCCCGTTGGGATGGTGAGGAAATTTGGAGAATGGGTTGCCTGCTCAGGTGTTGCCCTTGTCACTTGACTGAGATTCAAAACTACGAGGTCTGTCGCTCATAGCCCTCGCGTTGCTTCTAAGTGTGATGTTAATAATCGATCAATTGGGCTTTTAATAACCAGCAGAAATAAAAAAAAATTAACAAAAATATTCCAAAGAATGAAAAAAATATCCATATCGAAATAGCTTTGAAATGGCTTATTATTTGAATAATTATTGTTGAATTCGAAAATCTCTTCGAAAACTACTCATCTTAAATAACCCGATTCGGACGGCTTATAATAAAAATTTTTTTTTACTGTACATGCGTACTTTAAAACAAATGTAATAAAAGCGAACTGAACTCCTTCAAATATATTTTTTTTACTGATAGGGAGTCTAAAAGAACGAATACAGATATCATTGTTGTATAAATAATTCGAAAAAAGACACTACTGAGGTTGTTATCTAAGGACTCGTTTTTAAAAAAATAAATTTTAATGGATTTTTTGAAATGTGAAATACAACATTTCATTATATTAACTAAGAGATTTTTGTTCTATGAATAAAAATGACTTTTGGAGTAAAATTAATCGTATTAGAATTTCTTAGTCATTAAAAAATTCTATTTGAAAATGAAAGGGGGAAACTACTCCTTGTAGAAGATTTAGATTGTTATTTTAATAATTTAATTTAGCAAAAAAAAAATCACTTTAGCTATTTACTTCATGTTATACAAAAACAAATTTTCTTTTTGTATAATTATAGGAATGTGTAAAATTATGCATCAGACATTTAATACTACGAATCTCAAATGATGGGGGGAAATAATTTTGTTATAATCAATGTTGCACATTCCCCACCCCCATTTTTTTTAAACATGTCAGTTAAAAAAAATGTCTTAGCTTTAAATTTAGTTATGTAGCTAAATTGAAGAAAGGAGAAAGCGATTGACAAATATATTAATGTTTCTTTTTATCTGAAAATATTTTATCTTCATACTTTCAAGTTTTTTATCACCAAATATCTATTTTCAATAACTTGTCTTAAAAACTTTGAGAAAATTCTTTTATTTAAGATTGTTACCCTGACAACAAATCTAATTCGGAATTTTTTTCTTTTTTTATAGCAAATGAGATTTTTAGAAAATCTTGAACTCAAAGTATCAATGCTGAAGGAACTGATTCAAGACCCCCATTGATGATAAGGTAAGAAATAACGGTATGATTATCCATTATGGTAAATAGTTGAAACTGAGAAGTAGCTTATATTTACATCATTGGCTTTCGGAAGGAAGAAAAAAAAAATTAGAGCTTAAAGAAAGTTTAGTTACAAAAAAATTCAACAATCGTCATACGAGAACCAATTTTTAATTTTCTTATTCCATCAAATTAATGTTTAATTATAAAGTCAAAAGCTAGTTCTTAAATTTAAATAATACATGGGATTGTCCTATTGTTATTGGCCGTGGTAGCCTAATGGTTAAGATCGCGGACTCGCGACCAGCGGTTTTCGTCGAGTTG
Source organism: Nephila pilipes (assembly GCA_019974015.1). Classification (NCBI taxonomy): domain Eukaryota; kingdom Metazoa; phylum Arthropoda; class Arachnida; order Araneae; family Nephilidae; genus Nephila; species Nephila pilipes. Next base: position 110,155 of record BMAW01013352.1, read on the forward strand.
TGGGTTCGCGTTTGTTGCCACCAAAGACCCGCCGTGTAGTCGGGGCTGATGCACGTTAAATCTGTCGAAGCTCAAAGCTCTCTAACAAGTTTTTGACGTTGCCGTCATCTGGTTTTAAACCCAGGAACTCTGGATCTATAGACGAGCATCGTACCTCGGAGTCTAGGTGTTTGCAAGCTTCGTGGAAGTATTATCATAATTAAAATACTCATTGAGTTGAATAAACAGATATCATAATGTCATTTACAACAATTTATTTCTGAATTAATTTACGAATATAAATTATATCTTTACAAAACGAACATTAGTACGTGTAGCACTAAACATTTGCTTTACACTATAACATGAACGTAATGTGCTAATTGCCCACAAGAATAGTTTTTACTCTTCTAAACAGTGTTTGTGTACATGTCTGTATTCGTGAACGTTTAAAACAGTTGCTACCAACGAGGCGGTGTAGCCGCTCAGTTTTTCCGTTGGCATAGTGTGGAAGTTGAAGGGAGTCTCAGCTCAGATGTCGTTCTCGTAGCTTGACTGGGTTCAAAATCACGAGATCCGCCGCCAATAGCCCTCGTGTTGCTTCTAGAGCGATGCTAATCAAACCAACCTACTCAACGAGGCGGTTGCGCTCACCAGGGGGTCATGAATAGGTCTGACGGCTGATTTTTTTTGTCCAAGTCTAATTTAGAGGGCGTTGAAAACTAACTACCTTGTTGACCTGCCTGAGCAATATTAGCAAGAACGCGCCGAAAAATTGATTAAAGCTAAAATTTATCGAACACAGGTTTGAACAAATAATTCTAAATGTCCTTTAAGCAAAATCAATCAATATGTTAAGTAGGTATTAGTACAATATAATTTCGTTTCCAATGCCTTTTTGATTAGTACGTAAACGAGTCGCTCGCCACATACGAAGTGCTTCACACGGAGCTCCACGGTATTCATGCTGATGTTGCGACTTTATAAAACAAAGCATGTATTTAAAAACTTGAACGGGTCACAACAAGCTTAAGGCTTTCACCGACGTGCCATTACAAATTTCCATGCATATTGTTAATTCTTATGAGTTTCCTACTTTTCATCTCAAAGTTAGAGTTTTACTTTTATTAGGAATAAAAATACATTCGAAAAAGTGGAGGGGGGGGGAGAACCAATGTTTCTGCGTGATTATTCTCTTTTTCTGACTCTCAGAAGCATTTTTATGATTATTAGAAGTCTGAAAACTGGACTATATTATTGATTCCAAGAACGATAATTCGTGTCCCCCATTCCCCCTCTGTAAAAGGCGCTGAGTAATTTTTCTTGAATGAAGGGGCGTTGAGAAATTTTTTCCCCACATTTTTTTCTTTTTGTTCATTCAACTTATTCTGTGTCATTTATTTTTGAAAATATGGAATTTTGAAATCAGATGATTCATGTTGAATAACCCTTTATTTGTTAAATATTTCGATTTCATATTGGAAGCCTGTTTTGATAAGTTTAGAATTTTGTATTAATATTCAAACCGATATGTAAATCTCTTTCTCTTAAATTAAATTATGGAATTCATTTCATGTAAAAACACACACGACTCTTCGTGCGTTCATCATACACAACGGAGCAGTTCACCTAATAGAAAATTTCACTTAACTACCCACGCAAGCCGAATTCCTTGCCGATCTTCACGATGGCCATATTAAGTTTTTCTTCGGGGTCGTTTATTTGTTTTAGTAGTTTCTTTTCTATGCGTGCCATCTTTTTTTTTTCTACTCGTCTCCGGCGCACAACAAGGTCAAAGAATACCAAGTGAGGCGCGAAAACGTGATGATTTTTTTTTTTTTTCCTTCTCTTTCTTTTTCTGGTTCTCTCTTCTCTTTTATAGTCGCGTTCATTGTATTCTTTGCTCCGCTTCTCTTTATGAGTTTGAAAAGATTTGAAATTTCGAATTGTGTGAGATAAAAATGGATGCAATTTATCGTATTTAGTATTCGAGCCGTTCATTTTGAAAGAGGCCTCAATCTACTTTTCAAAAAATTCAAGCTTTGTAGATAAATTATTACAATTCTACACTGTATTTTCATTTTCAAGCACCTAGTTTTTTAAATGTATGCCGATTCATTGAGATTAAGGGAAAATAAAGGTAGCTGTCTTTTATAATGTTACATCTATTTTGGAAGGGGCTTATATATATAAATTCCATTCGTAGGAGACTAAGAAATTAGGCAAAGAAATAACAGCTAATTTTAATGCCCAGTTTAAATAATCGGCTCTTTTTTTTTTTAATTAAAAGCAATGGAAATCATATTTCAACACTGACATATCTACATATTTATGTACTTGTTTGTGTGAAGAAAATCGCATAAAAAACAATTTCGTATGAACAATTTATAATCAGTAGCTGTTTCTACATTTGAAAGTTATGTTACCTTTTAGGTACGGTGAATGTCTAGTGGATATGGTCGCGGACTCGTAGCCGGCATTGTTTCCATCAAGTCATCGCATCGAGCCCTGATACCACTAAAGACCAGTGGGGCCGATGCACGTTAAATCTGCTGAGGCTCCATGTCCCCCCAGTTGCGTGGTGAGGAAGTCTGTAAAAGAAAATGCCATCTCAGATGTGGGCTTTGTCACTTTACCAAGGTTCAAAATTATGAGGTCCATCTCCAATAATCTTCGTGTTTTTCATGGGAATGATATTACGTTAATAACTAATCAATCAACTGGCGCAGTTTTGCCTATAAAACCAACTAACTACTTCTTAACTTCTTTGAATCGTTTGAAACCTCTCGCTGCTTTAAAACATTCATTATTTTCTCGTTTTTATTATTGCTCTTTTAAACATTTTTTCGTATTAAGTGATGTTTTTGAAGAATATAAATAACTTATCAGCAACTATTTATCCAAAGATGCGGAATTTCGTATACGTTTTGGCCGCGGTAGCCTAGTGGTCCTGGTTTCGATTTCTGGCCGGCGGTTTTGGTTCGGTGGCGGGTTCCATCCTTGGCCGCCAAAGACTCACCGTGTAGCCAGGGCTGATGCACGTTAAATCCGTCTGGGCTCGTTGGCGGGGTGTGGAAGTTAGGAGAGATAGCTGCCTGCTCAGGTGTTGTCCTCATCACTTGACCGATGTTCAAAATTACGAGGTGCGTCGCCAATAGCCCTCATGTTTCTTCTAGTACGATGTTAATAAAACAAAATTTCGTGTTGTTCTTCTCAAGGATAACAAAATGAGCATAGAAAATATATATCTGAAATCTCTTTTATTTTAGCCTTATTCAAAAATGATTAGCCAATAGCCCTCGTGTAGCTTCTAGTGCGACGTTAATAAAACTAAACTAAGCTAAATTAAATATAAAAAAAATTAGTCCAAGTGCATCTATTTACTGTGCACATTCAAAGTTGCATCTATTTATATATTATAATTTTTATACTTAATTTTTGTTTATTAGTCTTAAGATCATAGCAACCATCCACATTTCTCCCAGAATTTCTTGACCTTGCGAAAGCCTGCATTGTAGAACTCAGCAGATCTCCATACTGCGGGTTACTTCAACTTTGGCTTCTTGAAATCAAGGACCGCGGTAGCTTAGTGGTCATAGTCGCGGGTTCGCGACCAGCAGATTTCGCCGAGTCGTCGGTTCGAGCTTCAGTGCCTCTAAAGACGTAAAGACCTCCTCGTCACGTGATCGAGGTTCAAAATTACAAAGTCCGTCACCAATGACCTTCGTGTTGCTTGTAGAGCGACCTTAATTAAACCAATCAATTCTTTAAATCAGGGGTCTCCAAACTACGGCCCGAGGGCCACATCCGGCCCGCGGACAGATTTTGTCCGGCCCGCGGAGAGCTAGCATACTTGAAAGAAAACTCCTTCTAGAGAACATATTTATTTTTTATAGCAAATTAAATTTAGTTTACTGAAGTAATCTATTTTTATGTTGAATAATTATTAATATGACATCTACATTGATATGGTCATGGGCTAACTACTCATAACATTGTTGTAGGTTACTATATACTAACTAACAAATTATTGAAATGAATCCAACTAACATTTTAAATGAAAAAATAACTTATAACAAGCATAATGACATATGAAATACTAATGAGATTTATGTAATTGAGATTTTCCACTGACAATAGTTTGTAGTTGTGGACTAATTTTACTTGTACCAATTATTAAAAGAGATTTAAGATGCTCATCAGTTAATTTAGATCTGTAAACATTTTTTGTGTACTTCATTTTGGAAAAGGTCTTCTCACACAAATAAGTAGTACCAAAAACAGAAAACAGCCCACGAGCAAATTTATGCAAATTATCAAATTGTGTCAGTGGAAGACACTTATAAAATTCCAACAAAGATAAGTTTTGATATTTGTTCTTAATTATATCACTGCACTGTAGATCAATCATTTCCATTTGAAGTTCCGGGGCTAGGGTTTCAATGTCAGTATCAAAAGGATTCTGAAAAATCTTAATTTGATTCGCAATGGCATCAAAGTCCGAGAAACGAGTATCAAAATTTATTTTCAAAGCACTCAAAGTTTCGATTGCAAAATCGATAGGAAACTCGGTCTCAGTGGTGTGGCTGAATATTTCACATGTTTTAAAATGTGAAAAACATTTACTTCGTAGTTGTGATTGAAACAGTATCAATTTCTTCCGGAATGATTTGATATTAGTGTATAAATCAGGAAGATGCTGGTTTTCTCCTTGCAATCTCAAATTCAGTTCGTTCACATGTTTTGTCAAATCAACATAGAATGCTAACTTCCACAGCCATGCGTTGTTTTGCAATTCAGTAAGAGGGCGATGCTTTTCATTCAAAAAAATTTCGATCACTGCTCGAAGTTCAAAAAAGCGCTGAAGGACTTTCCCACAACTAAGCCAACGTACGGCAGTATGATAAGGTAAGTCATTTTCTCCAATCTCTTCAATAAATTGCACGAATTGTCGGTGATTCAGCCCAAAAGATCTGATAAAATTAACAGTTGATATGACTGGTTTCAGAACTTCAGACATATCCAAACATTTTCCGCACAAAGACTGTTGATGAATGATACAATGTAAGACTATTGGTTTTGAACCACCGTCATTTTCTACAGCCTTTGACACAAGAGCGACCACTCCTTTATCTTTCCCACTCATGTTTTTGCCTCCATCAGTTGTAATACATTTCAAGTTTTTCCATCGAAGGTTCTTTTGGTTAATGGCCATTTCAACTCCTTTAAAAATATCTGAACCAGTAGTTGTGCCATGAATACTATACATATCAAGAAGTTCTTCATGCACTTCATAGCTTTTATCTACTCCTCGAATATAAATCAACACCTGAGCAGTATCTGACACATCCGTTGACTCATCCAAGGCCAAAGAAAACCACTCAACATGTCCATTTTTGTTGAACAGTTGAGAGGATATATTTTCAGCGATGTCTTCTACCCTTCGAGCCACAGTGTTTGCTGACATACTGACAGTTTTTAATAAATTTACCTTTTCAGGGCACATTTCTTCGGCTACTGCGATTATGCATTCTTTGACCATTTCTCCATCGGTGAATGGTTTTCCACGTTTTGCAATTTCAAGAGCCACACGAAAGCTGGCATGAGTTGCAGCCTCTTATTCAGTTTTGAGTTTTGTAAATAAAGATTGCTGCGATTTCAATCCGAGCTTCATAGCTTCGAATTTTTCTGTCCGCAAACTTCCTGTATATTTTGAGTAATTTTGAAAATGTTTTGCTTCATAATGACGTTTAATGTTATATTCTTTGAGAACGGCTATGCTTTCATTGCAAATCAAACATAGCGCCTTGTTACTGGACTCAATTACGAAATACTGAATGTTCCACTGATCTTTGAATTTTCTGCATTCACTATCAATTTTTCGCTTCTTTTCCATTCTACTAAATCACACACAAAAGCAACAATTCAAATCAAAATATTGTTACAAAGATGTCTTAAACTTAAACACGCATAAACACGTTTTAAGGAGGTACGCACTATTTTATTTCACAGCAGTGTCATAGGAACTGACTTGTGGTTGCGCCACTAGCCTTCTTATATATTCCACTTACTGCCATCTAGAAGTGAGTGGAAGACACCAGAACTTTCTCGAACCAACGAGATTATTCTGTAAGTGCTATTAGCGCCATCTGTTAGCGATAGAAGGTACTACCTATTTCCGCTTGTGTCCACCAGATGTCCTGTCACGTTACTCCTCATGGCTCGCTCGTACTCTACGACTAATCTAGAAATTACAGATAATGACAGGAAAATTAATAATATGCAGTGTTGCCGTTTTGCGGACTTTAGTCCGATTTGCAGCCTTTTTTAAACGTGGCGTACTTTTTCGGACTTTTTTTTTCATGTAAAAAAAATACTCATTCGTTACTTGAGTACTCGTTACTCGTTAGGAACCGAAGTAACGATTACTGAAGAAAAAAGTAATCAATGATTACTTGTGTATTTCATTACTTTTGTAATCAATGATTACTATGGCGATACGATGCGGGTACCCCATTATAACGGATACCCATACGATACGGAAAATACATCAGCTTCCCCGTCGCTAGAGGCATCTGGCAGAAATTAAATGAGTATCGTCCCCGTCGCTAGAGGCATAAAATTAAAGCGTTCCCGTCGCTAGAGGCATCTGGCAAAAAAGTAATCATATTTTACACCACTAGTGGACTGATTCAACTTTTTACCACCGGCAACAATGAATGATAATATGGTTTTGGCCCTTGGAATTTACTGGAGTAATCAATATGGCCCTAAGGCTGGAAAGTTTGGAGACCCCTGCTTTAAATCAAACTTATCAACACATGAATAGTTGTAATTTTCAACATTATGTACAAAAGAATCAATTGACATGCAGAATTTTTTTTTATCCAGATATCTCGGTTATTAGTTATAATTAAATCTTAATGTTACCCCCTCGTTTTGTGCTATATATAATATTGGAGATTTATGAGACTGGCAGATATTTCTGTAATGACACAGATCCTCGAGCAATTTCTGTTGAAACGATGCCAATGTAAAATTCTTGGAATTGGCATCAAATGTGTTATTTTGTTGCTCTTTTCATCATTACTGGTCGTGGATTTGAGAGAGCCCGAGGGGACGGGTTGAATAACCAGTTGAAGAGAGCATTTACATGATGGAATTGCAGACACGCGACGTAACGACCACTTTAAGTTGATTGATTTTTTTAAAAAATACTATTATCGGTCACATAAAAATCGAATAACTGTTTTTGTAATTCACTTTGTGTCATCCTTCAAAGGATACTTTAGTGAGTAGCCTTCCGTAATGGGAAGGTCGTGAATGGTCGATGTCTTATTCATTTTTTTTTTATCTCGCTGTACAGAAATTTGTAACTGATGATCCAATTTCCAGGTCAAGGTTCTGTTGTGGAACTTGAATTAAAGACTTGTTTTCAGAACTGTTCCTGTAGATGAAATTATATGTCGATTCGCGTATTTATTTATGGCACACTTAGGAGCAACAGGAGCAGTGTGTGCGGCATTTCTCGTAATTTTGAGAGGTCACGGTATCCAATTTGTCATGGTTGTGGACGGTGTTGTTTTCATCGAGTCAAGAATTCGAACCTTGATTTCACAAAAATTTCACCGTATTGTGGGTCTGATCCACTTTAAATCTGGTCGAACTCCCATTGGCGTGGTGTGGAAGTTTGGAGATGGAGGTGCCAGATGAGATGGCGTCCTCTTCACTTGACTCAAGTACAAAATTGCGAGGTCCGTCGTCAATAGCTCTCGTGTTGCTTCTTAATACGCCGTTAAAAAACATTCATAATCGCATCTTAATTTTGAGCCACGATGAAATGACGAAGATGATGCCTGAGATAGCATCTCACTCACCTAACTTCCACACTATTTCAACTTTGAAAGCCTAATGGTCATGGTAGTGGACACGCAGTCGGCGGTTTTCGTTGAGCCGCAGGCTCGAGCCTTGATGCCACTGAAGACCCGCCGTGTACCCGGGGTTAATCATATTAAATTTGTCTGGGCCCAAAGTCCTCTTTTTGGTGTGGTGTGGAAGTTAGGAGAGGGGTGTGTGCCAGTTCAGGTGTCGTCCTCATCCCTTGACCGAGGTTCAAAATTACGAGATACGTCACCAATAGCCCTGGTGTTGCTTCTAGTGCGATGTTAATAAAACCAAATCCAGCTTTGAAGACTGTAAGCTCTGACAGATTCTAATGTGCATCAGTCCTGTAACACAATGTTTCTTTAGTGGTATCGAGATCCGAACCCACGATTCGACTGAAGCAATGCCGGCCATAAGCTCGCGAGTTTGAACACTCCCTCAAAGCGATTTGCTATGGTGCATATTCTCTTGTGGTTACACTGTTGCAATTTTGGCGGAGATTTTGAAAACTTTTTATGTGACGCATTTCTACCAGTAGTGTCATTAAAGAATCCCTCTTTAGGTTGATAAGTAGATTTTTGTAATGCTATTTTATTTCTGCCCATTCATTTTTGAAAGTAAATCGGAACTTATATGGAGTCAAAATTCTCTTTATACATACATATGCAAAAACACAAAAGTATTCGAACGTAAAGCGATTTCATTTTTATTTTTAACCTAGGTCACTATTTTGACGAACTGTTTTGACCATTTACAAAGACCATTTTAGACCAAAGGAATTGGAATGGAAGCAATTGTTTTCTCAATGATTTCATTTACTTCAATAAATAAAATTTATAATTAAAGCTTGACATTTTGGAAGTTTTAAAGTAACTGTCATAGTCTAGTACGAGTTCTTTGAAGAGGAAGTTTTCTCAAAAGAAAGGAGTGATGGCAAATTTTTCGTTAGTACATCGCCTAATGATTAGTAGATCGCAGAACGAAATGATTCCACTTACTCAAAAATCACTGTTCAGAATAAGGCGAGACGCAGAAGGAGCTCATTCATTGTAAGTAGAGATATAATGAGAGTTCATTCTAGTTTTTATGTCCTCATACAGAATGATTAAGTTCTGTGGTTGATGTATAGTCTTCGGCTTGTCCTTGTTCTTTAATCATGGTTAAGGATGGTGATGTCCCATCGTTCAGCTATTATATGATTTTAATTGAAACCAAACTGAATAAACTAAGCAAAAAGAAAATCGCAAACGGGCTGAGTGTACAAAAAAACTGCGTACCTTGTGTACGAGTATTTTGTAAACTGCATGATGTGATTCTTTATTAACGGAAGATTGAGAAGCAACATGAGGACTCTTGACGATGGACCTAGTAATTTTAAAACCTTGGTCAAGTAACGAGGACGACACTTGAGCTGGCACCTCCCTCTCCAAGTTTCAACATCACGCCCACGGGAGGACTTGGAATTACGGCCACATTTTACGTGCATCAGCTGCGCTACACGGGAGGGGTGGTGCTTGTGCCATCAACGCTCGAACTCAAGACCCGACGACCAGCCGCTAGTGACCCTAGGCTACCGCGGTCACGTGTAACCTGCGTACCTTGTGTGAGTGTGTATAAACTGTATACCTTACAACATACCATTAGCATATTTCGAAGTACTCTATTTAATATCTCTTGGTGATATTGCGGAATCCATACTATTTCAGCTGCTATCTCCTTACCATGGCGAATTCTAACCTGATCGCATCATTTATATTCTTAGATCCATTGTTCATTTCAAATACTAAACTGCGCCGCGATTCTCTTTCGTCATCACCCAGACAGAATGAAGCTATTAAAATTCGATGACCCACCGACATCTCTGGCAAATGTCTAATTGACAACAGATAAGACACGATCCCCCAGAGTCGACAACACACACACACACCACAGTTCACTGACCGTCGACGGAACAGGAAAGTACCCGCCAGGTTCTGTCTGACTGACCTCGGGCCCGCGCTCGAACGTTCCTTTTTTTGTGTTGTTGATTTTTAGGGCTGCGACCAACGAGGCGCGAAACGGGCGCTTTCTCCTTCGATCTCGGTCCAATCGGCTGGCTGAGCAATTCTTTCCCGACTGACATTTGACATGGAGTTGGGATTTTCGGCTCTCTTGACTGCGGAGTTCCTTCTTCCGATAAGGCGCTTCCTGATCTCTTAATTTTTCCTTTTGTCGAGCCGCGTTCGCAGAAACAATGAAATGCTCTTTTAATGTATTGGTGTGTGCGCATGCTTGGCAGTGGGATAGAGATAAGATCTGTACACATGGCTATTTTTGAGTATCTTCAGACATATAAACTATTGTGTATTATTATTAAATTTCACCCTAATTATGCACTTCAACCTTTTTTCCTGTGCGATGGACAGGAAAAAAAATAGAAGGTGAAATTTATAATGAAGTGAAATTCAATAGATGAATATGTTAAGTAACATTCTGAAGTTGTTGTGAGGAATATTACAATTTTAAAATCACATTTGACTGCCTATAGGCTCTCATATAATACATTTTTCATCAGATATTCCTAGCATCTTCAAAAACTGTGGAAGATTTATTTTTCGCCCATGCAGTGGATGCAAAGGAAAAGTGTGTGATCTCTCCAATGCAGCCATCCATTTAAAACCACCTTGATTTCTATGAAATTTCTCCATAAAAGTTTTATCTTCATCTTTCTTTGATTCTTATTAATTTTGCCTTTTAATTTTAGCAACCCTCTTAGGAGTTCACCTCCTATGGGTGAGAACGGGCATGACCCCGAGGCACCCTAGTGATCTTTTTTCTTCCATTCGGTTTTACTGTCTGTGGTAAACACCAATGACACGCCCCCAGGATACCCTAGCGATTATTCTCTATTTTCGATCTTTCTTCTTGTCTACCAATTTCTATCTTTTCCCTTTTTTTTCAAACGTCGAGATCGAAATTACACATTGTTTGGCGCAGCATAACCTTATCTTGTTCTCGCGCCTTTAATATCCACCATCTCTCGCTCACACTTTAATTTTAAGAGGAATATTTCTTAAACATCTAAAGCAGTGGTCTCCAGGGAGGTCGGTACCGCCCACCTGTGGGCATTGAAGAGGTCTAATGGACGTTTTTGGTGCAATAGGAGACTTTGAAGAACAAATGCCGGCCTTTCGGCAATACTCGCAGATAGGTGCTAAAAAGCTCGATTAATATTAAAATCATCGAATAAATGTGACAACAAATACTTCTAAATATCTTTTAAGCAAGATATTTAGAAGTTGTAATGTACCAATTTGTAAGTATTGATACATTGTAGCTTTGATTCCAATACCTTTTTCATTAATACATGTGCACCTCTCGGAATACTTCAGTGTGTTCCGGATTGTTCAACAAAACTTGTAATTGAAAGTGTGGACAGGTCATGACAAAATTAAAGCTCACGCCGAGACGCCACAACGAATCTCCGAGTGTAATATTAATCCTGTAGAATTTCCTTCTTTTTCTTCTCAAAGCTAGATTATTGCTTTTATTTTCATGAATTAAAATGAGTTGGAACAGAGAGGGGAAAAGGGAATATTTCTACTTGACTTCTGTCTTTCTTTGATTTTGGGAAGCATTCTCAAAAAAATTTGTTAAAGATCTGAAAACTCACTAAAATATTATTCATTTCAAAAGCGGAAACTGGTGTTTTTTCTTTTTTTTTTTTCTAAAGAAGTTGGTGTGTAATTTTTTTTCCCGAAAAGGAGGAGATGGAGCAACAAATATGTTGGGAACCGATGATATAAAGGAAAAATAATTTGAAATAAATAACCTTGAATACACTTAAGGTTAGGTTAACACATTATCCAATAAGTCACCTTATATTTAATTACATTTTCAGATTGTTCTTATTTCTATTTTGGAGAAGTTGAACTTCAAAGTGGTTCATAGCTATACCCCCCTTTTATTTTAGGAATATATATATATATATATATATATTATAAAATACTATCTTTTAAAGTAATAAAAAGAAATTTATTCGAAAATTTAATGACATTTCAAAATACGTTTTTGTGAGCAAGATGTAAGCTATTGTTATAATACTCGTAATATGATAAACTGGTAGAATCGCGGTTCTTTTTAAGCTAAAGGTCACGAGTTCGAACCTAGATTACACCAAATATGGTAGTTGAATATTAATGGATTTCTCTTCATCAAATGTAACTATGCCTCTAAATTCCTTGAGTAATGTGTTCGAAAGTGCAAAAACAAATACCGGCTCCAATGTCGTCTTTGTTATTTAGTTGTAACTCAAAATTACGAAGTTCATCGCTTATAATTTGTAACTCTGCATTAATATAACATTAACGAAAGCGAAAAATTTAACTAACTTTTTTGATGTATTAATAAATTAGCTGGTTGGATAGGTTATTCATTTTAGAGCATAATTAAACATATCTTCGGGGAGAATCTTTAGGATTTTATTATATATTTTCTAGAGTAATGTAACGGATGAATTTTTTTTAATAACATTTTTGAGCCTTAGATCTTGAGTTCATTGCTTAGGATGTCATTTTACATTGCAGAATCATTATCAAAAGTTTCATTTTTGGTTTTTTATTTTGTTAGTTGGCATAAAAATTTCAAGAATGTGGGATCAGTAAAATGTTATTCATTTGTTGTGTATTTAATAGCTACAAATTATCAATTCTTAGTACATTGCAATTCGAATAACCAATTCTCCAATATTTTTTAAGACTGTAAACAGATTTCGTGCCTTAAAGGCTTTTGTTTCTTTACTAGTAATAACGAAATTCTTTGTGTGTATGTCAAATAATCATTCATACTTTAATGTGACGAAATGAATTAAATCAACAATGTATATTTTACTTTCAAATAACTGACAGGGTAATTAGATAATTGAGGACAGAGCAATTATGTTCTCCACAAAGCATGTCGAGTTGTGGAATGCAGTGAGTGGTTTCTATGTCAACTTTACGGGGAAACTGACCTCAGACAATTTAAAACCTCACCTCAAACAAAAGATCTTAATTGTGATCGATTGAAAATGATATCTTAATTTCAAATCTCAATTAAAAGGAAACTTACTATAGAAATCCTTGCTTGTAAAGAGTGTATATACATTGGCGAGCCGAGCAACTAGCAAGCAATGCAGTTCTCATGTTTTATGCGCATCAAAAAACTTCTCGCGGATATCCCTTTCCCCATCGGTTTTTCTCTTCCAGGACTTACCTTACTTAGACAAGTACGGGCATCATGACCCTCGAGGTATTCTACTGATTTTTTTTTCTCTTCCGTGGATGTTTATAGTTCTTGATTTACACAAGTGTTGTGACTCCGGTATACCTTACGAACATTCTTCGTATTCGACCATCCTTCTTGTTATTTATTTTTTACACTCAGGGGCTTGCCTTCTTTAGGTAAATATAGGAACCTTGACCCCGTGAACCTTGTCCTCCATTGGCGTGGTGTGGATGGAGAAGATGGTGTAAGCTCTTCAAAAAGGGTTCTCGGGTGTTGTCCTTGTCACTTCCCAAAACGAAGTCCGCCGCCAATATCCTTCGGACTGCTTCTCAGGGCGGCGTTAATAAGCAATCACAAACTAATTTCCCTTTCTCAAAAAATCATTTCGGACAATTTGCACGTGTGAAAATATTCTGAACATGAATAATTGCATTTTTTCTTCGAATAAGTAATTTGAAACTTAAATGGATTTGAAATTTTAAATGGACTTTTAAAATGAGATGTACTTGTCTCTTTTTAAAGCCAGGTTGAGTAACTCGTGGCTACTTGGGATCTTCAGATGCAGCCTTCTGGATCGGATGCTGGAATAAAGCCTGGTGGTGTGGCAGGGTCAATTTAAGTGCACTTTTGTATTGAATCCGTTCTGGAATGATGGTGATTATTGTAAAACGAAAATCAAGCCACAAAGCTCTTATGTGGCAATTAAGGAAAGTTTGATGAATAAGTTCAGGTGTCATTCTCATAATCTGTTTCTATATTTCTAAATTATCGGTTTAATGTGGCCTTCCAGCATCCCTAATTTAGAAAGTTCATGGGTAGTTTGAAGACCGAATTTAATAGCTTAGCCAATGGCTTCGGGTTTTTTGCATTCTAAAGACTTCTGTTTGGAGAAAGACTGTATTGGATATCGAGGTCCATATGTGGAGAGGTATTGGAATTTGGAGAAAGAGATATTTCAGATTAAGCTTTATTGTTTGTATCTTTGCAAAACGAATTCGTGCGCATTCAAATGTCGTCCTTTTTATGTGTGATCCATATCCTAAATTTGGAGGTTTTGCGCCAATAGCACCCCTGGCATTGCTCTTGAGGGATGCTAACTATAACTGTCAATGGAGGAACTGTTATTCATCCTGTCTTCAAGGGAAAAAAATAATTATATATTCTTTTTTTTTTTTTTTTTTTTTTGCGATCGCTATAAAAATGGAAACAGCTTTTATAAAAATAAATTTTACGCGTCTTTTTAAAAAAAAAACAATGAATTTTTAATACAATTTATTTGCATTTAACAAAATGAATAAAAAGAATCAAAGTTATTTAAAAAACAAGTATTAAGTTATAAAGTGCAAAATAAGATAAAGTCGAGGAAAATATTTCCATATAACTAGTTATAGATACGTGATATGCAGCTATAAGCATTCTTTGTTGAAATCTTTGAAACAATTTTAATTAATTTAAATTGCAAGAGCGTTATTTCAATGATAAACGAGTAGTTAAAGAAAAGGTGAACAAGAAATGCTTCGCTATAAAAATAATCGTAGTTAGTTGCAAAAATAACTGCGTTGCAAAGTTTAAAATATACCTCCTTATTTGTGTGCAGTTTAAATATTAATAAAAATTAGAAGTTCCGAGGGCGAAAAAGGAGCACGTTGTGTACACTCTGATGAAAACTAAGTATGTAGATAGATTGCTATTATTCAAACACTACTATGCATAAAAAATAATTTAAGTTAACCTGAGAATATTTTCACCAGTTCCATCCTCTTATGTTTAAAAAATGAGGAAGTATGAAATGACTGAAATTTAGAAACTTCTCCGTTCTCATCAAATTTGTTTAGAATTCAAACAAATTATCCCTTCATATGAGGAAAAGAAACCATGTTATTTCATAAAAAGGCAATGTTGTAGTATCAACATTGTATGAAAAAAGTGTTGTTTTGCATGGTTCTATTTTTTCTCTCCAGTAATTGGTATAACCTTGTATAAAGAGAATTATCTTCCACTTATTATGTAACTGACTTCATTAAACTTGAACTGATAAATACCTTTAATCATAATTCATATCATATCTGCTTGTTCTTTAAATTTCAACGCTAAAAAAAAAAAAAAAAAAGAGGAAGAAACACAATGTCAAAGATATTAATTATTCTGATTTATATTTTTATAAAATGCACCTGATAAAAAGAGATATAAATTGTCCCTAAGCCTAGTTCATTTTATAGTTTTTTTTTAAAAAGATATTTTGGGTTTTAGTTTATTTCTCCTAAAAAAATACATGAAATATTTTTAAATGAGCCTGGTACGTGTACTGATTGATTTATTATTAAGTCGCACTTAGAAGCAACACTAGGGTTATTCATGATGGGCCTCGTAATTCTAAGTTTTAATCAAGTGACGAGGGACTACTACATATCTCAACTAGTATTACACTCTTCTAACTTTTCCACCATCCTTCGATCATAGGCGAATGGTTATGATCGTGAGCTCGTAGCAAGTCTGTTTTTTCCCCCTTCTTTTTCTTCTGAGTGCTAATTCCTCTAAATACTCGTCGTATAGCGGGATAAATGCATGTTAAATCTGTGGAGGCTCGAACTCCTCCTGTTGACTAGGTGTAAAAACTCTGGGGAGGAGGTGCAGCTCAGGTGTCGTTCTCGTCACTTGACCTAAGTTCAAAAATGCGTAGTGCGGCATCAATAGCCCTTCTAAGTGTGACGTTAAGAAATAATCAATCCACACTATTCCAACATGAAGGCTTTGTGTCTCAATAGGTCGCGGTAGCCTAGTGCTCACGGTCGCGGACTTGCGACTAGCGCTTCATCGAGTGGTGGGTTTAAGCCCTGATGTCACCAAAGACTCGTTGTGTAGCACAGCTGATGCACGTTCAATTTGTCAAAGTCCAAAGTTCTTCCCGTGGGCGTGGTGTGGATGTTTAGAGAAGGAGGTACCAGCTCAGGTGCCTTCCTCGCCACTTGACAGAGGCTCAAAATTAAAAGGTCCATCGCTAATAGGCCCCATGTTGCTTCTCAGTGTGACGTAAATAAACAATCCTAATGACACTTGAACTGATTCCCAGCTCTTAAAACTTCCACACCATCCCAGTGTAAGGACTTAAAGCCTCGATAGATTTAGCGTGCATCAGCACCACTACAAGGTGGGTCATCAGTGACATCATTTTTTAAGTTGTGTACAAATGAAGTATCACCTTGTATCATTTCTATTGATAGACCTTAGCGAGACTCATTTAATAGATTCAAATCACAAAACAATTAAATTTTATAAATCAAATCCAAATAAAAAAGGGGGCTTTGTATTTTATAGTACTCAACAATTGATAGCATTTGTCTCAATATGTTGCTTCTTTTTGTTCACTATTTGCTTGGCTAATTCTTGTGATATTTGTGCGACTTCATTTCCGTTAAGATCAACGCCTGTCTGCGGTTGAAGATTTCAGGTGTGTCTGTCTGTAAAAATATGGCGTGAAAAGACGGTGTGTCGCTTGGCTCCCTGAAGAGAACTTGTCTCCCCTCCTCGTATATACGTAGTTCTTCCATGTCATTGACTTCATCAGTCTGTTAGAATGAACAGAAAAGGATTTACAAATTTCTTAAACAATGGTTCGGCATTGAATCGCTCCGTAGCAAATTAGAATTGTTATCTTGTAAACAAATACGCTAAGAATTCCTTTCGTTGTTAAGTAATTGGCTATTAAAAACATGTTTTGAAAAATATAATGCAGTGCTTCTCTTTAATTCATGTGATTAAGAATTAAAATATACAGCACAGGTTTCTCGTGAAATAAGTATCTTTCAATTTTCTTTCCTTTTTTTAATATTAGTAAACAATATTTTGAATGAATTAAAATTGTAAACATTTCCGAGTATTTTTTTTTGCTGTGTGCGTATTAAAATGGATTGTTTTTTTTGTTCAGCATCCTTTTAACATTCTCTGTATGTTGTTGCGTATTTTGTAAAATGTTATTTCAGGATATTAAATGCAGTTGAAATTAGTTTTATTTACCTTTATATTTATTTTAGTTCGAGGTGAAATGAAGGACAAAAAGTGGAAATTCTTTCTATGTTATCTGAGATGTAATGCTTTTTCTCGAAAAAAGTTAATGATTAAAATAAAGATTTCTAAAAAAGGCTAATAAGCAATAAATTTATTAAACATTTGTACTTGTTTTTGTGTTAGATATTAATATAAATTCAGTTGTGAGAGCTTACTAAAATTTAAAATTTCGATTTAGCCGTGCACTAAAAAATTTTTTGGATTAATTTTGCAATTTTTTTCAAAATCTTGGTGAAATTTATATGAAATTTAATTTAACTTAAGTTTACACTTTAAAAGAATGAAATAATTATATTTTTTTCCCCGCAAAGTGATTTCAAGTGTTATGCTAGGAATGTGTTAAGCTGAAAAGTTTGAATGACTAATTTGATTTTTCTATCGCCATTGCTTATTCATATTGAGACAAAATGCACAAAATAACACACTGTTCTTCACACTATTGTCTTTACGGAGAATAAAGTGGCGGCGGTAGCTTAGTGGTCATGGTCGAAAACTCGCGGTCGGTGTTGTTTTTGTCGACTCGAGAATTCCATTCCTGATGCCACTAAAGACCCGCCGTGTGGCGGGCTCATGCACATTTAGGTTTGGTCACTGTCCCAAGCCTGCCCTTTGGCATGGTGAGGAAGTTTGGAGAGGGAGATGCCAGCTCAGGTGTCGCCCGTGTCACTTGACCGAGGTTCAAAATTACAAGGTCCGTCGCCAATAAACCTCGTGATGCTTCTCAATTCGACGTTAATAAAAACAATCAATATCAAGATGTAAACTGTGTCTTAAAGAAACTTTAAAGTTTATTTTCTAAATACGAGATTTTTCATTATTTTGCACAATGTATCTTAAAAACCATCGAAGACAATCTCACTAGAATTGCACTCACTGATATTATCATATTATTTTACATAAATTAAACTAAAACTCGTTTTTTTTAAATATTATTTTAATATCTTTTCAACGGTAGGTACGTATAGAAATATGAAAAAAGAAATTAAATTTATAAGACTTAAAAAAATACCCGAAGTAGCATTAAATGGGAGAAATTTTTGGTTTAATTTCTTAAACATTTGTTTATATTTGAAACAAAAGCTTTTTTAGGATTGTAAGCAAATCAAAGCACTTATGAATGATATTAAAAAAGTTTCATTGTTAGTAAAAATTCTATAATTTATCAGAAAATTTGTATGAATTACAATATGAATTTTGTATGAATTGAATTGAATGAAAATTTGTATGAATTGAGTAAAACATAGTATTAATTATCAAATAAAAAATCATTTTATTGAAACTTATTTATCGATTTATTTGGGGAATTCACAATCCACACTTTTTTTTTACGACGTTGTTTCCTGTGAAACAATAGTGTTAATTATAACGGCATCCATCCTGAAAGCTGGAAAACAGCTGATAAAAGAAAAGTTGATTCGGTTTAACTTGGCTGGTGTAAATGCGAGTCCATATGAATCAGATTCATCGTGACTGATAAAAAAAAAAGTAGATGAATACTTCTGCGGGATTTATTAAATTTTAATGATTTTCAGAAGTTTTTTTTAAAATATTTTTTTTTTTAATTTGAAAACTCACAATTGCATTGATTTCAAAAACAAGTTTGTGCTTTTTTTTCTATTTCCAGAAAAGGGAGTGTTAAGTCAAAGTGGCTCAGAACTTAGACTATATAATGCGTTGACCGATTAATAATGAAGCATAAATTCCATTTATTTATTATAAGCAGTAATTTTAACCAAAATTTGGCATAGGTCAAAATTATTTTCTGGCTACACCCCAGATAGAGGAAATTTCGAATTCAGCTTGCCAACAGTACATTTTGAGATTGAAATACATAGTTGATGTTTTTAATTGTAATATATTCTAGGAGGATATCCTTAGAATTCATTATTTTGAAAGCTGTCATTATTTTCAAACAAAGAAAGAGTTTTAATTTCGGAAAACCGCCCACCCGTCTTTATTTCCCCTTGTTTTCAGTCACATATTTATTTTTAAAAAAAATTACGAATCTGAAAGTTATTTTATTGTCAAAAATCACAAAAATAAAACTGCATAACCTATTCCGTATCAAAAGTTCCTGCCATTGTATGATCATTTTTCCTTGTGAGCCCGCATGTCGAAACCTGACGCATTTCCCTCGGCGGAGACTGAGCTCATATTGCAAGCGACACACCCGCACGCTGGGGAAGAAAAGACAGGATGCCGCAACAACAGAGGCAGGGGATCGCTTCCTCTACCCGCTTCGCCTGGCTTATCTGTTTTGAAAGATTTACTAATTAATTTGTATCGTTGGTGTGGCAATAGGTCTGCGCCGTCATTAAGTTGTCAAGGGAACTATTTTTTTCCTAACCATCGTAGTTAAGCGCTCACTGTTGGTAATTTTCAAAGCCAAATGGCAGAAAAAGAATTTTCGAATGAGCTGGATCAGAGTCATAAACGTAGAACCTCTCAATTTGGTGAAAAAAATTGGAAAGAAAAGAGTTTCATTTTCTCATCCAACCGTGAATATTTGCTTCCATGGAAGGGTCTTTCTCTCTATTTTTACCGATGGAGATGAATCCTTCCTAGAAATTTTTTTTTTCTCTCTCTCTCTTAAAAACATTGTTATTACATTACTAAGCAGTCTTCAAAAATATGTTTCGGTATTGCGCCGTTAAAACTATGCAATTTCATAGCTAGTATGATCTTGATATTATGTTGTGAAATGTAACTGTGTGTATGTGAATGGTTTTATTGGGTAGAACGATTTTAGTTTTTGTAGCTGTTGGAAAATGAAGGAGGAAAAACTGGTTACGATGGGCATGCATATATATTTTTGTCAACTTTTAAATGCATTTTTTGAAGGTGTTACCGTTTCTGATTAGCAGTAAAAAGAAACAACTTTATGGTCAGATCCCATTAACACGCGGTTGAGTAACACGTGTTTAGCACACAGTTTTACTATGGCTTTCTCTGTAAGCTATCGCTTGTGATATCACTCCTAAATATTGTGGCGTCGTAATTCTTATTTTATGTAATGCAGATTAATCTTGAGTTCGTATGATGCTAAGACTTCCTGTTAAGAGCACATGTTAATACTCTTCCCCCCCCCTATTTTACTTATATGAATCACTATTTCTCGGAAAGTGATTTGCAATATTATTTTTGTGATAGATACGAGGTGTGGCCATTAAATAATGAGACTGACGCTGTAAAACATTTTATTTTGATGTCATACTCATATTTGCTTATTATCACCTTCAATATACACCTTTCTTTTAAACCTACAACGCTCCATGCGAATCTTCCATTGTTCGAAACAGTGCTGGAAGTCTTCTGTCAAATTCTTCAGGACACATGCCGCTTTCCTTTTCACAGCTTTAACGGACTCAAATCTTGTTCCTTTTAATGCAGATTTCTCATTAGAAGCCAGATAGAAGTCTTATGGCTCAAGAACGGACGAACAAAGCGGATGGTCTAACACTGGGATGTTATACTTGGCTAGAAACCTCTTGACAATGTGGAATGAGGATTGTCTTAGAGGAAAAATTTGCCGCACGGATTCTTTGTCAACTCCTATAGTCTCGGCAATCAACCGAATATTTAACCGATGGTCAGATGGAACCAGATAATCGATTTTTTCGATATTGTCATCCATTTTTGACGTGGTTGAGCGTCAGGGCCCCGAACCATGGCGCATGCGTACTTTTTCTGTAGCAGCGTCAGTCTCGTTATTTAATAGACACACCTCGTATTTTCAACCGTTATGTATTGGTAAAATACGTTCAACTATTATGTGTTGATGAAGTTCTACGAATTTTAGAAAATTATTCTTCCATAAGTGATTTCGTAATAACCAAAAAAAAAAAAAAAAAAAAAGTCGAATGGTTGTAAAAGAAAACAAGAGGCTTACAAGGCCGAGGAAAAACTCAATGTTATCGAACGAATTCGGAAAAGCAAGCAGAAATTGCCAGAAAACTTATGTCTATTTGAATCTACACTACGTGGACGGTTAAAAAATGAGGATAAACTGCACCACTAAGTTAAAAGAATGTCTAGCACAGTGGAATACACCAATCACGACAAATGTCTGATTTTTTTTCTTTCAATTTATATGAATACTTTAACTCGCGGTTTACTTACCATGGGTCCCGCCTACCGCGTGTTGACGGAGTCGGATTGTATTGCATCTTGAAATCAGTCACTTTTTTCGTCAGACAGTTAGAAGGTCACTATAACCTGAGGATTAAAGTCATGTAAATCATCGCATTCACAATGCTCAAAAAACATACATATTCTGTTTATGATTCTACGTGCTTTTGAATGGATATTGTTACACTTTAAATTCAACTTATCCTCAAAGCCTTCGAGTGGTGTGGAAATTATTATAAGAATGATGAAACTTATGGAAGTTAGAATAATGAAATTCTAGTTCAGGTACCGTCATCGTACCATGATTTAAAATTACAAATTTCGCCATTTATATCCCTCCCGTAGCTCTAAAGCGGCTTTTAATTCTTGTCTTAAAAGAGTACAACAAATAAATGTTTTCGAATTTTGGTATAAATTATGAATTTTTAAAGCATAATCCATTAATATTTTTTTTAAAAAAAATCGTATTAAAAAAGAAATAGCAACTTTTTTAAAGATAATCTTTCATTAAGATGATAGACTTCCAAGCATAAAACAATCTTTTTTTCCTTTTTTTAAGTTCCATGTCAGTTCTGTCACGAAGACCATGTGTGGTACATTTTGCTTCAACTCCGGAGAGCACTGTCTCGCACACCCACACATCATGCACCCTTCTTAAAATCTCTTCTAGAATGCTAATACCCAAGTGACGACACAGCCTGTGATTAGCCCGGATTTGAACTCTGTCGAGCACATCCGGCTTTGTTCTTATGTCCGTCTATGCTTCAGACAGTTTGTAAAAACATTTCAAAAATTGAATAAGTCATTTTTTGAGGTTATGACTGAAGATATTTGCCCTGAACATCCTGTGAATTCAATCTCAAAATGAAAAAGTTGATTGATAAATAGTTTCATCTCGTTACAGTGGCCGCGATAGCTTAGAGGTCATGTTCGCGCGAGCTTACAGTAAGTGTTGTTTCTTTCGAGTCGCGGACACGAGCTTGATGCGTCTGACGAATCGCCATGCTGTGATGCACGTTAAATCAGTTGAGGACCCAAGTCTTACCGTTGGCGAGGTGTGGAAGTTTGGAAAAAGAGGCGCCAGCTCGGATGTCGTCGTTGTCACTTGACCGAGGCTCAATATTGTGTGGTTCTTCACCAGTAGCCGTCGCGTTGCTTCTGTGTGCGACGTCATGAAAGTCAATCAATCAGTTAACACCTTCCCAACACGAGGACTTTGAGTTTCGATATATTTTGTGTACATTAACTCTGCTACATGACTCGTCTTTAGTGATATCAAGATTCGAACCCATGATTCGACTGAAACAACGCATTCCGCGAGCTCATGTGGCCGTGGACTCGCGACTGGTGGTTTTCGTCGAGTCGCGGGTTCGAGGCATGTGTAGCAGGGGTTGATGCACGTTATATCTGTCGGGCCCAATGCCCTCCTGTTGGCGGGGTGAGGAAGTTAGGAGAGGGGGTGACAGCTTAGGTATCGTCCTCGTCACATGACCGAGGTTCAAAATTACGAGGTCCGTCGCCAATAGCCGCAGTGTTGCTTTTAGTGCGACGTGAATAAAGTTAAACTAAAAAAACTAAACTCGCCAATAGCCCTTGTGTTGCCTGTAGTGCAACGTTAATAAAATCAAACCAAACCAAATCCACTAGTTCGTAACATGACTTTGTACATGTAAGGCGTTTCTGACGCACATTTCTGAAAGTAATTAACCAAAAAACAATCAATCAATCATCTCGTAACGAATTCGAGCTTAAGCTGTTGAATTGATATTGCAAAATACTATGTGCTTTAAACGAAAAAAGATAAAATCTCAATTTTCGCAGCAATTATTGCAAAATTGAAAATTTCAATAATTTTAAACTTCTAGTGAGTAGCCATTTGTTATTATTTTTTAGTAATATGGTTTGAAAAAGTAAGCGTATTGACTATATCTGGGTTCGGCACCTAATTCGATTCTTTCAGGAGCTTACTTTCTTTAAGAAAATACGGGAATCAGGTCCTATTAAGAGAGTAAGATTTTACAGTCTCTGATGGAAACGGGTGATACGCTCTGTGGGTACTCTAGCGATCCTTCTCTATTTTCGACCCTTCTACTAGTCAACCAGATTTTACCTTTTCACAGTTTTTTTTAACGTCATGAGCACAGATATACATGTTTGGCGCTGCATAATCAGGTTTGGCTTTTACACCTTAAACCTCGATTTCAACCACCCCATATTCTGTGCTGAAGTTGAATGTTGGATGACATACTTAATGGATGATGTTGAATTATGGCAGCTTCAAATTATTCAAATGGGCTTCGAAATACGCCAGTAGGTGATGTGAAAATTTTGGGAACGAGGTACCAATTCGGGAGCTGTTTACATCTTCTAAGAATGAATTAGAATGTTGAGGTTCGTTGCTAAATTCCGCTTAGTGTTTTTATTTTTTGCACGTTACTTAAAATCAAAATTTGAGAGAGCATTGTTATGCCTATGCGTGTGTGTAGCTCTTATCATAGAAAAGTTTTGCCCATCCCCATTTCTCTAGCGCTCTATTTGGACTGTTTATTAATATGTTCACCGTCAATTAAAAATCATGAAAAAATATTTCGTATGTAATGAAAAATGAAATTCCTAAATGAAAATGTGCAAAGCGGTACTGAAACCAGTTTTCTTCCAAGTTTAGTTCACCACTTAACTAAATTGTGTCCTTTTTCGAAGCAAAATGCCATTTTGTTCCCAATTTCTATGCGAATACCGTTTTTAGAAGAGCAATCAAAAACAAAATATCATTTCTTCATTGTGGTCGCGGTAACCTAGTGATCATGGACGCGGACTCGCGGCGTCAAGTCCTGGGCTCGAACCTTGATGCCACAAAAGAAACGTCGTGTAGCTGGGGCTGATGCTCGTTAAATTTGTCGAGGCTCCATTGGCGTGGTGTGGAAGCTAGGAGATGGAGGTTCCAGCTCAGATGTCATTCTCTCACGTGACCAAAGTTCAAAATTACGAGGTCTGTCGCCAATAACCCTCGAATTGCTTCCAGTGCGACAATAATAAAACCAAACGAAACTCTTTTTCATTTCCAAAATGGACCCTTTGTGTTTGCATGAAGTCGATTGAAAATTTCGATACTTTTAGAATTGTGTTGTTAATGTGTCGAGCAATGTAATGCTACGGAAATTATATTAATTAATAGATACAAAGGGAATTCTTTTAATGTTAGCTTCCTTTCATTTTTAGTTACGAAAAAAATTTCGTAATTTTAATACTTCCTTTTCTTTCGAATGCATGAAGCAATAGTCCTCTTCCTAGATGAAGTTTTGAAAATGCTTTCAAAGCGTTTTCCTGGTCATTCATTTTCTTCGAAAAAGATTTCTACCCCGGGTGCAAATGGACTTATGTAGAAAGATTAAGTTAACGCAAAAAAAAAAAAAAAAAAAAAAAAAAATACAGCAACACTTATTTCACTTCAAACGATCCGATCACTGGTTATACGTATACAATACAATTCACGACTGAATTCCGACTTTTTTTTCCCGTTGTATTTCAATAAATCATTCAGTCTTTGCAGGTAATGCAATGATGCGCAACTTTTTCCCAGCAACTGTTGTTTCTCCTCTTTTTTTAACCCATTGCTTTACTTGTTGATGTTTTCTTTCGCGTTAACCTAATTTTTTTTTAGCGAATTTCCATTTCATTGTTATGGAAACTGTAGTCGGAAATTTTTTTTTTTTTTTTTTATAAATAACTGTACGTTGTCGAATTATGTTTTATTACAAAGTTTCAAAATGCTGAATCCAAACCCGATGATACGGATAGTTCTTGATTTATTTTTATGAACATTAACTCTATTAATATTCATCCTTTATCGTGCAAACAAAATGAACCTAAAAGGTTTTCATTTACAACATTATTCTAAATTTGAAACCTTTTTTTAGACAAAATACTCCAGTGTAACACTGAGCTTTGAAACACAATCCTTCGTTTATTCTGTCTGTGTACTTAAAATTTAGAAAAATTATTCAAACACGCCATGTTTCTCTAAAACATGTTGAATGAAAAATCTGTTTAGCACAATGGTATTAGGAGACAAAGTATTGAAAAATATTTCATGCAGGAAAAATTAACTAATTTAAACAAAAATTGATTTGCCCAACAAAATGTGTTGCTCTCACTGTGCGAAAATATGCATAAATAATGACATTTTGGGTCCTATCCTTCAGCATAAAATGTGTCAACTTCTTCTACGCCTGAATAATTCATCCTTCAAGTATTTATAACTATCGTCCATATTTTTTCGTAATAGAGGGAAAGAAGACTGGAGAGTAAGTCGTATGGCTGGCGGGTTGTGATTTCAAATTCCTGATTTTATCTGACTGTTGCTCACAAAATGGAAGTTGTACATTAAATTAATCTAGTCTAAAATTATTTACTTGAAGTAATTTGGATGTATGATATTTTAGATAATGGTTTGAAACCTTTCATTTGACCATGGTTTGAAACAACGTCTCTATTTCAGTAGCTTCTTGTATAATTTTAATGCGACGCGAATTTTGAAGGGGGGGGGGGAAACGAGCGACTAATGTAGTTGGTAATAATTTCGGGAAAGTGTGGCTCCAGCGTTCCATATTATAATCTGTACCTATTAGATTAATATTATTGCTATATTTATGGTAAGTCCGCATTGACTAGTGAAACATTCTTGTCTTCAGCAAATTGTATCCTGAATCACTGAAACGCCTCCTGATACTGCCCAAAGTGTAAAAATGGTTGAGGTCGCATATACTCTCTGACCGATGAGTTGGAATCCCATTTCTTTCTTTGTGTTGATTAATGTAGCGCAGTTGCATATTAAATGAATCTGGGCCTCTAAGTTCTCTTGGCCCCTAATGGGATTACCTGGGTAAGTACGGACATCACATGACACTGATGTACCCTGATGATCTTTTTCTTTTCCATGGGATTTATCGTTTTTGTGGTAAACACGGATGATGTGTCCTTAGGTACCTTAGCGATATTTTTCTATTTTCGACCCTTTTTGTGAACTGTTTTTCCTTTTTTCTTCCATCTATCTTGAGTCTAGATAACGGTTAAGTATGGTTTGGCGTAGTATAGCCAAATACGGTTCTTGCGCAATGATCATGTGTAACCATCATCTCAAATTTCCCCCATTCTCTAAATCCTCTCCATTCGTTGTGTGGAAGTTAGAAGAGCGAAGCTCCGTCTCAAGTTTTATCCTCGTTATCTGACAGAGGTTTTAAATAACTACGTCCGTCAACTGCAACCTTCGTGTGCGATCGCAAATAGCCGAGTTGTTTCTGTCGAGCCGCAGGTTCGACTCCGAATGCTTTAAAAATACGTCGTGATAGTGGAGCTGATGCACAACCTGTCGAGGGGCTTCAAATCCTCATGTTGGGATGATGTGGAAGGAGAGTGGAGTGCTAAAACTCAGATGTTGTACTCGTCATTTACCCTTCAAGGGATTACCTTCTTTTAGAAAGAACGGGAGTCATTAGTCTTAGGTACCTCAGAGATTTTTTCCTTTCCCGTAGAGTTTACTGTCTTTGTAAACACGGAGGCCCCCCCCCCCTTTCACCGATACTTAACGATCCCTATTTTCCGCCCTCCTCCTCGTCAACCAATTTTAAACCTTTCTTTTCCTTCTAGATATATGCAAATAGATTTATACAGTTTTATACAAATGTTGCAAAATTTGACTCTTGCGACGTAAATCCTAACTATCACTCCTTGACTGTCCACGTCACTGAAATCGCTGTTAAAAATTTACGTGATCCTCATCACCAATGGCTCTCGTGTTATTTCTACAAGTGCGATGTCTCTAAACAATAAATCATCTTTCATATAGTTCTAGATATATGTTAATTTCAAACCATACTCAAACATCTTTACAACTGAACATATATGAACATGTGGCCGCGGCAGCGAAATGGTCATGGTCGCGGACTCGCGGCCGGTGGTTTTCGTCGAGTCAGGGTTCGAGCCTTGATGACACAAAGACTCGCCGTATAGCCGGGGCTGATGCACGTCAAATCTGTTTGAGATTCGAAGTCCTCCCGTGGGAGTGATGGGGAAGCTAGGAGAGGGGGGTGTAGTCCTCGTCACTTGACCATGCTTCAAAATTACGAGGTCCATCACGTGTAGCCCTCGTGCTGCTTCTAGTGCGACGTTAATAAAACCATAAAAAACATTTTTTAATTAGTAACATTGTTAACGAAAGGTATAATAACTTTTGTTGTTCTACAGACCATAAAAACAATCATTTGATAGCGAATAAATGTAACTTATACAAATATAGAGTTGAATGATGTTGGCAATTAAGGACGTAATTGATTATTAAGAAAGTTATTTTTATAGTACTCTGGTTTCTTTATTTAATATTTCGAGAATCTGAGTGAACATTATTAGATGTATAATTTATATTTTAAAATAAGTTGACAAATCGAGAAAGAAACTTTTATATATTATTTCGAAGCGTTAGCTTTTATTGGCCTGCAGTTTGTATATATTCTTGTTCGAATCATTTCAAAACAATGTAAGGCTTCTAAAAATTTGTAAGATGTATTTATTGATAATAGACCATTGAGACTAAACCAGTCAATGATTCGCTCCCCCTTACCATTTGAAGAAACTATAGATCTATATTCTCAGTCAAGACCCGAAGTGTATCGTTGTTGGAACATAATTTGTAACGAAAAATAAGATGATGTATATAATTTTTGTTTCAAGACTTAGGACGATTTAAAGTGCCAGAAAGGTCATTATCACAATAATGTGAATGGATACAAAGGTGTTATGGGAATTCTAACTTTAATGGCCAAACCTTTTTGTTTTAGTCGTTTCGAAGGAAGTGAAGCATGGTGCAAAGTGGATTACACGGATAAGTGAACACTGAAAAGTGTTGCTAATAGGGAAATGAAAGTTCGTATTACACACCATTAAATGTAGCTCTATTAGATTTTGTGAGACTTTTGAGCAAGAAAAAAACATTTTTAGTGCATTTTAATCGATGATGTTGGGATTTTCCTTGATGCACTCTTACAAATTTCCTTTGTGGACAATTATCTGGATTACTGGATTTTAATTTCATTCTGATACCATGTGCATGGCTGGCATGTTTTTAGTGTCATTATATTTTCATTTTTTTAATTTTTTCTAAGATCGATAAATTCTTAAAAATTACTTTCTAGAAGTTGCAAAGGGAGGATATTAAATCCCTTTGATTTTGTGATATCGTTTATATATATATATATATATATATATATATATATATATATAAAACACATCGATCAATAACTCCCGAGTCTAAAATTGAAAACAACATTTTTTTTGCAAATTTTTTTTTTATTCATCAACATAACACCTTTTATTAATCACCTTTTAGGGTGATACAATCGTTCCAACGCTTTTCCCAAATCTTTTTGTTTTGTTTGTTTGTTTTGTTCTTTTCTTTCCATAAGAAATCTTTTTGTTGCGATGCTGATAAACAACTTTCTGAATCATCGACTCGTTCTGTTTTTGTTCCATCGAAAAGCAATCCTTGGCACCCACTTGGAAAAATCAACACCACTTCACTTCAAAACCTTTTTCCTGGTCGACTTAAAATTTTTGACACGTTTTGTATGAAAGGTTAGTACTCTAGAAAGACCTGGTTACTGGTTTACTGAGCGCCATCTCTGGGTTAATTCTCGGGAGTTGATGATCGATGTGTTATATATATATATATATATATATATATATAACT
>BMAW01013352.1:143862-238247 GCA_019974015.1 Nephila pilipes
ATATATATATATATATATATATATATATATATATATATATAATATTTTTCGAAAGAAAGAAAAGAAAAGCACACAAAATGTGATTAGATATCCCATACAGAAATACGAATTAACCAAATAAACAGTATAAATTGTGATTTGATTTTTCCTCTAATCCCAGTTCTCAAATTCTGATTCCTCTAAAACCCTGTCGGACAGCGATGATGCATGTTAAATCTATTAAGGCTCCAAGTCCAGATTTTGGCATGGTGTGGAAGTTTAGAGAGTGGATGATAGCTCAAATGCTCTCCTTGTCACTTCCGACTTTAATTATCATTGATCTCTTGTGTCCTGAAACAAAATACCCCCCCCCTCTTTTTTTTTTCTTTTTTTCTTTCTAAGCTTTTTTCGATACTTCGCCCTTAGTACCAGAAATGGATGTCAGAAAGCTGGTGAGAGCCATGAGTTTCATAGTTGGTAGATAATAACTTCGAGTCCAGATTCTGTTGATGACTTCTTGATGGGAATCAGAGGATTGATTTTTTATTAATGTCACTCTTAGAAGCAAGACAAGGTAATATTGTGACTAAATTTGTAATTTTGAACCTTTGTCAAATTAGGAACTGTTCCCCTTCTCCAAACTTCCACACCTCACCGACGGGAGAATTTGGAACCACTGATTGAATGTGCATCTGCCCCGCGACTCGACGAAAACAAAGGCCGGCCGAGAGCTCATGACCATAACCATTTGGCTACCGCGGCCTGGAATGAAGAAAAAGCTACCAATTAAGGTTGTCTTCGCTAATATTAAAGAATAGGACCCGGAATTGGAACATTACTTTCGATTTTAAAAAGGCGTTCGAATATCAATTTTATATTCGCTACTCTTTGGAGAAGAGCATATTTTATATTACTTATTTCTATCCGAATCAATCCGTGACCGCTTTAGATTACTGGTCAAAGGTGTGAGCTCGCAACCGGCGTTGTTTTCGTCGAGTAGTGGGTCGAGCACTGATGCCTTTAAAGGCTGTTGCACATTAAAATCTGGTGGAACTCCCAAGTCTTCTTGTTGGTATGGTGTGGTGAGAGGTGTCGCTAGCTCAGGTGTCATCTTCATCACTTATCGAGGTTCAAAATGGTGTGGTCCGTTGCAATTTGCCATCATGTTACTTCTCAGTGCGACGTTAATAAACAATCGAATCAATCTCATTTTTTCTAGAGTAAAATATGTTCCATGTTTCATTTCCTATACTGTAAAGCTACTAGAGTCGTTCAGTAAGTCCTTAGAAATTCAAAGAGATGGGTGCTCGCAACTTCGAAAATGGTTTGTTTTTAGTAAGCATCGTGATGCCTTTCGCACCTCAAAAATTCTTCGTTTTAACTTTTCCGGTCGATGAGACCATCTTCGTCTACTTTGGAGCTTACTCACTAGAAGCAACCCAAGATTTTGGTTTCTAGTGCATAAGGATGAATCTAGATCTCACCAGCAAATACAACTCGACAGGGTTGCAATCTAATTTTGATTTGCGACAAATGACTATCAAATCGTAATTAACTTCTGAATCAATGTCAAATTTGTTTCGGCTCCGTTTAACAGATGGCAGCACCCAATTGTAACAATTTATCTTAATGATGACGTCTGTCTTCAAAACACTAGTACTTTTTGAACCACTTCCGTAAATGGTATTTAAACTTTTTGTATTTATGTGAAAAATTACAGAATTTTGGAATATTCCTAAATTTTAAGATTGCTGCATCTTATACCGATAGATATACATTACAACTTCGCAAACTAATTTGAAAATTGGAACAATTTTCTGCTAGAAAAGTGTACGATGATTCGATCTGGTTCTTTGACATTAGGTGATGACAGATTTAATATAATTCTACTGATCTCTAACCTTTTGCTTTGCAAAGTGTGAAAGAAATATGGAAATAATGATGTGTGTGGAACGACATTCTCATTTTCTTACTATAGTTCTATTTGAACTTATATGCTGCCACTGCATAGTTAGAGTGTAATATTAATTAAACAAAATAAAACCGAATCGACATGTATCGAAAGCTCGACATTCCTTTAAAATATCGATTCATAACCTCATCAAATGCCTTTTGTAAAGGTTAAACGCTACCGAACGATTAAAAGGAACAACGCGTTCTGTATCCAATACTCCTTTTTGTAGAACTGTAGAGGGTGTTGGCTACATCGAACCCGTCCCTCACTTTTAATAACTCTATTGACCCCAATCTGGGGCCAAACGGCCCGCGCATCCGTTTATCGCTTTCGCTTACTGCCCACTCAAACGACCACCTAACCCTTTTTTGTCCGTGCGACCCACGCGCAGCCCCTCGACTTTCACACATCTCGTTTCGGTTTCGAAGTCGGGCGTTTCGCTTTGCAATCGTCCGAGATTTTTAATTCTATTCAGGTGGGTGTTAACACGATTCGTTCAACCGATCCGTCTTCCAGACTCTGGAGAGGATTTTTTCCCGGCCCCACCTTGTCTACGGTGCGCCCACTGTTGATGCTCTGCTCGATTTTACCTGTAAAACGTGTGGACAGCTGTTAAAGATAATTGCTTTCATTTCCTTTTGTGTTTTCTAGATTATGTTTACCTTTCCGTCTTAGGATAAGTTCGGTGTGGAAAATAGTATTTTGATGTCGTGTAATTTCGTTAATATTTACTTCAATGAAGTACGAAGTATGTAGATTTACAATATGTCTTTAGTAGGCAAAAAAATTGGTAGAAGCTAACGATTTCCATAAGCTTGAGGCTCCCGTCTACCAATCGTTTTCATTTCGGGAACATAATGTTAATCCCATGGAATTTCTACTTGACGTGTTCAAATCTTTACTATTTTATCTATTTCAGTGCAAAAAAGTGCGTATGAAAGAACAAAAAAATGAAGGTTTCTGCGGAATTATATTTTTTTGTCTATTTATTTATTAAAAAATGTTTTTACCCCTTTTTAATGATCTGCTTGTGGTTTTTCCTGTTTTTATTATATTCTGAAAAAATTTCAAAAATCGAAAGAAAAATGTAATTCCGCAGAAACTTCCATCCTGTTTTGCTCTTTTGGATGCACTTTTTTGCATTCAAATAAAGGTCTTACGACGGTAGTAGAAATTCCATAGGATTAACATTACGTTCAGGAAATCTGAATTATCTTATGTGCCTTAAATTGAAAACTAGAGATTGTTCAAGTGTCCTGTAGTGATCGTGCCCCTTAGAGATTTGCTGTCTTATAGTAACGTGATCCGGGATGCGGAAACGATCGTTTTCCTTGTCATTCTATCCCCTCTTTCTTCCTGCCTTTGAAGTTACGTCTTAATAATATATAACGTTTTTTTTCGTAAATTTACAAATATTTGGAGCAGTTTGGCCCAAAGTTATTCTTGCTCAATGACTCAAACTCTAAATATAATTAAATGCCTTTTTTACAGTGAATTGTTTTCCTTTTATTAATTTAATGATTTTATCTTTTCGATATCCGATAATATGATTTGAATTTTCCAATTTTCCTCTTTAAGTAAGATTTTTAATTCAAATACTATGCTTTCTCTTTTGGTTCATCACTGTTAAAATTTTTTGATTAATATTAATTTTTTAAAGTGAGAGAGTATTTTGATTGTAGTTTGATCATAGAATTGTGCAATATTCACAGGAGTATATGTGTGATATAAACTTTGAATGTATGTAGACATGTGTCACTGGCCATATTAGATAAATGGGCCGTGGCAATTAGCATCGTAGTCATTTGAAAATGTCGCATCAAAAGCTCTCAAAACTTTCAACATTTGAGTCATTTGATAACGAGCATTTCATAATCTTACTATCTATGTTGCTATAAATTACGCAATAGAAATGAACTGGTTAGTTATTAATTCTAGAAAAAACGTTTTCAAGATGCTCCCGTTAAGTTTTACTTAAATTCCTTTTGTGAACAGTTGACTTCTTAGGATCAATTAACTAAAAGACATTTTTATGAAATACTTATTAATTCACACACGCCACACACAGAAAACATAGTTGAGATTGAAATCGACCCTAAGATGTTTAGCTTTAGTTTTATGGACAACAAATTTGAAATCTGTGACTACTACTCAGAAATGATTTTTATGGTCACCATATTAGATTTATGACACTTGAAGAACAATGAAATCACTGGTTTCTGCTAGCGAAAATCGCTGTTCTAGGTAATTTAATGTAAGTTCATAAATTATCGTGGTTGACATGCCATTCCATTTAATCATTCATCATTCCAATTGCATCACTTTGTGTCTTAATTAAAGTCTCGATTGCGTGCAACCGTCTTCTCAGCGGGAATGTCAAGGTGACCCAAACACGTAAAAAGGAAAAGGTGCTCTCTATTACTTTTTAAACAGGTCACGTTTTCTTCCTCTTTTTCTATTAAGTGCAAGAAAATAGTAACCATACTCAAAATTATTTATTCCTTGCAGAAACAAAAGAATTTTTTGCCCAAAACGGAAAGACGAGAGGTTAAAAAAAAAGAAAAGAAAAAGCGAATTTTATATAACTTGATGTTTTTCTAGTGGAATAAAATTAATTTACAACCCCACCAAGACGGAGAATTTATCAGCAATATCCGTCACAGCCACACAAAACCAGATTAGAGACCAAAAGACATTGGCTCGTAAATTTGGTTGTCAGCCTCCAAGAGAAACCTGTCTTTAAGACAGAGCTCTTAACTTCTCTGCGGGATTTGTTTATGTCTTCTTTGGGATGCTGTTTTTTTTTTTTTTTTTTTTTCTCTCTTCTCTCCCGAAGACCTGAATGACGTCGTAGGTTTTTAATGAGACAACCTACCTTTATTTCGAGGAAGTATTAGCTTGTCCATCGCTCTTATTTACGTTCGTGTGGACCTTTCTACGATAGTATCAGAGAACACTTTCTATTTTTGGGTTATTACACTCCTCTTTATCGCCCACGTTTGTTTTCTAAAAACTTGGTGATGGTCTTATATTACATTCAATTTGAATTTTGTTTTGCAAAGCAAAACAGCAATTACTCAAAAGATGAGTTTGCGAAAACAACTATATTTTCGTCTTTCTACAAGTGCAGTTAGAAAATGTTCCAAAGTATTGTTATTCAGGATTGTGTCTATTTGAATCTAATTCTGCTGGACGGTGTTGCATTCATTTTACATGAAATTTAAACGAAGAACAATTTTTTTTAAAAAAAAAAATTATGCTTAGTCAAGATCAGTGGTTTCCAAGAGGATCTAAATCATTAATTTCTTGAGATGAAAGGGGGCGCTGAAGGTCACCCTCTTTGTCCCAATTGATACTCGCTCGTTGAAAAGCTGGTTAAGTCTAAAAATCATCGAACACATTTATAGGAATAGTTCTAAATGTTTTTTAATCCTTTCGAGACGCGTGTCTCGTTTTATGACGTTCTCTCGGGAAGGAGGGTAGTCGAATGGAGTTGTCTCACAGATCGGGGTTTTTCCTAAGCCTAACTTTTTGGGGGGAAATAGCGAAAAAAAGAGTTTAACGTCGTAATTTTTGGTGCCATTTCATATTATTACTTAAGCTGTAATTGATATTAAAATTAGCAATTTTAATATTCTTTTTCCTTTAATTTACAGAAAAATGTATATTAAAAAAGTGCTTACCTTGATAAATAATTTTCGGAAGCTCTATTGAAATAATTCCGAAGTTTAATTGACAAAATACATTAATAAACTTTATAATTAAAAAAAATTATAAGAAAGATTATTTACAAGAAGTAACAAAACTTGGTGAAGACCGAGTGTGGTAATTCTCGAAACATGGAGAAACGCAAAGTCCTGTATTGTCCGTCACTGACGAAATGTCCGTATCAGAATCACTAGAAATTTTGCTTTCGAACTCTTTAGAAAATTAATCACGCACTCATCATTAATTGCTCGTTGACATGTCAGTCTGTTCTTCTGATAACGCGTTCTCGACATAATGAACTGGTGGCAAAGATTTTCGAAAGAAAAGGGAAGTACACGAAATATATCCGAGTCTCAGTGCTAATGGTAAAAGTCATTTAAGAAAAAATAATTAATAATAGTAGCAAAAACACAATAAAAAAAGAATTTGGAGAGAAACCAGGAATGGGAATGTTTATATCACGTGGAAATTTAAAAATCCGGGCTCACAATTTGTTTGCATTACGCTTTCCCTCCTCCCCCACAACAGGTGATGCGCAAAATACCAAAGTAAAGTAAAATGTGAGCAAATCGAAGGTCATGACCCTAAAACTATGTTGAGTTCAAAAGGAATGGACACCAGGCGTCATTTAGAGACCTTTAAAAAAACACGTTAAACCTTAAAATGCATATATGCATCGCCCGGCTCCTGAGCTCATTCTCCAGTGATGCATGAGTGGGATGCCCGTCCTGAAAGGGTTAAACAAGATCAGCCAACATTAAGAGTCGGTTTTGGTACAACATAACTTTGTCCCCAAAGCCTTTTCGACCAGTAAGCACATGAGTCGCAACATGCGCAGTACACCACACGGAGCACCACAGTTTGTGCGTATGTATCTATAGGTGCGTAGGTTGAGAATCTATGCGTTATAGATTAATTCCAGAAACATATCATGGCAGTAGCCTAGTGGTCATGGTCGCGGACTCGCGACCGGCGTTGTTTTCGTCGAGTCGTGGGTCAGGCCTGATGCCACAAAAGACTCTCCATATAGAGGAGCTGATGCACGTTAAATCTGGTCGAAGTCTCAAGTGCTTACGTTGGCGCAAAATGGAAGTTTGAAGATGGAGATTCCAGCTCAAGTGTCGCCCTCGTCACTTGACCAAGTTTAAAATTATGAGGTGCTTCGCCAGTAGTCTTCGTGTTGTTTCTCAGTTCGACGTTGATGATAAAAATTTATGAAATCCAGAAACATAGTTTTACATTCATAATCTTTAAAATATAGTTCAGTTGTGTGGTGTCGCTCATATTTTTATTACGTAGTTTAGTATGATGTTATATTTTCTTTTCTACTTTTTCTTAGTGAGCCCACATCGCGTTATCCGAAATTAGTTTATGCAAATAGGCTAAAACTTTAAGCAAATGACATCTTTTGGTTTCTGTATAAGATTCCTTTTAGAGAAGCAGGTGGGAGGAAAAATTAAATAAAGTTAGAATCATTTGAGTTTTTGTCGTGAATAGAAGATATATAGTAGTCAACGTTGATTTTAATTTGAGATACATCAAGTATGAATTTGGATTTAGACCTTTGTTAAATATAAGTTTTATTTCATTTCTCCCTCCCACTTATATTCAGTTCTTGTATTTAGTTATTTCCTTGAAGTAAAAGCTTATTTTCAAACTGAGAGACTGTAAAGAAGTTTGATAAATAAATATTTTCGTTTGTTACAATGTTCATTCGCCTCCTAAATGCTCTTAAGTTTAACGGGAAAACAAACCATAAAATATCGCACTTTTTTTTTTCAAGAAAATTGTACTTTCTTTTTTATTTTTCATGTAAATAAAATAATTGTTTTTAATTCTTATGCTGAAATTTAATCCATTAACAGTTAAGAAACAGTTATTTAACTTCCTCTTGTAGCTATTTATTAAAGACTCAAAATAAATCCTATCTTACAGATAATGATTTGTACAAATTTTTCCATGTAATGGTAAACAAGTTATTGAATTTAATCCATTTTAAATCAAAGTACTCTTTAATTATATTTAATTTTGCAAATCGTAGAGCAGTTGACAGTTTAATGAGAAACAAAATGTGACCTCTTGGAGAGATTGCAGAATTATGAGTTTAACTTTAAAAAATATTTTATGCTGTTGTGTTTAGTTTAAGGATGACAAACTGAACAAATTCATGAATGATTTTCTGTGCCGTAAGAGTCAATTAAACCCTGCAAGAAAGTTGATCTTCACCCGAATTTTTTTTTTAAATGAAAATTTGACTCTGCAAATAACTTCACGCGAATTCCTGATTTCCTTCGTGCCGTGACGATTATCATTTATTCATTCGAATGTCTAGAACTTATTTATACCTTGTTTGACGTATCATGGTTATATCTAGCTCTTGCGCCATAAAACGTCACCTTCCCCCCCTACCTGGTTAGGCAGGGAGTCGAACTGGGCTTGGATGACAGAAACTGGCAATTTATTTCATGCTGCTTGTAGTCTATGCCACACTTCATGAACCACATTAGCTGGAAAGATGTGGCGAGCTAGTCTCTCATCAACCCATGACCAGATGTCTTCAATGGGTGACGGATCTGGAGACCGCGCTGGCCAGGGCAACAATCGATTACCCTGTGTATCGAGGAAGGTCATAACACGACGTGTAACATGTGGTCTTGCATTATCTTGTTGGAAGGTGGCGTTTGGCAGGCCTCGAAGATAGGGCACAATCACTGGACGTAAGATGTCAGAAATGCACCAATTTGCGCTCAAATTACCGTCGATCTGATCTAGAGATGTGCATGTCGTGTACCCAATGGCTGCCCAAAACATTGTCCCAGGTGCAGGGACCCCTATGCTGATATCGAATGCAAGCAGGCGACTAGCTGTCTCTTTGGAGCCTCCAGATATGTATATGGCCATCAGAATATTGCATCAGAACCGGGACTCGTCTGAAAAGACGACATTGCGCCAATCCTCATCGCCGTCTCTCTCTATCCTGCATTGTCAAGGGAAGCCGAAGTAATGGTGGCCGTGCTGACAGTCTGCACTGCTGCAAACGTCGTCGCACAGGGGAAAGGATACTGGGCTTGCTGCAAACATGTCCATTTCCTGACTAATGGTCAATCATGTGGTTGTTCGATTTTGCAGGGCACAACATGTCTGTTCTCTCGGGCGTTGTCCTAGGAGGATATGGAGATCCTGCATGCTATACAGTATGACCCTCAGTAATCCATTGATTTCATGTTCGCAGGAAAGTGGTTGGATTTCGACCAGTACGACGGGTGATATCACAGAGCGATAATTCCCACTTTCGACAGGCAACGGTCCTGTCTTTGTCGAATTCCGACAGGATTTCTTCTAATTCGAGGCGTAACACAGTATTCTGAGCAAACTCAATCTCAATTATTTTTTTATTGATAATTGACGATTTTCCGAGTTACTTCAATGTACGGCTTCCTGATACAAAAATAATCTACATTAATAGCTGTTATTTGCAACATCAATTAATATGCAGAATAAATTTTATTCAGATATGTCGGTTATTTATTAGTTATAATTGAAACTTTTCAATATCCTCCTCGTATTAATGAAGATAGGGTGCTGTACTGGATAAAAGGCACACGAAATATTCCCAAGAAGATTAATGATGAGGAAATATGTTTATTCAAAAACATTTTTATCTTATTTTAATTGCTAACAGGGTGTATTGTGATAGTATAACAGGGTGTTATATTTTGAATAGCTTTCTTTTTGATTTTGAAGTTTATTTTCTACGAAATTAATTTTTTTAAATTGTAATTTTTTTTTCTATGTGTAAAGTTTTTAAGCCTTTACGTAATGAAATTCTTTTTAAAAGCATGAATACCAACGTAGTAAATCGATTTATAAATTTCTCATTTTGCCATAAATTTGCTGAAGTTAGTACTTATCGGAACTTTTTTATTTTTTAGTTTATATCCAATAAACTTTTTTGGAACTTTTGTTTCTTGTAACAATTGTATTTTTATTTTAAAACTGAAAAAGAGATTTAATATAAATTATCGTCTTCAGAAATAATTTTGAACTGGTGACAAACAAAAAAATCGTTGCTGTCGGTGGTTTTACTTTGTTTCATAAACTGTTGTGTCACTTCCTCCTCTTAAAACGTGGGCGAAATTATACCTGATTGGCAGCATTTCTTTCCGAGTAACGATTTCTTTAAAAATTCCATTACTTCCACGATGAGGTGTTTTGCTCTCCCTGTATTGTATCGGGTCTTTCGGAATCTTGCAGACAGATGTGAACATGCCAAATCCGTCAACAATGCCATTGATCCTTGATCTATGACTCGTGTGTAAACGGTGTGGAAAGCGTTGCCAATTTTTTTTCTACAAATAATGGGAAAGCCAACGGATGTTTCCGTTTCTCAATTGGAAGAATGCGTCCGGTTTTCTCTTTTCTTTGCAGGAAAGGGACCGAACTGGTATTGCAAAATTTTAAATATCGATGGTAAAAAAGTTTATATGTGTATATAGACAGTATCTTTTTTCAAATTTAGATATTGGTTAACATTTTCGAAGCTTTGTTGCGTGGTTGCTTTCGTCAACCATTTTAAGCGATTAAGTGCTACAGGTATTTGTTGATTCCCAATCAAATATTGACAAGCTACGCTATAACAGTGTTTGTCTTAATCTTCATCCTAAAATACCAAGAACACTATTCCGCTGTATTCTGTTCGTATGGGATATGTCTTAATTCTTTTGGTTTAGTTTTGTTT
Organism: Nephila pilipes; assembly: GCA_019974015.1. Classification (NCBI taxonomy): domain Eukaryota; kingdom Metazoa; phylum Arthropoda; class Arachnida; order Araneae; family Nephilidae; genus Nephila; species Nephila pilipes. The sequence continues at coordinate 154,242 of BMAW01013352.1, forward strand.
CGACATCCTTCTGAGCAAAAGTAGTGACATTGGCGTGTTTATATCTGATAAAACTTTTATTTAGACATTTTAATTGTGTATATAAAAAGTATGAATGTGGTATGTATTTAAAAAGCATATGTTAACTAATTCCTTTTATGTAATCTGCAGTATAATTTTATTTTATTTTATCTTAATTTTAATTTACCTAAGACGGAAGGGTTATCACAAAGTCTGCGCCTCGACAGAAACCGAGCATGATGCAGCCTAGAGTGTTGACACTTTTGGTACAGAACAGAAGAATCTCAAAATCACCTTTTGGGGCTCAAACGGTCAAGAAACAAGAATTTCTGTTCTCCATCGCTCTTCTCCCTAGAACTGAGAATATTTTGAAATCTAAAACTGGAAAATAATAATAAACATCTCTTTTAAAAACATAGTATATAATAGAGCATAAGTTCTCAACATTTTAGACGTACCACACACTTCTCGGGGAACAAAAATTAATTAATCACCCCTTTCCTTTTTTTTTTTTTTTTTTTAAAAAAAAGGGGGGGGGGGGGCCCGGGGGCCTTTTTTGAAATAAACATTTAATTTTTTATTTTTAATTATTTTTTTTCACTCTTTCGAATGCATTTTATGCCATGCAATTAAACGTTATAATTCAGCTTTTAGGGGGAAAGAAAAAATAAAGGGAACTCCTTTGGATTAGAATAACACTAAAAAATTCATGGTGACGTTTCGACGGAAGTCTTAGTCTTATCATGGTGTATGCAAACTTGTAAATATAAGCTTCCCTCACCGAGCCGGAATATACGCACAAACTCTGTGGCTTTCCAAGTGCGACTCGTTCTTGTAGTGGAACTGGGCACAAAGTTATATTGATAATACACCAATACCTACTTTTCATACAGAGTGATCTTACTAAAGACACATCTTACTGAAAGTGATCGTACTAAAATCTGTTGTTACGTACGTTAAATGGTACTTAATATTAATCAAGCTTTTCAGTGCATTCTTGCAAATATTTCCCCGGAGGGGGAGGAAGGCAGTTGATTTTCAACGCCACCTAAATTTGCTACAAAATCCCCCTTACATTTCTTCACCGCTGCAGGGGGGCGATATTGACCGTTCCATTATATTTATTATAAAATTAATGAGGATATGGATGCATGAAACTCATAACTATTCCAAGCTTTCACTTCCGATCTTGCATTGTATTTTGAGATTGAACTTTGGAATCTACACCTACCTAGGAGTTTAAATTTAAAAAAAAAAAGTAAATATTTAGAAATTACAAAGATGAATTCTATTTTGTTTATTAGACGAAAATAACAATAATAATTAAAATTCTTTTACAAAGTAATGAGATAAATAATTAAATAGTGAAAGAGTAGTTTAATCTTTGTAAAGTTACTTTATTTTGCGAGCGAAGTACTGAGAAATTGTAACGAGGGCGGGTGTGAGTAGTTAAACTGACCAATCAGGGAAATTTATTGAGGAGGGAATTCTTCCGCCTTCTTGTTCATAATTTCGATTGAGCAACACAAAGGCTTTGGCGACGAAATCTCGTAATTTCGAACCTCGTTCAAATGACGAGGACGACACCTGAGCTTCCCCGCCTCTCCTAGCTTCCACACCATGTCCAACAACAGGATTTTGAGCCTCGACAGATTTAATTTGCATCAACCCCGTTACACGGCTGGTCATTAGTGGCATCGAGGCTCGAACCCACAACTCAACGAAAACCTCTGGCCGCAAATCCGCTTTCATGACCCCTATGTTACCGCGGTCATCTTTAATTATGAACATTCAGGTTCATTTAGTGTGAATGAAAAAACAAGACACAAAATTCGAGGAAAGCACAATGCCTCTTAAAAATAATGTAGCGCGCGAGAGAGAGAGAGGAATTTATTCAATGTAGAATCAGATGGATGGGGTCTGAATTACTTTTTCAACTCGCATAAAATTGCAGCAAAAAAATTAAACCATCTATAATTACTGATTTACATATTGATTGATGAGGAACTTATAGCCTTCCAGATCATTTGAGGTAGCTTTTTGAACGAATTGAATTTCTTGTTTTAAAATATATTCTTGTTCGTTTATTTCGGGGTCGCGATAACGTAATGGATTCGAATCCTGATTCGTGACCTCGAAGTACCCCAGTTATCTTTTTTTTTTTTTTTTTTTTTTTTTTATGGGAATTACTGTCTTTTACACGAGTGACGCGCCGCCAAAATAACGTAGCGATGCTTCTCTGTTTTAAACCCTTCGTGTCAATCAATTTTTTCTTGTTTAGAAAACGGGTGGCCGCGGTAGCCTAGAGGTCAAGGTTTCGGATACGTTGCCGGCTGTTTTCGTTTAGTCGCGGGTTCGAGCCTTGGCCCCTAATGACCCGCCGTGTATCCGGGGCTGATGCACGTTAAATCTGCAAGGACCCAAACTCCTCTCATTGGCGTGGTGTGAAAGTTAGGAGAGGGGGTGCCAGCTTAGATGTCGTTCTCGTCACTTGACCGAGGTTCAAAATTATGAGGTTCGTCACCAATAGCCTTCGTGTTGCTTTTTGTGCGACGTTAATAAAAACTAAGCTAAACTAAAAACTAAATGTTTAGAAAATGGTTACCCCTTATCTGGCGCAACATAGCCACATTTATCCCGATGCGATTTTGGAAATTGTGCTGTCAATAAAGGAATTTTTCCGAGCTGTTCATCAAATAAAACTAAGTGCATTTATTACCAATGTTTCTTTTCCGGGTGATCAATTTAAAAGAGTACCCGTTGGTTTTTCTTATTAATTTTAAATCTGACGGACTTGGCAACTATTTTAACAATGAAGTATAATTTTTTGAATCTTTTTTAAGTGTGGAAGACAATTTCCAACACTGTTGTACTGTTACAACTTTATTTGTGAGGTAAAACAGAAAAAAAAAAAAAAATGGAGATGCGCAATGTTACTTAATCCTGTGATAATTTTAGTTTTAAAAAACATAATTTAACCCAAGTTTTTTACATTTTTATTCTTCACTTTCAAGTGTTGAAAATGTTCGCCTCCATTTTGAAAGCAAACATGAACACGTCGAACCAAGTTTTTTGACACACTTCGCAACATTGTTGGTGTTATTGACGATATTTCTTCAGTTATGATTTGTTTTGATTCATCGATGTTTGCAGGAGTTCTGTGGAGAACCCTATCTTTGAGATAACCCCACAAAAAGAAATCTATCGGGGTGAGGTCTGGCAACCTTGGTAGGTATAGGCCTATTGAAATTAAACGACCATCAAAGAATTCCTTGAGCACTTTGATTGTTTGGTTTAAAGTGAGTGGAGTGCCTCCGTCTTGCTAAGACCAGCAGTAAATGTCCTGTATCTCATGCGAAGCAATAAAAGTTTGAATTATGTCCAGGTACACTTCGGAATTCATTAAAATCAAAGAATAAGTTCATGCAGAAGATTTTGTTGTTGTCATTCATAATATTACGAAATGAGCTTTCAAAAATAAAAAATAATAAAAAAAAACTTTGAAAGAAGCCGATGATTTACTCAAATCATTTGCACAAAATCGGATTAAAAATTACTATTGATGTTCACGCGAATTTATGTTTTAAAAAGGAATTTTCGCATTTAGAAAGTGGAAAGAAAAAAAAAAGATACACGCACATTAAATATAGACATATTAAACAAGAAATGGTGTTGAAAATCTTGCTACTTATATTATAGATGTGGATAATATTTAAAGCAAACGGGTACTCTTTTAATTTCATCACCCTATATTACTGCTTTCGGGAGATAAAATTAGCTTCAGAGAGATTATGGTGTTTTTATCTCTTGGAGAGTTTTTAGAAATTTTATTAGATTTTTAGCCCCTCTGTATTAAAATATTCAGTCTTAGGGTTTTTGAAAGAGCGGAACATAATATTCCCACTAAATAAAATTTAGGCTCATCAAATCTAAAATTTCCTTATTATGCAGTGTATATTAATTTTAGCGAATAACGTATCATTAATGATTGTACTAATGTGTAAGCGGCTAATTTTATTTCGAATCACTTTCTCCTTTTCATGGCCATAAACATCGAACTCTTTATATATATTTTTCATGATAATTATGTCAGTTCTACTGCTTTTTCTGATGATGAAGGCCTGAGTAACTCATTAGTTAAGTTGACGAGATTTAATGAAGGCGGGGGTGTAACACAGTCTGATATTTCCGAAATGATGCCTCTAGTAAAAGCAAAATGATCTTCAAGTTGCATGGTGTGAAAATTAGGGAATGATTATTATTTGAAAAAAACCAAAATGGTATATGTATGAGATCATTTTAATCTAATTTCATAAATGCAATTAAATTATGCGAAATTACAATGCCAATTTTTGATTTTTCTGCAACTCAGGATCTTCATTAGTCGCACATGCGGAGGATCTGACAACAAATGATCTTCCGAATAGAAAGCACGAGAAGATAATTAAAATGCAGTGTAGCTCACAGTTAATTCCAATTCGTATTCAGTGCCAACAATTATGTAAATGTATCGTATATTATTAAAATTTGGATATTTGGGGAAAGTGTATAACTATAAATTCCCGTATTTTTTATTTATTATTTTTTTTTCTAATGAAAAAGGTACATTTTATCGGTGAGACAAAACTGATTGAAAACGTCTCACCAGAATTATCCTTCTAACTTTCATCATTGAAACCACATGACCGCTGATCTTTAAACTGGTCCAAATTATCACGCTATAGGATAAAATAAATTATTTTAAAACAAAATGAAGAAAGTCCCAATTTTAATGACATTCAGAGAATTATTCTTCCAGAACATATTCTTCGCAAAAAAAAAATGTTTCTTTGAGGCTATTAATTTTATGAACATGTCGCTTTCAGTTAAAATATTGCCATTGAAAACAAAGTCTGCGCTTGTTTTACGTAGCAAATGCATAATTATGGAGTGTCCCCCCCCCATCTTTCTTTACTGGTTGGTTTATTGAGTTTTTGTGAAACCTGAACTTTTTTTAAAATACATCCTTCGATATATTCTAGATGGGTATATTGTACTCGTATTAGTGCCATGATGATTAAGTAATGACTCGCATAACTTTGCTGGAATTTACTAGCTGCAAGAGCGTGAACAAGATTTTGCAGAACACTCCCCATCCTTCCAAGCTGAGACTTGGGAAAATCCTTTTCCCTTTCATTTACTATTGACCCATTGAAAAGTCAAGGACGCGCGTTTCTTTTTGAGCGGTGAATAAATTCATCTCGTTTACGTTCGAAGCAGCAGCCTGCGATTTTTCAAGGTTTTGACCATTTAAGAGGCGTCTGAACTTGTCTTGGTATTTCTAATCCAGCACTCAAAAGACTGTGTGTGTGATTGACGATTGAATCAATTATCGGTCGCGTGCACGAAAGTTTATTTACTGCTAATGGGTAGGTAGGGGTATATTAAAATTAATTTGTGAAAAATTGCTGTTTAACAGAAAACGACATACACACACAGAAATATACTGAACAGAATGAAATAGTTTAAGGTGCCGATTGTAATTTTATAGGGGTGTGAGAAATATAAATTTTTATGCTATTAAGCTGCTCTAATTTATTTAGAAGTTTTAGAAACGGAATTTTGGGGGTTTATTCAAAAATACGATTGCCATAATTTTTGTAGAAACGTGACAAAAGATGATAAACATGTAATCCGTCGCTAATACTTTTAAATCAATGCACGATGCATGAAAATTACTAATATACAAATATCCTTATTATGTATGCTGGTAAGGTATATTAGATAACATTTTAATGCTCGGTTCAAACAAAATAACTTTTATCCTCATTTTTTTTTAAAAAAAAAAATTTAAACCACTGATACTTCTAAAATAGTTGATTCTACGACAAAATCAGACGGAACAATTCCAAATACCTCTGGTAGGTAAATAAAAATTCCTATTCTATTGAAAAGAAACACAGCTCGCAACCTATCACTGCTATTCTATTAATAGTTCTAGAATTATTGATACGTATATTGATAATGCTATTTCAATCAATCAATAAGATATAATGTTGCCTTATGTATAGGATTAACATTGCGCTCTGACATTCGTGGTGGAGTGTCGAAAGAACCCATAATCTTGTCATGATCTGTCTATTGTTTTAAATATTGTAAATGTTGATCGAGTTGGGACATACGCAAACTGTGTAGTGCTCCATGCGCTTCACTTCTCATGCTGCGACTCGTACAAGTATTAGTCAAATAACGAAGGAAATGCTCCAATACCTACGAAGCTATAATGCTCCAATACCTACGAAGCTATAATGCTCCAATACCTACGAAGCTATAATGCTCCAATATCTACTTTTAAAGCCGACTGATCATGCTAAGATATTTAGAACTATTTATTGAAACTTGTGTTCGATGTGATTTTTTTTTATCAAACTTTTCAGTGCATTCTTCTGCGTGACTTAAAAATAAGTATTTAAATACTTCAGTTAAGAAATTAGAAAGATGGTTAAAAGTTGTGTTTGTGTACGCTTGCACTCCTTGCAGATGTTAAAAGTGTGCTTTCCAAAGACAGCCTTAATGCAAGGTGACCAGTCGTCCCGCGGGGTTTTAAGACAGACGTCCCGCGGGGTTTTAAGAAAGTCCCGATTTTTATGCACGAAAGCTAGGGATCGGTGGGAGAATGGGAAGGGGATATACGGTTTTCGGCATCCATGTAGCTATTTCACCAGGACATGACCTTAATATTATTTTTGTAAATTTTATATTGTTAAACTTTAATAATAAAAATAATTGTTAAGAACTGATTATCAAAATTCGCCTTGATCAGTTGCTAGAATACGACCACCATTTTTTGGACTTAATGAACAGTAGCATTTTTCGGTATTGGCAGCAACGAAAACATTTTGTAGCAGTAAAATGAAGAGAGAACACTTTGTACACTTCCTCAGATTTTATCCTTAAGGCGACATGTTTCACTCGTGATCTAGCATCATTTGGCACATTATTGCAAAGGAATTACATCTTATACAAAAATTGGAAACGGAGGGGAATTTTAGAGAGGAGAAGGGTCAGGGTGAATGGAGTTTGTTGGTCCTTCACGAAGTAACGCCTTCGCATATTGAGTTTTGTAACTGTCTGTCATACGATACACATCGTACTGCGTGCTAGTGCTAGTTAAACAAGTGATGTCAGCAAATAAGCTATTCAGATGATTTAGATAAGTAATTTATTTAGGTACCAAATTTTTAATCAAGACCCCACCCACACCCACCGTCAATGGAGTCCCGCTTTTCGAATGTTAAAATCTGGTCACCTTACCTTAGTGCAGTATTTGCTTCTGCACTTGGTCATTCTGCGTCTCTTGGATGGTTGGAAAGTACAAATTCTGCGTTTTTGTTTGCAGCATTCTGCGTCTTCTGTGGACTTTCCTATATTCAAAATATCTACAACATTTATTTTGAGGGAACATCTCAAACTTTTGCATATTTATCACTGAACATTCTACTGTTAGACGATGATTACAACAAATCTCGATGAGTAACATGTGTACAGCTGTGCTTATCACCTTCAGATAACTCATTTTACTAGTTATAAAAGTATCGTGAGTGTGGTGGTGCGAGAGGAACACATCGTGTTCACAAAACTGGCTGGGGTAGGTAGTCTACTAGACGAATGTTTAGTTATTCAGGGTTCAAGAAATTACAATGAACTCCGTTATTTTAAAACACCTGAGTATGGATTCTTATAACAACTCTAGAAAAAAGATTGTTGTTGTTTATATGACTAATAACTGCCAGATATATTTAGTCATTTATCAAAAACACTACATGAAAGTATATTACTATATCAATTTTTTTTCTCATTTTTCATTGCAGGTGCTTACAAAGTCAATTAATCATACTGAGGTCAGAGAGATGACAATTTCCATCTTGTGTCAAAGATTATCACTCCGCTTGAAGACTGATCATTTCATTACTTCTCATCACAAAACTGAAAAAACGACCACTTAAAGAGCACTTTCCAGCGGAGTTCTTAATTCACTGCATTCCATTTATTTTACTTTCAAACGTCTTCAACCGAATTCTGTGAGAATAAAATAATAATAGCCATAAGATCCCGTTTCAAAAACCATATCATTTTTCGATTATTGTCTGAAAATGTGGTAGGAAATGTCACAGTCCCTTGAGAACCTGCTTAATCTTCATTGACATCTCCGCTTCGTCTGACAGTTTTGAGATGGCTGATCATTCAGAACTTGTCTCAGAGATGCAGGTGGTCGAGAAGATGAGCACCCAAGAACGTCTCAAGCACGCTCGTAAGAGACGTCTGCAGCAACTGAAACGATGGAGTCAGCGCGAGAAGGAGTACCAGCAAACCAAGAGAAAGAAGTCTGGGGGTGCTGCAGTGGTCGATCTCATACCCAAGACTCCCAAGAGCGTGAAGACGTATAAAGTTCATTTCGTTCCCAGCGTTATGCTCTTGGAAGCAGCTGCTAGAAACGACGTCGAGGAAGGTGTGGTTTTGTATATATTTCAGTCTATTATTTTTTTCCCCTACCTTATATATTTTTTTCAATTATCGTACCTTATAGACAAGGAAAAAAAATTTCTCACTCATGTTTAAGCTGGACAAAAATGTTAAATTTTCAGAAATGTACCCACACTTGTGTGTTGGAAATAATTTATTTGAATACCTCGAAAATAAAGGAGATGGCGTGTCTCGTCTGAAATATGAGAGCGTATCGGATCATGGGGAAGATAGATGTTCAGATTATTATTTGGTTCTTGATCGCGAAAGGCGAGTTTTTCTTGTCTCTGATGTAATTTGATCTCCTGTCCTCTAAAGCCTGGTCTCTAATGATTGTATGGGCTGTTTGGAGACCCAATACAATTGTAAATAAATAGTAATTTATGTACATAACTGACGCGTGGGAAATACAATAAATGTAATAGAAAGACACCCCCCCACTCTTCCACTCTTCTTGAACCTTTGAATTAATATTCACCACATCGTGTAAGTGAAGAAGGAGTTGCTTTAACAGAATGCTTTTCTGTTTGAAACATTACTAAAATTTGACAGAGAAATTAATTTCTCAATTTTGAAAGAGTAGACTGTTAGGAGGAGGTATCATAAAGCTTTAATTATTACTAAGAAATAACAAATAACCGAGATATTCTTAATGATGATTAGTCTAGCTAAAATTTAATCTGCATATGAATTGATTTTTAAGTAGAATAATGTTGCAAATTACAGCTGCAATATTGTTGATTTGTTTGCTTTCGGGAAGCTTAAAATTGAAGTAGCTCGCAGCATGGAGAAAATAGTTTCACCTGCTGAGTTCTACAATGACGTCCTTCGAAAGGCCAAGAAACGCTTAGAAAAATGTTTAACTCTGGAATGTGACTATGTAAAGAAGTCTTAAGGAAAATAAATAAAAATTAATTTTTTATCTCGATTTACTTTTCATAATAATTAAAATTTTACGATGCTTCAGATTACTTCAATTTACGACTTCCTGAAATCAAACAAATCAGCATTAATAGCTGTAGTTTACATTATATGTATAAGGATCAATTAATATGCAGGGTAAATTTTTTCCAGGTATCTCGGTTATTTCGTAGTAATAATTAAAACTTTATGATATCCCTTCGTATGTATAAAATCCTTATATTCATTGTAAATGAAAAGTTAACAAAAATGAATGAAAAACCAAAATGGTTTTTTTTTTGTTATGTTTCTTTCTTTCTTTCTTTCTTTCTTTTTTTTTTTTTTAAATTTTTTTTTCAAAGGAATGAAGAAAACTTCATCAGGGAAAAGCTTTTTGAAGTGAAGTGGAAGAGTACTTTTCTTTTTGCTTTATTTGTACTACAGCAATTCAGTGAAGAATAGAAGAGAAATATTTTCTTTGATTTTTATTAACAGTAATTCAGTGGGGAATGGGGATGAATAGAATAATTATGAATATGTAACAAACAGAAAATAACATTTGCACTTTTGTAGCCTTTGAACCACCAGTGTTACGTTACGACCGATTTTATGAAAACATTCTAGGCATTTCTGTTTTTAATAGTCTCCTTAAATTTACATAATTTTTATTGGAAGGTTTTGAAGGATTATCACTGAAAATATAGTATTGATTTCTGCTAAATTATGTACATAGATCAATGTATTCAAAGAAGTTAAATTAAAACTCATCCTTAAATTTATTTACGCTACTTAACAATCAATATTTTACCAACTTCTTATGTAACTATAAAAATTAAACTCCTTTTTTTTTTTTTTTTTTTTTTTTGTATTTAGTTCGAAGACTTCTTATGCTTGGTGTGAGCCCTGATTCCACGAATGAAGATGGATTAACAGCTCTTCATCAGGTAAGATGCACATAGTTTGTCACTGAAGAAGCATTTTCTGCCTCGTTTCTCATGAAAATGACTAGTAATTTCGGAGAGAGAATAATAATTTAGATGTCAGAGTATAATTTAGTATTTGAAAATTTAAATCTTCCCCAAGGTCAATTTGCATATGTATATTAGTCAGACCTTGTTTTGTGAATAACTCTTTGAAATAAAAAAGTATTTGTTGTAAGTTTTTTTTTTTAAACAGTGTCTGATCTATAATTTGATGTAAATTAAAGATGTGTACATAAGGAGTTGATTATTGTGTGCATAGTACAATTCTTACATTATTGTACTATGCACACAATAATGTTAGAATTCAAAGCAAAATTTTGTGAATGTGTTATAGAATTCTGATTTTTATACTTTCTTTTTCAAACTGTTAGTTAAACATGTAGAGATTTTTTTTAACTTACCTATTTACTGGATCATACCTTTAATTGACTGCAACAAATTTGGTATTTTGGATCTTTTCCAACTTTCCGTAACTAAATTATTCAAGAAAATGCATTAAAAAACCCTAATATCAATCTTATGACTAATATATTCATTTAATATATTTGTTTTTCACTGGCGTGACAGCCCCATATTGGCCTTGACCTTCCTCAGATTCCATTCAATGCAATCCTGTTCTTGGCTAAGGTTTTCCAGTTTGTCACCTTAATAGTTCCAAGTCCAGAAACGCGCAATGTCCTCTAGCCCTTTCAAAGTCGTTTTCTATTAGACGGTCGGACATTTCCTTCTTTGGATTTCCTAACGAAAAGTTTTTTCCCGGGGTAGGGTTTTTAGCCCCACTTCTAACCCTCAACTTGGAGGACCAGTCCCTTGATATAATTCCCTGGTATAGGATGCCCTGCTATACTCCCAGATACTGGGTATCCATTTTAGTCACCTCTTGCGATATTCATGAGCTACAGTGGGACTATCCTTTCACCCGGTCACTACACGGGTGATTTAGAATACTATGTCAGTGAAAAGTTTTGAAATATCCATGAATACTCAATTTATCTTTGACGTGAAATGTGAAAAACCCATTTGATATTACAGCACAGGAAACGAAATAAAAAACACATTTTACATTAAAAAATGATTTGAAATAGAAATGAGACGGATAATAAAATGTGCTGCTCTCTATAGGATTTTGAATACAGAATGCACAACACAATGGAAATGTAGGAACGGTTTTTTTTTTTTTATTTGAATAAGCATTCCGAGTTTGGGTTTTATTACTTAACAATGAGCGAGAAAGTAACCTTAATAGGATTAGCCTTACTGATCTCTAATGCATCTTTTTTTTTACAGTGTTGCATAGACGACAGTGAAGCGATGATGAAACTGCTTTTGGAATTCGGTGCCAATGTCAATGCCAAAGACAGTGAGCAGTGGACGCCTCTTCACGCCGCTGCAACTTGCGGGCACTTGCATTTAGTGAGATACCTCATATCCAAGGGAGCCGATTTGCTGGCAGTGAATGCGGACGGAAATATGCCTTATGATATCTGTGAGGATGAAAACACTCTGGATTACATAGAGTCCGAGATGGCTAAGAAAGGTATTTCGAATGAAAATTTTATTACGAATTAAATCTATTAATGATGTGCAGAATCAGCCTTCTCGAAACCATTTGGGACCCTATATTTTTTGTAAAGTAAAAAAAAAGTTACAAACACAAACATATATAACTAATGCATGTGTTAATTCAATGCGTGATTTTGTGTTTTTGCTGTTACATCAGTTACTTCAGAAAAATTACAATTTTTTGCAATTTCTTTTCCGATGTTTGATACAGCAAGTGCATGTAAGCGTTCTTCATACATTAATACTTCATGATTGACTAAAAAGTTCAATTTAGGTGGGGATATTCGAGAAAGTTCCCCGAATCAAATAACGAAAACTGACCATTCTCATCATCAATAATTAGTTTGAGAGAGAGACAAGAAGATTGTCGAAATTTATAGATCTACTATAATAATGCTTACAATAAAATGGGTTTTACATCGTACTGATAACGATAGGAATATTGTCAAGTTTTCTTGTGCAAGAGTACATTATATGTTAGTTCTTGATCATGTTAAGAACCCTGAGTCGCGGGGCTCCTGTGCATAGCATCCGCCGCATCTCCAGATGGACGGCCCTGATGATGCATTAAAAACTGCCTTTTGTAGGTGAATAACGCTTTGGAAAATGAATTATGCTCGGCCCTTTGAATTTGTATCGATATTTGTCATGAAAAATATCTGAAAAAACAGAAGGCATTTAAATATACAAACCGCTTGACTGAGTATTTATACCTAGTTTCAAATCCTCAAACCAACGTTTCTTTATCATTCTTGTACTTCTATCACACGTCTCTCGCTGGACAAAATACTGTTAGCTCTTTGCTTGATCATAATACTATTGCCTTGATCGTATTACTTGTGTCGATCCTATGTTTCACTGTTGCTCGCTCTTATTCCCTGTTAAAGTCGAATGCATCGTTAAAACTCTTCAAGCACATTCAGTAGCTTCTCTTTTTGGGCAGTTGTCTAGCATTATGGCAGTTGTTGTTGCCCCTCATAATCTTCTCAGATCTTATCATTCAGCGAACAAATGAAATCGTCCATTACCGTTGATAAGTTAGCTATTTTCATTCCCCTCGGCATCATTTCAGTTTTCCGCGACCAATTTGTTACCCACACTTAACAACAACCATTTTCAATGTCAATAATCGAAGTTGGTACGAATAGCTCTTTTTAGTACATTAAAATTTAATTGCCAGTTTTCATAGTATGATCTGTTTCTTCAATCTGGTGATTAAGAGCCCATATTTGTTTCACTGAATAGGTCTTAATTAGGTAATCTCCAGCAGAGCAAACACAGAGCAATATGATTTACTCGATTCTGTGTCTACTGGAAGGATGTCGGCAAGTCGTAGTTCTTCATTTCCACAGTCTAAAACGACATCAGTAGCTTGAAAAAAATTCCATCAAAGTATCATTTGATGGCTGCCCTTGGAAAACATGAGAAATTCAAACAACGGCGTAATCGTCGCATTCAGATCATATTTTTAAATTCCTACTATTAGCTCACACACTCTCTCTATATCTATATCTTGTTCAAATCTTCAATCGTTAATAAAATACTTTTTATTCGTCCATTCAAGTTCAAATACATTTTTTTAAACTTGTAGTGGATGACACTTGATGTTAATACAGTTTTTTCAAATATTAATTAAATTTAATTGGTGAAAATGCATTTAAGTCCAACCGCTTGGCGTGATTTCAAAAATTGCCAAACTTGGCGATTTTTTTTGGCTGAATGTTAAGTCCGCGAAGCGGTCCAGGGTAGCCACATTTGGCAAAATACCGCCAAATGATTCCTGTCGCCAAGGATGGTTGGACTAAACTGCATTCCAACCATTTAATTTACCGCATGAATTAAGAAACAAGCCAATGCTTCTACTATGCCATTTGTCTTGCTATGGTAAAGTTGGTAGAGCGTCAGCGTAGAATTTTCATGCCTTCGGATCATATATCGTCGAAGCATAAAATTTTTTTTATTTGATTTTTAAATAATTAATTTTAGTTTTGCATGGGAGAAAAAAAAATTCTCTTATGTAAGATATTTAGCAGGATATAAATTTAGGAATAAATACCGTCATGACGAAGCGTGTAGATCGCTGGAAAATTTTTTTTCTTTTCCAAACTTAATATTGTGATTCTGTCATATATATGTATGCATATTTATATTAATTGTAATTATTTAATAAAAAGTAACTAAAATAAAAAAATTTCTCTGTTGACTTAAGTAGGAATTATTTTTTTTTTTTTTAAATATTACTTGTTAATACACAGCGTCCAGAAGCGGTTACAGGTTTTAAGGGGATCGAGCAACAAGTATCGATGACCAAACGAGTATCGCTACAGTATTATTAGTCATATGGCTCTACTGTGTTGCTTTGTCATATAGTTCTTATAATTTTATACGCATTATTTGTATGTGTTTTAACATTCTTACTAAGGTTTAAAAGGGAAAATTGCAATTAAAAATATTCCTCTAATTATATAAGATGTATATGTTTCTCAAATAAATTTTATTTATTAAGCTTATTATATAGTTTCATCATTATTCTGAGATTTATAAATGTATAAAAATTATTCTTAAATTAATTGATAGATTTTCGCTCAAATTATCAGCCTTAGAAATAAAAGTACAATATCTTTAAGTTCTAATCATTTCACACAAAAGTATTGCAATCCTAATATTTCACAAATTAACTAAAATAATATAAATATTTATGAAAATATTTATTATTTTGAAACAGCAACAGTACAAGTCATATGTCTTACAGGGGCAATGGTATTTAATGTATATAGGGTCTTAAAAATCAGGAAGTAAATAAAAATTAATTTTACCACTTGATATTGTGTCCTTTTGACATTATTAATGCATATCAATAGAATTATAGCAAAAATTTAATTTTTTCATATACTACGCCCTCAAAGAGTTAAAAGTGGTTCGAGGCCATTGTTTCCCCGGTAATACATTGAAAAGATACAGGAATTTTGAAATTTCAATGGCAGTAAAAAACATTTTTTTATCAACTATAAAATTTTTAAGCTTTTGCTGTCTCAAATAAAAGTAAAGTAGTTTGAGAATTGCAAGTTTTTCATTTTCTTTTTGGATTATTTTGGAGAACATTTTATGTAAAATTTGCAAGATTTTACAGAAAATGTCAAATCTAGTATTGTCTTTCAAAGAGTCTACATTTATTTCAAACCTTTTATTTCACTACTTATAAGGTTTTTGAATAATTATTTGGACAGAACGTCATGAATAAGCAGTCTTAAGTCGAATTCCATTGTTATTTCAGGTGCAGAAGGTCGCTTGATGCCGTGAGGTTCTAGATTCCCCTAATTTGCAATAGATAGATAAGTTTTGAAAAAATTAAGAACATTATATATACAGGGTGTTTCGAAACTCATGGACACAAATTTAAGGGGTGATGTAAAACATCTATACAATCAATTTTCATCCTACAATGCATAGGCGGAGAGCAAGTGGTAAATCACTATATATATATATATATATATATATATATATATATATATAGAACCGGTTCTGTCACATGAAAGAACGAAACACCGAATGGATAGAGTAGGTACTAAATAATTTTATTGACAGCATGTGTGTGGCAAAATTACAGAAACTGCTCAAAAGATCGACCACCTGTGGTAGTGCAGGCGTTACACCTGTGTTGTAACGATCGGCGCCCTATTTCAAACACACTCGGCATTTATCGGACAGCGCTGATATGAACAGAAATCCTGACAGCTAGGTCCTCGTCGGAGTCTGTGGGACTTTCGTATACGAAACTTTTCAAATAGCCCCACAAAAAAAAGTCTAGACAGGAGAGATCGGGTGAGCGTGTCGTCCATGGTGTGGGCCAACTTCGATCAATCCATCTCCCTGAGAATTTAACATCTAAAGCACTTCGCATATCCAAGCTGAAATGGGATGGTGCTAGTTTTGCTTGAACCACATACGTGCTTGTATGTTTGCTGCAACAAGTTGCAGTAACTCTGGCAATAAATCTTTTATAAATGTGAGGTATGTTCTGCCGTCCAGTTGGAATGGCAAAAGGTATATTCTGATCAAATGGTTACCCATAATTCTAGCCTCAACATTTATCCTGAAACACTTCTGATATGCATGAGGACATGTGTCATACGGATTGCCAGATGTCCACATATGAATGTTGCGCATATTCGAAATGCCTTCACGAGTAAAGGTACATTAATCTGTGAATAATATATGCGCACTAAAATCAGGCTGCGCTGTTAGCTGTTGCAAAAATCAAGGTGCAAACTCGACTCGTAGAGCATATTCTGCAGGTATCAAGGCTTGCACTTCCTGTACATGGTAGGACTGTAATCCTTCGTCCCATAGTACTCGCCAAACAATCGAAAGCGACACATTGATGGCACAGGAAACTTCTCCCGTGCTACCTTTCTTGAACAATCTTCCTTTCTTCGCAGAATGTCATCTTCAACTTGTGGTGTCCACACACTCCTGACACGCATGCTGATGATAAAGGATCATGTTTCACTCAGGCATCGATACAATCCCTCAAACCTTTTTCGGTCTGGCACGTTTCTCGGGAAATGTTACGTGTACAGTCTTTCGACTTCCGGAGCATTTCTATTCGCAAGACCATACACAAAATGCATGCCCGCCTGTTCCTGATTGCTGTATGTCTCCATGCCTTCAGCAATCCAAGGTAGAAATGACGATGTGTAAGAAAAATCACGCTTTATGCTATCTATTACAATGCCATATAGCGGGTGAAAATATGCATTACAGGGTGAAAATTGCTTGTTCAGATGTTTTCTATCACCCCTTAAATTTTTGCCAACGAGTTTCGAAACACCCTGTATAAAGTTGCTAGATAAGGATTGTGCAAATCGAAACGTCCTTTTTTAGAAATGGATTACAGATTGCATAATATAATAAGCTCCTCCTTGAAAAATATTTAAGTTTGTATTATACAGCTTTTTTTTAAATAACTGCTGTAATAATCCTGTATATATTTTCAATTAGTATGTTGGAACAGTGTTTTAAACATTTTTCTACTTCCTTTTAATTAACTTTTCCAGCTAAGAAAAGAGAGAATCTTATTATTGCTGTCACACACTCTAAAACAAATTCCATATTATCAAAGTCGCTCACAAATTGTTAAACTATCAGGTCCTTACCAATTATTTAAGAGAATTTTGTTTCCAACAAGTATTATATTGTTGCGAATGCGTCATGCAGCAATTTTAGTCCATGTCAGATGAATCTATTGTTAATTTGCATTTCAGTAATTTGTATGTTTATATTGCAGACTTTAAACATATTTTTGTTGAGATTTTATTTGCATAAATTTTTTAAAAATCTTTTTTGATAGGTATAACACAAGAAATGATCGATGAAACAAGGGCAATATCCGAGAAACAAATGCTGTCAGATTTGAAGTATCTTCTGGAAGAAGGAGGAGATATTGAATATAGAGATCACCAAGGCGCAACACCGGTATAACTGCTATTTTCTACTTAACATAAAATTCTACATTTTATCACTTATACTAATATTAATTTTTATATATACTATGTTTCAAAGCTCATAGTGATACTTATAATTAAGAAATGAAAAAATATATTTCAAAATTGTATTACTGAAGAATTATATATTGTTTCACATTATTAATGCCATTTTAATTTCTCTTTTGATAAGAACTAAGAATCTTGTTGAAATAAAATTATTTGATGAAAAAATTGTCTTACTGAATGAGATTGTGAATGAAATTTTTTAAATGTTATGTTTATTAGTCAAATAAAATTTATATGTAAATTGTATCCAGACAGACATAAAACAGACTTTAATATTAATTGAAATTGTCCTTTACGATGCAAATTTAAAAAAATTTCAAGAAACATGAACAAGTATTCAAAATAAAGTACATGATCGCCCCAATAAATATCGAAACTCTATGGATGAAATGGATAGCGGTAGATGTGATGTAAGCTATGAAACCCTTGTCAGTTGTCTCTGAGCCACATGAGTGAATGGATCTCTCCCAAAGTGAAAGTGTATTGAGTGTTTGAGGGTCGAAAGTAAAAATGTCGCGAATCATGGAGCAGCGTTGTGCCATCATATTTTGTGTTAAAATGAACAATTCCGTTTGGGAGACTTTCGAAATGATCCGTCTGGTTACTATGACGAAATATGTCCAGTTCGGGTGTTTTCGAGCGGCACAAAACAATTTGAAGAAGACAAAATAGACGTCGTCTTCGATGAGAAAAATGTGGTCCACGAGGAACTTGCGGGATAAGCAGCGAACAGTGAATGTTATGCAGAAGTGCTCGAACGTCTAATGCAGGGGTATTCAACCTTTCACACTTTGGGGAACCTTTTGAGTTTACCGTTTTCTTGATCGAAGAGCAGAAAAAAAAAAAGGATATCAAAGTTTTATCCTACTCAAATTTTCAAAATTATTACTGCATCTTTATTTTATCACAATAGAAAGTTCTTAATAAGATAATGAATGGTAAGGTAGCTAATGGCTTTTAATTTTTGGTTTTCTAAAATGTATTCTTTGAACAATAAACAAAATCAAAAATATTTTATAAATCATAATAAATTAATGAAGAAAAAAAAATCTTTTCAACGATTTGGCTGTTTTTTTTTTTTTTTTCTTTACTGCAAAGTATTTTTACGGCAGGAATAATTGTTGAAATCTGCAACCCAATGTCATCTTCAGCTTCCAATCTGTTGCTGTATTTTGTTTTTGTCGTAGCGTACAAAGAGAAAGCTTTTTCGCATACACAGGATGGGAAAAAATGACATTAGATGTTTCACAGCTCTTTTGGCAGTTTCTGAATATTCTTCTCTAAAGTCAATTCGAAAATGCATAATGTGAATTTGACTAAATTTTAGTTTCTATTAAGTCCCGGTCTATATATCAATTTGAAATATATCGACTCAGCCAAAGAACGGTGACTAAGATGTGACCTAATCAGTCTCGATCAATGTATTTGAAGCACGTGACTTTTACGAAATTTAGGATTTTATTTTATCTATAAAATATTTATTTATATTTATTTTTACAAGCAAACTATCTTTTAGAATTCGATCTTTTATAAAAATTAAAATTTTACTAAAATTTTGGTGCATTGATTAAGCAAATAGTGATCTTCTGCGGAACCCCTGTCAAACTTCCAGGGAATCCTTGTAGAAGACCTTTGGTCGAATGATTAGGGTCCACCACGTCCGAAGGAAATCACCGGTACCTGAATGCTCCGTCACGACAATTCACCCAATCACATGTCATGAATTAAGGGGGAAGTACCGACGAAACATAACGTAGCAACACTTCCCCGACAACCCTACATTCCAGATCTGGTTCCCTCCTTTTTGTTCCCTGAGATAAAAAAAAAAAAAAAAAAAAAAAAAAAAGCTATCAGAAAGGACATCGTTTCGGGACGATCGAAGCGATTCAAGATGCCTGAACAGCCTTGTGGTTGCTGACTTCCAAACTATTTATGAAAACTAGAAGAAAAAAAGCTGGAAGCAGTGTATTAATGCAGGAAAGTCATATTTTAAAATTTATAGCTCTCTGTACATTACTTATTTTCAATATTTTTTTTTTTTTTTATATCTTCAATTCCTATACTTATAGGTCAAACCTTGTAAGATATCCAATGAACAACAAAATCTCAATAGATCCACCCTCAAAGAAAAAAGATGACATTTAGCAAATTTAATAGTGCTTTGTAGCTGATTCAGACATATAAAAAATGTCTTTTGCATTTAATCTCTTAAAGGCTTATCTTTTTGGGGTAAATACAGAATTTACTACCCTGAGGTACTCATGTGATCTTTCTTGTCTAACATCGGGTTTATTGTATTTGATAAACACAGATGACATTCTTACGAGGTTCCTTAGCGATTTCCCCCTTTTTCCATCTTTCTTGTCAATCAATATACTTATCTTTTTCTCCCTTCACTTAACATATTGAATATATATATATGTGTGTGTGTGTAACAATTAATATGAAATACATTTTACTATTAAATTAATGAGTGTTTGGCGCAGATTCGCCAAATATGGCCGTATGCCAGTAAAAACAAGCCAATCAACTTAAAGTATCAAATTGTTACACAGACTTTAATTTATATAGATATACATCTGGTAAACATGACATCGAAGAGTTCTTTGTGAAGCAATAAATTGCTTGGAAAGTTAAATTTAAAATTTATTATCACATTTGTACACGCTTTTACTTGTTTCTAGTGAAACCTAACATAACAATGGAATTTTTTAGTTCAAAAAGCAAATGTAATTGAACGGTTCAAAAGATATCCCGTGTCAGGAACGGGAAGTGAAATATTAAGAATGGGTAACTCACTGTAGTATTATCCATTAGTTGGTTTTCTTTTCTTTTTTTTAAATCGATGTGTATGACGACCTTCGCATCCCAAAAACTCGTCTTAATCTATTTCAGCTGATGAGACCCTTTTCATCTTTAGAGCCGATTTACCGGATGCATCTCATTATTTTGATTCTTACTTGGTTTCCGTTACATGAAGATGTATATCTAGGTATCATCGCTTGAGACACCAATAAAAACTAACCTATAAATCAGTGTCACATTTTTAAATGTCGTTCAATAGATTGCACAACACAATGGTATCATCAACTTGCCTTTGTAACGCCATCTATCTCCAAACTGTAACTTTCTGAACTACCCTCGCAATGTGTACGGATGAATTTTGTTGGTAACAAACTATTAATGTGTGCAATAAAATATATGAAAGAACTTATGACGAATACCTTATTCATTTAATTGAGATATTTTCTTTTTTTAGCTCCATATAGCAGCAGCAAATGGCTATGTGAGCGTAGTTGAATTTATTTTGGATAATCATGGATCAACGAACGTTTGTGATAACGACATGTGGCAACCAATACATGCGGCAGCTTGTTGGGGTCACGTGAGTAATACATTCTTTTTTTCTCTCCTTAACTGTGTCTCGTATAAGTTTTTTTTAAAATTTTAACCATACAAATTAGAGTATAGAAACCCGAAGCCATATTATTCATAAGACTGACTAGGCCAGTCTGGGGTTACTGCAGAGATAAGTGGTCTATAAACTTTTTTGTATAGTATATAGGAGGAGACAGGAGTATTTAGAAGACTTGAGGTAGCCAGAATTTAATAAAAGGATTAATTAATAATTAAATTAATAAAGAAATAATTAAAGGATTATGTGAAATAATTAAAGGATTGTGTGTCTATAGATGACTGAGGTTAAATCAATCAAATGTTTGAGCTGAGATGCTTTAAAACATGGAGAATTCATGATAAATCCCAAATCACCAAAGATTCGCAAAAGCGAATCAGAATAGACATTTCGCACGTTATGTAGGTTGGAGTGCAAACTCTTTATTGTTATTAGAAAAAAACTTGTGACATTTCCAGTAATGTTATTAGTTTCAGATTAATATAATATTTATCATTAAATAATGAGGACGGTAATGTAGCCACAACTGGAAAGTGAGTTTAAAAAAATGTGATGCGAAAAAGATGTATTTATGTATTTAAAATTATAATTCAAGATATATAATCCCTGGACAGGGGGTGGGTTGATAGTATGAATATGAATTTTCACACCATCATACCCATATAATAGTTAATTTTTTTTTGTTAAATATATTTTTTCCCACAAAAAAAATAAATAAATAAATAACTGTAATTAATTTGTTTCTTTTTTAAAATTCAGCCAGATGTGATTGAGATGCTTGTCATGGCTGGAGCTGACTTATCGGCCAAAACAAAAAATGGTGAAACACCATTTGGTAAGTGTAACCCTATTTTTTACATATTAGGTTTAATTTGGTCATAGAATTTATCTAATTAGCAAATAAATTAAGAACTGATTTTAGTTTCAATTTTAACTTGTTTTATATGTTAACTGGGAGTGTTTAACAACTCTTGCAGATATATGTGAAGATCAGGATTTGAAAGAACGCATAATGCAATTAAAGAATGAAATTGAAACAAAGCGTGCTTCTCAACCTGTTAAACTAAAGCGTTCGCAAAGCCAGAACACCAGAAGGTATGTGTTCTGTTTACCAATGGAATTTAACTTTCAAATCTATTTAACCTAATAAATCGATGCGTTGTAAATAATACTTGATTACTGTCAGGAATTAAGGCTCCCGTCTACCGGCCATTTTGATTTCGTAACTGTAATATTAATCCTATGGAATTTATATATATATATATATATATATGCACCGTTCTCAAACCTTAAAATTTTATCTATTTGAATGCAATAAAGAGGATCCGAAAGAGCAAAAAATAATGAAGTTTTCTGAGAATTACATTTTCCCTCCGATTTTTAAAAATATTTTTATTCTTATTTTAGAGATTTGTTTGTGGTTTTTTCCGGTGTTTAAAAAAAAAAATATTTTCAAAAATTGGAGGAAAAATGTAATTCTGCAGAAGCCTTCATTATTTTTTGCTCTTTACTGCATTCAATTAGATAAAAAAAAAATAAATAAAGTAAAGATTTGAGAATGGTATATTTAGTAGAATTCCTTGGAATTCATATTACGTTCAAGAAATCAAAATGGCCGGTAGACAGGCAGCCTATGTTTGATCAAATTTAAAAATTACTGATTTATTATATTTTTAAAAAAATATTGCAGTTAATGAAGACTTTTTGCAACGAATAACATTGTCAAGTTTCGTTTACGAATTATAGCAAAAGATAAATTGGTCACATTTAAAAACAAATGCAGCCAAATAAATATTTGTGAATTCATTTATATTTTCCCCACAGCCAATCAGTGAGACGCACCAGTATTCGGGACAAATCCCTCATTTCTCGAAGAGAAGCCAGAGAAGAAGCCAGAATACGGCATGAGCAGCAGGAGCAAAGTGGCACGGATGAGGTAATTAAATGTATTTAAAAAAATCTCAACTGCACTCACTATCTTAATCAGTTTTTAAATAGCATTCAATGAATAGGAAATTTTAAAGAATCTAACAATTTAATTTGCTACATTCGATTTTGTCTAATGAACACTCTTGATGATAATCGTATTTAACAATCTGAATCCGAAAGTTGTATATACACAACAGGCTTTACACACACGTTTAATCCGGTAGTTGTACATACACAATGCCTCTACAAAGGGCTCTTTTTACAAATAACAAAATAAGTAAATAAATTGAATAAATGTCGTCTTTAGTTTCAAATGTTGTACATAAACAACATGCACCGAGGTGATGTAGTGGTTAGCATGTCTGACTGCGTCCGCTCCCAACTCAGGTTAAATTATCTGTGGCTTCGGCCAACTCAGACCTTCTATACCCGGGGTCGGTGAAGAGCACTAAGTTCGCTTTGGAAGTTAATTGGGGATCCAGCATCGGGTTAGCTAGTAATTAGCACCCAAAGGCTACAAAAACAAGAGATGGACACCGCCCGTGTGTGAAGGAATAGTCTCACTGTAGCTCATGCATGTCGTAAAAGGTGACTAAAATGGGTATCCAGTGTCTGAGGGGCACCCTGTCCGTGGGGATTTTATCAGGGGACATCTTCTCTGGGTAAGTAAGGGCATCATGACACTGAGGCACCTTAGTGATTTTTTTCTTTCCCATGGGACTTACTGTTTTTAGTAAACACGGGTGACGCGTCCCCGGGGATACTCCAGCGATCCTCTTTGTCAACCAAATTTTTATCATTTTTTTCACACGTCTGTATAAATTATACTCTTCACTAGCTTAAAACTTACTCACTTTATTTGGCGCGGCATGGCAAAAACTGGCTTTTGCGCCATTACAAATACTGTCACTCACTCATTCCGTTTAAATCACAGTTACACCTTGTCTGGCGCAGCATGGCCACATCTGGCTCTCAAACATCACACTCACGGAGATGAAAACCGCATGATGGGACTTCTTAGGCTCGGGCAGACATTAACTGATATATATATATATAACATTCGGATTCAAAGAATTCAGATTAGTTTAGTTTTTATTAACGTCGCACAAAAAGCAACACAAGGGCTATTGGCGACGGACCTCGTAATTTTGAAAATCGGTCAAGTGACGAGGACGACACCTGAGCTGGCAACCCCCTCTCCGAACATCCACATCACGCCAACGGGAGGACTTTGGGCACCGACAGATTTAACGTGCATCAGCCCCGGATACACGGCGGATCCTTAGCGGCCAAGGATCGAACCCGCGACTGAACGAAAACCGCCGGCCACGAATCCGAAACCATGATCACTAGGCTACCGCGGCCTAAAAGAATTCAGAATAAATATCTTTAGGCTGTATCCTACAATTGAAGAAACTAAAAACAAGTGATTCTCAGCAGTATTATTTGATTGTTTAGAATTATGAGATGTAAATAGAGCAACAAAAGCTATTATCCCCGCATTACTTCATCTACTGAACTATATTTCGGAGAATTTTACATGTATCATCCCTGCTATACAATCCTTATTGACATGAAGACTCGAATGAAACCTGATCATTTAAGAAGAGGGAAATGTATCATTACATTTAGGAGAGAGATCTGTGTAAGAAAAAAATTATATTGCAATAACAATTTTTTTTTTTCTATATTATTGACAAGCATTCATTTAAGAAGAAATTATGTTTGTTAAAAAAATTTGAGTTATGGCTACAAAATTTTAAAAAAATCATTTGATAGCTATCTAGCCATTGCTGCATTGGCGTAATTTGTATCAAAACTTCAGTACCCGAAATTCTTGGACAACTACTTTTTTTGTTAGTTGTGGGTTCGAATCCCAAGATTTATCACATCATGCAGAATAAACAGTGCTGCAATACCTTAAGCGTACTAAATTTTGAAAAACTTGAAATGAACTAGATGTCATTTCACAAAAAACAGATGGAATAACAAAATAGTTTGAACCAAATTCAGATTAAATCTTTCAGACCCAAGTTAATTAATTTTTTTTTTTCAAAAATACTTTTTCAGTTAATTTCAAGTGGACTCCAAAATAAAATTTCCAAATATTAATATTATTTAAAAATGAAAAGGGCAGTGAATGACAAATTCGGTAGTATATATCTTCGATTTCTGTCTTTTTAAATCCACTGAAAGTTTAACTTTCAAATAATCTCACAGAAACTTAAATACTTAACTTTTATGGAGGCAATGTTACTCATCACAGCAAGATGACCATTGAATTTGGTAATAAAGCAAGTTTCGAGGTTGTACAGTTATCTACTTTAGTTTCGCTTGATACATAACATGAATTCTTCACTTAAATGTTGACAATTATCACCGAAATGTATTGTTTATTCTGATATATCCATCTCTATATTTATTTTAATTTTTAGGATGAAGAAAAACTTCAACATGACATGCGAGCTACAGAAAAAGAAAAACTATCTTCAAACCACAACAATAAAGATGAAGATGGCATCCCATGCCCAACTGTCAACAAGGATGCAATCCAAAGAACAAGGGGACAAAACAATAAAGAAAATTTAGACAGTGCCAATCAATTTGTTGCTTATGATCAAAATGAAGATGATGTCCACATGCAAACCCAATATCTTAACTCTGTCAATGACAATATAACTAATGAGTTTCACAAACAGGCAATTGATGACACGACATCCTGTGAATTTGGAGATACTGTTAACACACCAGTCATCCAACACAGCCAATCTGAATCAGTCAAAGTAGAGATACATGTTACAGTAAACACCAATCCTCCATTTTCGCCAAATCATGGAACACTGGCAGACTTAAAGAAGCACAGATCAGACATGAGAAGTCGCAGCAGTTTGCTTGCAACATCACAGCAGGATGTATCTGAAAAAGGCTCCTGCAATGGTCACACATTTAGTGCAACATACTTATACGACCGACCTCCATCACCTACCATCTCACTTCGCCGTTTCTGCAGTGACCCTTCAGAAGTTGTTGGAGGTGAAGTACATAAACAAGGATGTTGCACCATTATGTGATTCAAATTGTCCACCTATGTTACAGATTATATGAATTTGAAGTGACCGTATAATTTAGACTTGCATAATTAAATGATCTCTAAATTGTGATTCTTTGTCTACAAGAGCAATGTGACATAAAAATTATCATTCCTACAGGAGTATTTTAATTAGAACATTAAAAAATATACCTAACATTAGACTTATTTTTATAATTTTTCACAACAGTGTATAGTGGCCGAAAACAACTACATCACCTGTAGTTTTACAGATGATATATAAATCTGTCAGCTAACCTGGGACCACAGATTGTTGAATATGAAAAAGCAAAACTTTAGAATAAGATTCTAAAAATTGTTCTTGATAATGCTGTTATGTGCTTCATAAATTTCCTTTTTCTAAAAGACTGATTTTATATTTGTTACAAATTGGATTAAAAAAAATGTGTTTTGAAAATTCTGTCTATGGAAAGCATTTCTTTTGATGTGCATAATATCAGGGAAAAAAACCATAATATTTTATCATTGTGATAATTTCTTGAAGACGGAATATTTATTGTAAAACATCTTTGAAAAAAATTTGAGAATTGTAAATATTTGTTGAATTTCATAGTTCTTACCCACCAATATTTTAATAAAAGGCTTAAAAATTTATGTAGGCATGCATTTTAAATAAAATCAAATTGTTCATCAAAATTTTACCAATACCTTTTATTTATATATAAACAAACTCTATGCACACCATGTAATGATTTATTAAATTTTCATATAAAATATGCATCTTTTCAACTAGCCATGATACAAACAGTTGATATGTTTCTTTCTCTGTAGTTATACTGTTTACAATATGCTCACATCACTGTTCAATAACACACATGGCTCCTTTAAGGACTTTTTTTTTTAATGTAGTATATGCTCATTCAATTCATGAAAATATTTTCATTAATAAGCTATTAAAAAATTACTTTCTTGTGAAAAGTTTCAATTAGAACTAATTTCTCAACAATAATTACTGCAATGCATTGTAAAACCACAAATCCTATCCCATCATGACTGATTTAGAAGATAAACTGTAGTTTAATGTGTGCATATTTTTAACAATTTATTTTGTGTGTAGAACATTTAAATATGACAATTTTCAGATTATTTCTTGTACTTAAATATTTTATGCACTGGAACACTTAAAATTGCGGTATCACAAAACTAGATTTTATTATTTAGCAATCTTTGTTACATGTATATATGCATAAATAGTACCTTTTAAATTGCTAAAATAGAGATGATGCTGAGAAGTTCAGATTATTTTAGTCTTTGTATTGAAATAATTTTTTTCAAACAAATTAAATGTTTTTATCAAACGATTTTCATAGAATAATACTCAACAAAGAGATATCCCTTAATAGCATAACTTTGAATTCTTTGCAATCCATCTTCATTTGAATTTATTTTGCAAACAATTTAGTGAGTTTTGTGTTTAAGGAAGGGATAAAAAAAAATGCAAGATTTATAATTAAAAACTTTTATTATATATTATAAGAATAAAATCTTTTTAAAAACAAAAATCTTCAATCACGCCATGTGACCTCAACTTCATCAGTACGATACCTGAAAAAAAATTTATTAAGAAAGAACTTTTATACATAAAAAACAAAATTTAGAAGTAATAATTACCTTTGAGTACAAGTTGTGTCTTCAAAATCGGTCACCTGACCAGATCGAAACATTTCCCATCCAGCTTGTGCAATCATTGCACCATTATCAATGCAATATCTGAAAAATAGTTATTAATCCATTAGAGCAACTCGTTACAGAAATTAATATTTTAATGACAACTAAAAAAAAAAAAAAATTGTCAGTTACTTTCTAGAAATTTCAAAAAAAAGTGAACAGGGATTAGACAAGTTAGCAATTTTTTTTTTTTATATAAGGCAATATGTACAACATTTTTTTTTTTTAAAAAATTGTTCAAAGGGAACTGTAAAATCTGTTCTGTTCCATTATTTAATAAGTACATTCTCTTTTCAATGTTTATAATCTTATACTATGAAACAATCATATAAAAAGATTATTTTGTTACAGTTTTAATTTATCAAGAATTATAAAAAAAATGGTTACAATTTTTCAACAATGTTTTTAAAACTATTATATTGCTTAATCTAAAGAAAAATCATGGAATCATCATTATCAAAGTTATATTTATTTTACGAAGTTACAATTAAGGACTCTATTAAATAGTAATAAACTTAAATATTACTATCCATATTTCAAACAACAAGCTTTATGATTTTATTCATATTTTGTTACTTTACTAGCAGGGGTTAAAAAAATTCAATTTAAATGCAATATTTAAAGAAATTTGTTAATTTTCAATGTGTAAACATAACACCTAATTGTGAGCAATTATTAAATTATTTTTAAATAAACTAGTTAAAATGTATTAATTTTGTTTAAATATTAGGTTTGCATGAATACCAACAAAGAATGTTCATGTTCCTCAAATAATTATTTTGTGCCATACACATTGTTTTGAGGATAAAATGCAATAGTGACTCTTGGTAATATCACATGATCTGACTTGTCATATAAGTTTAATATTAATGTCAATTTTTTCACTATAACATCTTGAATGTTAATATATTAATATAATTTTTGGTTGATGTTCTTAGGCTCCAAATGAAAGTTCTTATTCTTGGTAATGTGCATTCTAAATATGCTCATATTCTGATTATCAGAGATTATTGATTAATGTCTTAATTACTATAATAAAACATCAAAATACATATATATATATATAAGGACTCTTGAAATATTTTATGGTATAATGTGGTTAATAGCCTGTCTTCTCTCTAGGCAAAATATATATATTTCATTTATTTTCATTAAGTATACATTTACTTCCTCACTTAATATAAGGTGGTTTTCTTTTTTCATTTTGCACTAAAAGCTTGTACAAATTATTTAAATTAAAATGTGGAAATGAGTTTTTTTAAAAAATTAGTGCATGCTTTTGAATATATCTGAAGTTTTTTTTTTTTTTTTTTTTTTTTAAATTTCACTATGCATTCACTACAAGATCAACTATTACTAATGTAGAATTCAGAAAATTTTATTTATGTGGATCCTTCAAAATCATTTAAGGCTGAAATTCACATTACCTTTCATCTATTGCGTACAATTTTGCACCTCTCTCCTCTGCCATTATATTCATCATTTCTTGTAATCTCATATTACCTTAAAATGAACAAAATTCATTACACATGCATATTAAATTCAAGTAGATATATTAAAGAATAATTGCAACATATAAAATACATTAAACAAAATGAATTAAATAAATATGAAAAGAACTGTATTAAGATAATCTCTGTAAATATATAACAAGAAATTGATACATTGATTCATTCTCAAAATTTAAGAGCTGCAATAAACTGATAGAACAATACTTTATTGACCAGAGAATCATAGTTTCATATCTATCTGATAAAAAAGGTTTTAATAAAATAATGAAGGTTGTTCTCAGTTAAATTTAATAAAGCCTTCAAATGATGATGTAAAGTAAAAAGTTTCAACTCTGATTCCTTTTCATCAGACGGGAATGGTTTTTATTGATGAGATCTGAAGCCAGCTAATAATGTATATTAAGAACCACATTAATTTAATAGAATACATCGTTTTTAAAATATTAAGAATATTTGTCGGATACAATTCAGACATTTTAATTTGAACAAAGAATATGAACATCAAAGAAAATGAAATTGTATTCCCATTTTGCCACAAACCAAATGAGCGAGGACAAATAAACAAAGTATCATGAATGAATAAGGACAGCATATATGAACATTCTTTTGTGAGTAACATGCAGATTTAAAAGAAAAAATTTAATTTCATCATCTTGCAGTTACATTTCATAACTTTTTTAAGTGAAAATTAATTAAAAAACTTTGACTTTTAGTTCAAATTCATATTATTAATATGTATACTATCAGTAAATTTTAATTATCAGTGTGTTTATTACTATAAACATGTACACTCATTGAATTATTTTTTTAATAAAAAAAACTTAAGACTGCTGATTTTGTATAATTTCATTGTTTTTAAACTTTTATAAATTAAGAAGTAGTAATTTTTTTCTATGAATTAGTTTAATGCCTTACACATAATTTTTATTGCCATGATCATAAAAAATAACTTTGGAAGATACATTTATCAAAATGAGCAATTCAAAATAAAAACAAATTTCATAGTTGTCATTTGTTTTCATCAACAACATAGCAGTGTTGTGCTCACACAAAGAATACAAATTCACCAGAGAAATAATTTGGAGACTTTTCCCCAAAGCATGACTGCAGCTAAGTGATTTTCATAACTTTAAAATCATTTGTCAATATTTTCTACAAAAGTCACTAAATATATTTTTTTAACAACAGTATCTACTAAATTTGAAGGAAATTATCATTAATTCAAGAAAGCAACCACTACCAACTTTCTCATTATATCCAGTAGCAATTATTATTACGATTTTTATTTCTAATTGGTGTAATAAAATGTGGAAACTAAATATACTCATAAATTCTTCATTTCCTTACAAAATTGAACATTATATGTGTGTGTGTGTGTATATATATAAAACATAACAATATCAATCTTAAATTACTGGACAAACATATATAACTTACATCCAACACCTCCAACTATCAGAACTTCTTTAGAATTACAATGAGCCATGGCTCTTTCTGGAAAAAAAAAAAAAAAAAAAAAACTGAAGTAATTTGCAACAGTTTTGTTGCTATTAAAACTGTAGTTTAAATGTAAATATAAAGAATTGAATCTTACACACAATTGGAGAAATTAGAAGTATTGAATTAATTTTTTGATTAACAGAAATTTTTCAATATGTTTGGACACTTACAACAATGTTTAGCAAAACTGGTTGATGGAAAACTAATAGCGAAACTATCACTAATATGAATAGGGTTTTAAGCACTCGCTTTATTTCACAGACATGAATTTTCAAATATATTACATTTTTCCTATTTATTATGACAGCAAAATTATTACATATTTTGCATATTTCTTTAACATTACATTTAAGTACTAAAAGTTTCCCCATTATACCTGAAAACACACTTTTTAAAGATTTCAAATATGATTTAATTCTGTATAAGTATAATCACATGATAGAGTATAATCTTATAATATATGCTATATATAATTGGAGGGAGGGGGAAATTTCCCAACACAAAATAAACACATTTGAAAACATTTTATTGGTTTGACGAACAAAGTAATAGGAATTATTCAAAAAAGTAAATATATAATCCAAATATAATATTTTGGTGATATAATTTTTAAAAAAGAAATTGGTCTGTTGAAATGAATCATGAATATATTTGCTACACAAATATAAAAAACAGTACACATTTATTTGTCTTCAGTACCATTCTAAAACCTGTCACAAAATAAACTTGAACATATTCTATGAAGAATCAAAAATCCCTACTTTTAATGTTATAATGGTATCAAGATAAACATACTGTAAATTAATCTCATATGTAAATTAACTGATCACTCTAAATAAATCTCACTAACTACAACAGTTTCATTAGTAATAAGGTAGATTGAAATTTTAATAATTAGAATTAAGAATATTACACACGAGATACTTTTTTTTATAAAAAAAAAATCTACAATACAGTTAAAAATTGATGAGTAGCAATTTTTTATGATTAACATAATGAATTACCATAAATTTTATTTATCATAATGATTAGCCTAGTAATAGATGCATCAAATAATCAACTGAAGATGGCACTATATGTGTTTGTTGCACTTTTTTTTTTTTTCATGAGACAGCAGTTAATTCCGAGTCAAAACGTCAACAAAGATCAACAGGTGAAAACACAAACAGCTAGATATGGTTATGCTTATTGTTGAAAGAGAAAAATAACCTACCTAATTAGTTCTTTCTGGAGTAAACTGATTTAAGCCACAGCCTTAGAGTTCAACTTAAATCATTTGTAAATAGTACACTATTTTTATTCTTTTATTGAATAAGGAAATGGCGATAATCAATTTTACAGTAAAAAAAACTCTTAAAACACTGACTCTATAAAAAAAACTCTTAAACCAACCCCATATATATATATATATATGAATAAAATACAAAAATGCAAAAGTTATGTTTTCTACAATTGGAATCAAAAAAATATTTTTACATTAAAAAATTGTTCTAAAACTGCTAAACACTAACAAAATAAAGAATCAATGGAATATTACCACTCAAACTACATTGTAGTAAATAAACACAAATATGAATTCAAAGGATGAAAAATGTAGAGACATAAAAAATTTAAAAGAAAAATAAATATACCAAATGATTTTTAGACTATTAACATGGTAAAGGAAGCAGAAAAATAAGGTAGCTTGTTTAATAATAATAAATGTTTCTCTATAGATTGATGAAAATGAAAAAAATTCAGCATATTCAAATAAATTTCAAAACATTTAAGAGATCAAAACATTCAAGATTTTTTAGGATGATTCCTAATCCAGCATAATACCATATTTTTTTTTATCAATTAATACTGAATAATGGATTGTATTCTGAGAAAGACTGTTTTTTATGTTTGTTGAATAACTTAAGTTTATAAATTTAAAACTTTTTTTTTTGATGTTTTCAATTTTAAATTTTCCTATGCAACTTTATCTTTTCAGACAAAGTGGATTGCTTAAATACATATGCTTTTCTAATGTAAAACTCTCCAAAAGATTATCAATATTTAATTTTCTTTTCTTTTCATTCATCTAAATTAATTTAAACAAAATTTTTATTTTCAGTTAAATATATGGAATTATAAACTTCCACTACTGAAGCAAGTTTGATTAGGAAAAATGTAATAATTATTACCAAAGAAGTTCAAATTTACATTACAATTTGATTAAATAATTATTATACCAGTTGTTTCTACCAACATAGCAAACACAGTTTCTTGCAATGAAAAGCATAAATCTGCTACTGAATATCCATCATTTGTTACAAGAATAGAAGCCTTTTCCTACAAAATTTTAGAAATATATTAAGTACATTCAACAAGGATTAAAATATATTTCTATAACTTTATTTAGCAAATGTGAATAATCTTAACATTATAAAGATAATGAATTTGAATTAAGGGTTTTCAACAAAACCAAAACAATGGATTATAAAATATTCTTAACAAAAATATTTTTAAAATAATGTATCCAATATGGTTAGGAAAGCATAAAACTATTTTCAAAGTAGGTTTCACTTTGATGGAAAAAAAAAATTAATTCACATTAAAAAACAATACCTTTAGTTATTTTTGAGTATAAATGTCACAAAATATTGATCTATAAATTTCCTATTTACTCATGAGATAAAAAAACAATTTGTTAAAATACAAGATGAGTTTACCTGGATGAAACATAAATTTATTTACAAATTTTGGTTATCCCCTCAAGACAACAACAACAACAAGAAAAAAATGCAAATCAGAGATCATTTTGTCTATTATATATATGATTTAAAAATTGCATTGTAAACATTTACATAAATTAAGAATATATATGTGTAGGATTGGGGCGAGTGCCGACCACCTGAAGGTGCTGCGGTCAGAGGCGGCTTTTGCTTGTGTGCAGAGAGAGCTTGGGAATGAGAATGAGAAGGCGCTGTTCGAATGCGTGGAGGCGAGAAAAACAGAACTCTAAACTAAAAACTGCGAGAAGGCAGTTGAGTGAACATTTATGCTGTTACTACACGAAGGCAGTAACATCTACCTGTGATGCAGAACATATAAATACATCAGAGTGTATCCAGTTATTGGAAACATTACACCATTTTATAAACTTCAGTTACTCTTTGTGTGAGAAGAAGTTTAATTCCTGTGACCCCCTTCATATATATAACTTTATTTCTATCATTCACATCTGAGAACCAGGATGAATTCTCAAATCTATTGCATTTTAGAGTAGAACTGTTCATTAAATGTAGAACTATTATTCTAAATTTATATGAATGTTTACAATGCAATTTTAAAATCATTTTGAAATATTTTTAGGCTACCAGTTTCTTGAGACATCATACAGATAATTCTTATGATAGTCATCCTTATTCAAGCACTGATGATGACTAAATTTGTTACAGTTTTAACATAAGTACCAAGATTTTACAACA
Organism: Nephila pilipes; assembly: GCA_019974015.1. Lineage (NCBI taxonomy): Eukaryota > Metazoa > Arthropoda > Arachnida > Araneae > Nephilidae > Nephila > Nephila pilipes. The sequence continues at coordinate 188,329 of BMAW01013352.1, forward strand.
CAGAAAATAATTTAAGAACTTAAATATTAATAAATAAAGCATTATTGACCAATGTAGCAATATATATGGATGAATCTAAGAATATAGAAAAATACAATGGAGTTGCAATACGAAGGAAACATGTTGTTTGGTCTGATACACTAATAATATGTTACGTATAGAAAATACAGCATTAACTTTGATGGAACTAACAAACTCTTTTAAGAGTCCATTTCTATTTATTTAATTTAATATTTTTAATAATAGCAATTCTTCTTGTATTGCATAGATTACTCAAAACAAATTGATTTGTTATTTAAGCTACTTTATATTTTAATGAATCATGATATTAAAATTATTTAAGCAATCCAAGTCATGGATCAAAAAGATGATAAAAAAAATAAACTCGGCAATAATTTTCATGTTTCCTTTTTTTATGATAATGCTACATGATTTTTGGAATTAATCCAGAAACACAATAGTGTATACTTATGGTACAAAATAAAATTTTGTATAAAACGCATCTTTATAAATAAGACTCTAGAAATCCATACTTATATTTATAACTAAATTCTTACATATTTTGAAATTTAAATCATATATGAATCTTAATAAATAATTGAACAGAATTAAATTTAGATGGAAAAAAACATTAATATAAATTTTGTTTAAAGAACAACGTATAAAATCTATCAAAAAAAAATTAAATATAACTGAGATGTAGCAATTTTTTTTAAAAAAATAAAGACTGTATTAAATAAGTATACTTTTGATAGTTTCATACAGTTTAAACTGAACTATTTTTTTAAAAAAAACATCAGTAATGGAATTAATAATTACTTCTATGAATGACAACAAACCAGAAAAAGATACATCCATGCCTTTCACACAATATGGTAAAGGAATAAACCTCTTAGAACTAGAAAATAAATAAAATTCAAACAATTTAAAAATACAAAAATAATTTAAAAAAAGAAATAAAAACAAAAAGAATATTTGAAAGATAAAAGTTTCGAAACATCTTTTCAAAAGATCAAAAAATTCAAAGAGAACGAAAAATTAAATTTTTTACAGTGAATAAATTTTACAACATATACATGAATCCACATATTTATCAGATGTCTAAAAATGATGTATATATACACGTTGCAACTTTCCATATCTAAGATTTACTTAAGTCAGGGATGATAAATCTTTAAGCTAAGACCACATCACACTTCAAACAAATCTTCACAGAAGCTCAATACGATGTCTTCAAAAATATGTATCGTTTCCAGATATCTTGGAAAATACTAAAAATATTATTTTCAAAATTTGATTGTTCTGTATCCAATTATATGAGGAAGTTAATGCAATTTCAAATAATATTCAAGTAATGCCATGAGAATAAAAGATGCCAAAGAACTTATATGTATACCAAATAATGGGAAATAAGTATACATAAATTACTAAAAATTTGAGAAGATAAATTGTTAAAATTAACCAGAAAATTTTATAATATTCAGATTAATATAATAAGATAAAATAGCATTCCTGAAAAAAATATTCATTGGATTAAAATTTGAAATTAATCAGAAGATTGATCAATTATTAAGCAACACAAAGGCGATTGACCTCACATCAGTCAAGTAACAAGGATAATACCTTAGTGGGCACCTCTCTTTCTAAACTTTACTATCATGCCAACAGGAGGACTTGACAAATTTAATGTGTATCAGCCCCATAACATGGTGGGTCTTTAGTGGCATTAGAACAGAAACTGATCACTTGATGAAAACAATACCAGCTACAAGTTCACAATCATTACCACTTTTTTACCGTGACCACAAATTATTCAGAAGAATTTATTTGATAACCTAGAAAACGGCATGTAACGATCTTTTAACAAGCTCTTCCTCTTATTCTAAGAAAATCATAAACTAAACATTCAGATCATTAAATGCTTAGTATTACTAAGAATTGTGTAACAATTATGTGTGTAAAAGTCTTTTTTTTAACTATGTATTGGTTTCATGATATTAACCTTCCTTTCGATTGCCTGAATTTATTCAATACATCTACATAAATAAAACTCAGACTGTAACCAATTACCCCTGCCTCCCCCCCACCAAAAAAAGGGTGGGGGAAAGTGAAGAAATTTTCTAGGGGAAAAAATTACTTAAAATTACAAATCAATTTTTATCTTTTTTATTCAAAATATTTTCAAGGAATACTTGTAAATTTCTAGCTAAAGATTTAGCATTTTTTTCTTCTTCTTTATTTGAAAATATATTCCTATGTATATTACAAACAATATTCATTTCACTTTTTGGAAATATAAAGGTTAAAAAGGTGTTCTATTCTAAAATCTTTCATTCTACCTTAAAACAAATTAGCCTGAAAAATGTTCACAAATAGCAATGCTGCTAAAATACTGCTAGGAATTCTTTAGGCTTTGAAAAATTTTGAACAGCTATGATGTTAGCTGAAAAAAATATTAGTGGAAATATGATGGACATTTACAAAGAAAAAGTAAACTAAGATTCAAAAATAATTTTACATTAAATATGATGAATCAGGAATTAAAATAATTTATAATTCATAATGTGCTATTAACAGCTAAACACAAAATTGAAACAAATTTGCATTGACATAAAATATATAAATAAAAATAACATACGCTTGAGCTGATATCTCAATGTTGTAGCCTGGACTAGGTTCATTTGATAACTGGAATGTAAATAAATAATTACTAAAATATATTGCATTGCAACAAAACAAAATATAGTAACACAGAGAAGGATAAAATGCATACCATGAGAACTCTAGCAAACCTGTCCAGACAATTACCAACAGCTATATCAATTGTTTCACCAAATATTCTGTAGCGTTTCTCATTATAAGCAATAATCTAAAAAAAAATATTTAATGAATAACAAATTTATAAAAACTTTGCAAACAATATCAACAAAAATCATGATTTTTTTTTAAAAAAAAATTGTAGTTTTAGATAATTCTAAGCTTCAAGAATCAACAAATATTTTTTTAACTACTTAAAATAAAATTCAACTTTCTCTAAGACAATAGTTTTAGTTTCACAATCCAAGGAAAAATAATTTAAATATTTCATACAACAACTAATTTTGATACCACAAAATATTACACTTTTCACTGATAAAATAATAACCTATGTAGCCAGTGAATAAGTATCAGAAATTTATCCTTTCTGCCTGATATTTATCAATACCTAATATCTACTCAAAACTGAAATCTTTTTGAAAATTTCACTTTATCATATTTTAAAAAAGCCATCTAATAACTCAAAATTACATAAAAAAAATTAGGTGTAAAATTACACTAAATGAACATAAGTAATGAAAGAGTACATAATATTGCATACATAACAAACTTACCTGGGTATTTCCACCACTGACATATAATATTATGGGATTATCTGCACCTGTTATTAGCCTCCCCATTTCGATGTTTAAGAAAGTAAGTTAAGAACTAATAATACTTTATCTAGAAAATTTCATATATATAAATTAGATCAAGAGTTGTTTACTCTGACATTTCTATTTTTAGAAGTCACCAATAAACATTCAAGTTCAAAGACATTTTAATATCACACATTATGAAACCTATTCTATTTATTAAATTTGGTTCAAATATATGAAACACAAATATGAAATTTAATGAAATATACATACAGAAATTTCTATTAACTTTAATTGTTTTCACTATGACTTCAAATATTCTTTTAAAAAAATAACTATGCACATTTTTTTTTAAAAAATAACAAAAAAGTAAAAGTTGAAGATGCAAATATAATTTTGTAAAGATAAACACCTCACCTCTAAATAAACACATGCAAGTGATTAATAAATATTTTAAAATTCATTTCATTAATACAACCAAATTATACTCAAATTTCAATTCTAATAAAATGCTCACTCTTCTTTGTTAGAGATGTTACTATAAAAAGCTTAAAGAATACTTCAAGAAAAATTACATAATTTTTTAAGAAATTTAAATAATTATGAAAATAAATTCGTTCAAAATATGCTTTAACTACAGTATATGAAAATATGTTGTAAAAGGATATGACCAATGCAATGATTTACCCCAATTATAGGTTTTTTCCATAATTGAGCAACTGTTCGAGCAACAATAGCAACAGATACCAGAGGAGCTGCAATTCCAGGACCTGAAAAGAAGATAAAATCACTGCATTTAGGGAGGGGAAACATGAATATTTATTTATATTGTACAATTATAAAGATACAGAGGTGCCTATAATTTTTGTATTTTAAATTTACACACATTTGCATAAAAAGTATCCTCAGTCTAATAAAAAAAATGAATTAAAAGGCATGTAAATAATTTTTACAAATTTTTTTTCTAAAGAGCAGGTAAAATCCTAGACATACAGATTTTATTCAACAAAACATACATTTGAAATATAAATTTCTGTCTTTTTTAATGTTATGTAATTAATTACACTTATTTTTCCCCCACACAAAAATTGGAAATTTGTAGTCATTTTCATAATATTTGCATTATATACTTTCTGAAAATAAATTATCAGAAGAAAATTTAAAACAAATTGTCTTCTGATAATTTTATTTTAAAAAATAGAGGGAGAGGAAAATATAAAGCATAATTGCATAAATAGAATTTTTATCCAAACAAGTATATTATTGTTCATGATTATGAGATTCATGGCTAGTGACATTCCACTTAAATTATAAATTTGAGAACTTGATCAAACAAAGACCCATTAGAGAGAGCTGTCGCACTAGAAGGAACAAGCACTAGCTCAGATGTATGTGTCTTTCTTAACACTAAATTTAAATTACTACATTCATAACCTTTAAGCCTCATGTAATTACAACAACTTTAATTTCAACCAAAGAATAACAGAAAAGAAAGAAAAAAAATTTAAACTATATTTCAGTATAAGATAGAACAAAGGGAGTGTGTGTGTGTATATATATACACACAAAAACTAGTGATAGTCATTTTTAATTAAATTCAACTTTCAAAATAAAAAAATAGTTTATTTTTATTTCATAAATTAAAAAAATAGATTCAAAATGCTTTGTAAAGAAAGATATTTCTTAGATGTAGAGAGATATATAAATAAATACCCTTTGTATAACAAACAACATCAATATCAACTGGTTTAATCTTTGCCACTGCCAATGTCTTATCCAGTAGGTCTAAAATGTGTGCTTGATGATGGCGAGCAGTATCTCTAGGTAGAAAGCCTACAAGAAATACATATTTAAAACTTATAGCATTCTTTTAAAATTATACATTTTATATAATAACCACAGAGAAATGAAATCTCCTAAATTCTTCAAGAAGCTTGATATTCTAATTATTTAATAGATATAAAAAATGAGCATTACATTCAGATCATTTAAAAATGTAATATCATTTTTACAAGTACTTGTTGCACAGATATACTATATTTAAAAGCCAGGCTGAGCAACCCTTCTTTGACAAACAATTTGCATATATTGAACACCACTTGTTTAATTTATTAAATGTGCATCAATAAATGTAATTACTAATACTAAGGCAAAATAATTAATACACTTCATTCAGTGATTTATGTTAGGTAAGTACAAAAGTTCTGCCCCATTTAACGACAATGAAGAAGTGCAAAGAACACAAAATAAAATAAAAATCTAAGATCGTGCAAAATTATCATTACTATCTACAACCTGTTACCTTCTTTTTGGTAGGAGGACACAAATCCCACATCGGCTATGGCACTAATAAGGTTTGAAGTAAAAAAGGTCTTGGGTGGCAGTTTTCACATCAAGATAATCAAAGAAGTTTTGGTTAAAAGAGTTAATCAATGCACAAAACAGGTGACAGTTAGCAGGTTCCAAGTCAGGAGAATAGGGAAGGTATGTATAACCTCTCAAACAATCTATATTATTTTTTGATGAGAGATGATAACATCATGGGGCTTCAAACAATTGTGATGGAAGATCACCATTTTTTAAATGTTTTCTAATAAGAGTGATATTAGTAGAAAAAAGGTAATCTGTAAGAAAGAGATAGATTTGTTTGATAATAGCTGGAAACTTGGAGGACCAGGAGTATTTGTAGAAATAGATGCATCTATATTTGTGAAAATGATTAAGTTCTTACAGCATTTCTCAGACCCAACAGTAAAAGAGTTTAGTAAAACTTCTTTTATTTAGCATATTTTAATATACCATGTTAAGGCATGTTATAATGTTTTATCATAAATGTTAAGTATTTTTTGTTAAAATTTCTGAGAGTTAGATCCTAATTTAAAGAACTGATCAGCGACAAAAAAATTTTGACGATAAATTGTCAAACTGAGAACCCTCCTTCTAGTTACTAAACTCTTTCTTCTGGTAATCCCACTTTAGTGCAGTTTTGAAAATCACAACAAGCACCATACTTAACTAGGATCTTACCTTTCTGAGAAATGTCTTTTAATTAAACTTCATGTAATTTTTATTTTTGATTAAAAATTTTGTTAAATTTATTTTGAAAAGCTCCAAATGGAATTGTAAGTGATGTTAGACAATACAATCAAAACATCAAACTAGTGTGATTACTAAAATGCATTCTAAAATCCTATCATGCTTTTTCATTCTTGTGGAGGACTAGAGAACCCTTTTAAAATTTATTTTGATATGGTTTAATCAAGAGATGTATTAATTTTGTGGGAATATAGAGTAAAAACATAAATATAGTTTGATTTGCCCAAAAATCACATAAAAGTATAATAATAGGTATTACATCTATTTTTATTATTTGTGGAAATAAATAAATCTTAATATATGAAAATTATGCTTAAGAAGATTTTAAAACATTTATTCGATCCACAAGCAAAATAGGTCAGCAAATTCTTTTCGTATTCTTTCATTTAGAGCTCTGCGAAGTTTATGCAATTTCAAAAATCATGCCAAGGCCATGGGCTGAATAGCAATTTTATTGATAAAAGATTTTTTTATAAAAAGAAAAATAAACTGGATGTGTTATTCCATGATAGTGAGTTTTGGAAAAATTATGTCATGAAATCATAGAATGTTTTCTGGATGCTGTTTCTGATAACTGTGTTGAGACCTTGATGATTGCAATTTTGGAAAGCACTCTGGGTTAGAGGTACTAATTTTTCAGATTGCTTTGTACCAGATTGAACTTAAGTGGCATTGTTTATATCTGAAAACTTCCGCAATTCTGACAGATATTAACAACTTTTACAAGTTTCTTTTGCAAAAGATAAAAATTAGCAATTTGTAGCGTAGCCTTTGGATTTTAACACTGCTTTTGTGATCTTGATTATATTAAGTTCTCTAAATTTTGGATCAGAGAAGATGTATTTTTCTCTGATCCAAAAATACTCTGAGATTATTCTTATTTTTTTATCTCATGTTTCCTAATCTGTCTATTAAGGTAATCCCACAAGTGTTCAATGGGGTTAATAACGGGTGACTGAGGACGGTTTTTGAGCTGTTTTTGAAAATTGTAGAGCAGCCATTCTTATACAGTTTGAGTTGTATGTTTTGGATCATTATCTTGCTGAAAGATAAACGATTTCTGAGGTCCTAATTTTGCAGCACTTTGATGTAGATTATCTTTCAAAATGTTCAGATAACTGAATTGATTCCTTATTCCATCCATTTTTACTAAATTATGTATACCAGTCACTGACATGCAGCTCCAAACCATAATTGAAACACCACCATATTTAACAGTTCCTCTCCTGTTCTTTGGTTCGAGATCAGCATTTGCTTTTCTCCACACTTTTTGGTGTCCATCTGATCCATAGATGTTGAATTTACTCTCATCTGAAAAAATTACGTAACTCCAGAAAATCTGGTCTTGTTTTACTTCTCTTTTGTAAAGATAAGTCTCTTCTGCAATTAATTTTGCTTACAAATGGTTTTTTTCATCTGTACATTGGTACATGGATCCTGCTTTTTGTAGCACATGGTGAATTGTCTCAGGATTGCAAGATTTACTTATATGGATTTTTACAACTGATTTTAATTTTACAGTACTAATATTTGGATTTTCCTCAAGTTTTCTAATAATATCCTGAATTTCTCTATCAATGAATATAAGTGGTTGACCACTTCTAATCTTGCTTCTAGTACTGCCCTCAGTCCGTAACTTTTCAAAACCTTTTTGCACTGCAGCAGGTCTTTTCCCACTGATCTTAAGAGATTTCCCATTGAAACTTGCTCTCCTTGTGCAGTTTTATAGTTAAATCTTTCAGATCTTGTGATCAGATCTTTCCTTGTGGAGCCATTAGTAAATTATATTATCATTTAGTGTCTAACATAGAAAATTGCAGAAAAACCTTAACATACAACATAATCATAAAGAAGTGGACCTAGACTTTTAAATGACTTACAACCTTCAAATTGCATACATACTTTTGTAATGTAAGTTTTTACTGGAAGATAATAAAATGATCTTTAAAATTGTAAAGTAAATTAAAACAAAGTTCATTTTCATTTTCTTGAAGTGTAATTCGCAATCAATAAGGTATATCCTGCAAAGATATAAACCTCTTGTATTTATTTTAAAAATTTGGTTTATTTTCACTAGAGACATAAGGTGTATACACTAGTTTTTGTGACTAAGAGTATGTAATTAAAAAAAAGCAATTACCTTGTCCAACAGGAGTTATGTAAGTTACTCTTTCATTAGCAAGAACTTCTCCATCCCTTATTATTCCAATACCTAGTTTGTTAGCACTACCTTCAAATCCAATTGCTATAGTCATTTTTAAGATTCAAAATGACAATCTAATGTTATTAACAGTATTTTCAATTCTCACACAGCTTTGTTTATTGAACAGTTCCCGGATGATTGATTGATTGAAAAATGTACATTCGCAGGCAAGAGTGTGAGACATAGTTCTTTAGAAAAGTTTCCAATCTAACAACAACAAAAATAAAGACATTTTTGCTTCAAATTTATTTTTCTACATAACCTCCTTCCATCTCTTTAACCCATCCAAATAGTAATCGGCGTCTTTCTCTTCGAAAAAATTATTAACGAAAGTGAGGGAATTCTCATTTGACGAAAATCTCTATCCTAAGCGTGCAATTTTTAGATTGTGGAACAAAAAGAAGTCGCTTGGGGCTAGATCTGAAGAGTAGTTTAGTTTTAGATTAGTTTTTATTGACGTTAAACTAGAAGCAACACGAAGGCTATTGGCAATGGACCTCGTAATTTTAAACCTCGATCAAGTGACGAGGACAATACCTGAGCTGGCACCCCCTCTCCTAACTTCCACAACACGCCATTGGGAGGGTTTTAGGCACCGACAGATTTAACGTGCATCAGCTCTGGCTACGCGATGGATCTTTATCCAAGGTGGATCTACATCAAGGCTCGAACCCCCGACTCAACAAAAAATGCGAGTGGCTAGTGCGTGACCATGACCACATCCTACAGTGGACGTGTCCTTTCAGGGGTTTATCTTCCTTACCTAAGTACGGGAATCATAACCCTGAGGTACAAAAGTATTCTTTTTCTTTCCCATTGAGTTTAATGTTTTTGTTTAACATGGGCGAAGTGCCCCTCTGGAATACGCTAGCCATTTTTCTATTTTTTCGACTCTCCTTCTTGTCAACCAGTTTTTTCAACCTTTTGTCCATCTTCATTTCTTGTTTTTTTTTTTATTATTATTATTATTATTATTATTAACGTCATAGGAGGAGCAACACGTGCTATTGGTGATGGACCTCGTAATTTTGGACCATGGTCAAGAGACGAGGACGACACCTGAGCTGGCAACCCCTCTCCTAACTTCCACACCACGCCAATCGGAAGACTTTGGGCCTCGACAGATTTGACGTGCATTAGCCCCCGCTACACGGCGGATTTTTAGCGGCCAAGGATTGAACCCGTGAATGAACGAAAATCGCTGGTCACGAATCCGAAGCCTTGATGCGGCCACAGATCTGAAGAGTAAGGTGGGTGGTCAAGCAGTCCGCAACAACAACAATAAAATAGTAGCGAGTGCCAGTCCGGTGGACTCTACTCAATTTGAAGAAGCCTTGAAATTTTTCAAAATTAAAACAAACATATTAAATATGTGCTTTGATGCACATATGAATTTAAAAATACATAAATAAAAGGAAAGGAGATAGGAAAGTGAAAGAATTATTTACAATGAGGATGAGATTTCTTAAGAGATTTTAAAACTTTTTTTTTTATTTATCTCATCGTAAGGTAAGATTATATAATTTTATGTAAATTTTTTAATATTTTTTTTGAACAACCCCCTTATGCCTTGGATAGACTCTAAGTCCTTGGTATGAGGAGAGTATTGTTTTATACGTTTTTTTAGATTTTTTTAAATTATTGTAAAATTACAATAATTTTCATATCATTTAAACTTTTTTAACTATATGAAAGCAGATGGAGAAGGAAGGGAAAGGTAAAAATGATTCTTGTTTGGCTGAGTGCACAGCAATGGTTAGCAAACTAGTTCAAGAAAGGGGAGGTAGGGGTGGCGATAGGGCAGGTAAATAGGTGATGATCAACTGTGTAGATGATGAAGAAGATCTTCACCATCATCTACACAGAAAAAGATGAATCCTTCATCACTCCTTCAATAGCCTCTTTCAGTCAACCATCACTAATAGATGGTTGACTAAAAGAGGCTATTGAAGGAGTGATGAAGGATTTAATTGAAGAGGTCTGATTTGGAATGCAATGTGCTTTCGGAGAATTTGATGTAAATAATTATTACAGGATTGTTAGGGTAAAACATGGGTTCCATTATTGTGAGCAAAACTTAGCTGGGCCCTTATTAGTGGATTATTAAGATTTGTTTGTCTATTATAGAATCTTCTAGAAAGATAGTTCGGGTACTTATTAATAGGAGGGAAATTGATATCCCTGTATATAACAGAATTTCTGACATACCAAGGTGAGTTAGTAATCATGCGGAGAATTTTATTTTGAAGGACTTGAATTTTTTTAAAATGGGAATATGGGCAACATGGCCCCAAGGGGGAGAAGCATAAAGTAGGATAGGGCGGATTATTTGTTCATAGAGAAGGACTTTGTTAGTAAGAGTTAGAACTGAATTAAAGGTATACAGTTAAATCAGTTAAAGGTATACAGTTATGGATTTTAGCACAGCATTTGTCTATTATTGATTGGATATGAAATTTGAAAGTGAGTTTGGAGTTCAGAATAACTCCTAGGCATTTGACCTTAGAGTCCCAAGAGATTTGATCATTAAAAAATATGAATTTTTTATTGAGAGGGAAGGTGATATTTTCTAAAAATGAGGGCTTTAGTTTTTTCAGTGTTTGCTGCAATTATCCAGAGTGTCATCCACTTTTCTAATTTTTCAGGTGATTTTGTAGTTTATCGATGACGTTGATAGGATTTTTTCTTTGGGTAAAGATTGCTGCGTCATCTTCGAATAAACAGAGGCTATTATAGGGAATCTGAGGGAAGTCATATGTGTACAAATCATAGAAAATTAGGGAGATTACAGACCCTTGAGGTTGACCGACTTGTATATTTTATATTGTAGAAGGAGTATTATTAAGTTTAATTTGAAATGTTCTATTTTTAAGGGGTATTTATTTTGATGACAATTGTGCAAGAGAGAGGGATTTAATTTGAAGATCAATCCATCGTACCAAAGGCGGTCGAAAGCTTTTTGTATGTCGAGGAAGATACCCCATAGACTTGTTTGGAATTAAATCCTTCAGTAATGGCCTTCACAACCCGTAGTAATTGACAGAAAAAGCTGTAGTTAGTATGGAAACCTAATTGTGAATCAGGAAGAATATTATAAGTGGAAAAATGAATAAGTATTTTGATTAACTGGATTCTTTCAAAGATTTTTGAAATAGAATTTAGTGATAAATCGATAGTTGGAGGGAATGGAGTGGTTTTGACCGGGTTCGGGGAGGAAAATAATTGTTGGATGTTTCCATTTTTGTGGAAAATGGGCAAATATGAGATATTTATTAAAGATTTTAATGAAATAAGTATCTGCATTAGGGTCGGGAGAGAATTTGGAGGCTTAGCTATGAATGCCATCTTCCCCTGGAGATTTCTTTTTGTTTAAATTTTTAATTATGGTAGCTATCTCAGAAAGGGAGGTGAGAAGGGGGAGAAATTAAAATTGTTACAGGCTTCTAGAAAATTTTGTACTACTGATTCTGTTTTTCCAATATGATCATCATTATATGGAGTTGGAATTTCCTGGAACAAGGATTCAAGATTAGGGCAAACATATCAGCTTTTTCTTTATCAGAGAATACCAGACCATTATTGCCTACCAGTGGAGGGGGATATTGTAATGTTTATTAGAAGTTTTTTTTTGTTCATAATAAAAAGGGAGTTGTCTGCGTTATAAGCTGGTAGGGAAAATTTTCCTTTTTTTTATTGTATTGATTTCATTTTTAATTTGTTTTTTGACGTTATTAATTATGTGTTTTAAAGGGATGAATCTGATATTTTGCAATTGTTTTCTGAATCTATTTTTCTCCTTAATTAGATTTCTGATATGAGGGGGAGTCTAAGATGGGGTTTGGATAGATCTGGTATTACTCGCATGGTTAATTGTATTTTGGATATTAGAAGTAAATGATGTAATTGATTGTTCTAGATCAGAGATATTATTAATAATGAGGTTACCTTTTGTGATATTATATAAAATTTCTAGATAGATGAACCAATTAGAAGTTGTTAGAGTGCGAAGAAGGATAGGGAGAATTTTATTGAAAGAGATGTCCATTAGTATAGGGTCATGGTCACAAGGTAGTTCATTATATAACAATTTCGATATTGTAGAGTGGAATGTTTTTTGAAAATAGTAAAATCTATTATAGGGTAAGTATTGCTATTGTAAGAAAAGTGGGTGGATGAGTCGGGAGCAGCTATTTGGAGGTTATTAGCGTTGCACATAACATGAATAATTTTGCCTGATCCGTTTGCACTGCCTCTATTCCAGGTTAGTTGTTTTGCATTAAAGTCGCCTATTAAAATCCCGGTGGGGTTGTCAGAGAGGATATTGATTAGATCGTTATGATTGACGACCTTACTGGAGGGATTGTAAACAGTAGAAAGGGTGAAGTATTGGCTGTCTTTGGAGCAGATATGGATGGTGAAATTCTCAGAAGTGGAGGAATTTTTATATGATGATAAATCATATTTTTAATTAATACTGCAATGCCGCCGTCCCGATGGTTGATCTGTCCAAACGGTTTATTTTGTAATTTGGAATTTTAAATTTTTCAAAGGGTTTGAGGAGAGTTTCTTGGATCTCTAGTTCGTCAGGGTTGTAATCATCTATGAAATTTTAGAGTTCTATTTTTATTTAATGTCATTTGCATTCCAGATCGTAATCAGGAGGGTTGGGAATAGTTTATTTAGCATATTAAATTTTAGAATCAGATGGACATCATACTACAAATGACATAAATGGTTTTTCAATTTTTTAACTTAAATTAAGTTTATTATCAGCTAATATATGTCCTATTGATTTAAATTGTTGTTGAGTTCCCATTATTTTATCAAACTTGAAGTTCTTTTAAAAAAAATTTAATTTCATTAACAAAGGGAAAATTTGAAGGTTGACTGTCATTGGCGGGTGTGGAGGTTTGATAGCTTTAGCTATTGTTGTGTTTGGTATTTTCACGTCCTTTTTTCCCAGTTGTTTGTGATTGGGGAGTTGAAATTCATAGGAGTTTTGGGGCAACTAAAGTAATTTTTGATTTGCAGTATGATCTCCACCGCAGTTACCTCACTTGGGGGTGCTTTCAAGAGTTTTGGTGCAGCTATGAATTGGATGATTATTTCCATATTTCACATATTTAAATTCCCTAGTGCAGAATATAGAGTGGTAAAAATAACTTGGACAGTGATAGCATTGATTGGGTGTTTTCTTTTAAGGAGAGATTCAATTTTGACTGAAAGGTATCTAATAGTATTGATTTAAAAAAAATAAATTTGTTGCTTTCTGTTTTTGGAAGTGTAACTGAAAATGGGGGAAAGGTTATTTTTTTATTTTAAGTTATTACGTTCATTGACTATTAGATTATATTCAGCGTAATTCCTGATTTATTTCAGCATTAGAATAATTAATTGAGGGGCCTTTAATTGTACATTTAAAGATTCTCTCAATAAGTAATTCAAATGTGTGAGCTTCTAAATTCCTCTCTTGAACATGATTTTGTATTGTTCAACTGTAGAAAGAAAAAAATTCAGACTATTTCTTTTGTAGCCTCCTTTGCGCTCGTATTTTTTTTTTTTTTTTTTTTTTTTTTGTCTGTTTCATCATTTTTTTCAAGAGTTACTTTCGAGTCATCAGTATTAGTTAAGATGATTGGGGGAGGAACCTTTTTAGACTTTCTATATATCGGGGAAGTTTAAGTCGTATTCATCAGTATTATTATTGTTTTTATTATTAATTTTATCACTAATAACTGCTTGAGGAGTGATATCATCCATAACAGAGATGAAATCATCATTACTCTCTATGTCTGAATCTTCATCAGAGTGTTCAAAATATTTGTTGTTTAATGGAAGGTTGAATTCCTGGTTTTTTTTTTTTTTTTTTTTTTTTTTTAAATTTTGAATTCTTTTACTTTTTTTCTTTTAGAAAATCTTTGTCCTTACTTACATTAATGATGGAAGGAGTGGATTTTAACTTATCGGAGTATTTTTAAGCGGTTTTAGAAGATAGGTTTTTAAGATGAGTTTCAAATTTATCATCAGCTTCCTGATGAGATTTTTCCATCTGTTTTACTTTAAGTTCTTCGTTGGTGACAGTATTATTTAAAATTTTATTTTTATTTTTAAGATTATATTCATGATATCTGCTTGGGTGGTGATTTCTAATTCGTTTGCAAACATCATGAGAGTTTCGAAAACATTGGGTGGGCAGTCCGAACATGAACTATTTTCAACAGAATCTAAGAATTTTTTTTAAAAATAGTGAAGAATTTGATGGAGAGATCTAAGTTATGATTAGAGAACAAATTTTTACAGGCTTCTGGAGTAATTATGGAGTCACCGAAAATTGCAATTGCACTTACCTCATCTGGTTCAACAGTCCAGCAACAGTCGATTTGAGATCCAGGTAGCTTGGCATGGTAATCCAGTAAATTTGATTTTTAATGAATAAAAAACAGTCCTAAAGAGTGCACAAGATTTCAATGGCACGTAGCACCCACTAGCCCACCAAAAGTCTATATAATCGGTCCAAAATGCAACTTTGGAAGTAACAAGAAGTTACAAGAAAAAACTTGCATGAAAATGTTCCTATGCGTATCGATGGGAACAGATTGCAGTTTGCTCACAACGCTTGTAAATTGGTCGAACTGCCTGTCGTTGTGTTTTGCCGGTAGAAAGAGCCAAAAAACACCGTTGCGGGTAGAGTTCCAGGTAGAGTAGCGAAACGACCTCACTTCGTTAAATCAGGAGGAAGAAAAATGTCAAACAGTTCAAACCCTAATTCGTGGAGTTTCGCCTTGACAACCACTGAGGTGTGAGACGGCGTATTGTCTTGGTGAAACAATTTTTTTTTCTACAATTGAGGCAATTTTCCCGCAATTCCTGCCTTCAGTTCTTCAAGTAATGATACGTAGTATGCTCTTGTAATGGTTTTTCTTGTTTAAAGATAACTCCATAACTATTGCATAGAAATAGTCGCCATCAGTTTCCTAGCCGAAAGAATACTTTTTCCTTTTTGGAGTCTATTCCCCTTCGCAGTCCACTGTTTTGAGTGTATTTTTTGGTTTCGGCAGTATAATGGTGTAACCAAGTTTCATCTACAGTTATTAATCGGTGCCAAAACTCCGATATATTGCACCTAAACTGCGCCAACAGAGCGTTGGAAGTGTTCATTCTGATACATTTTTGATCTAATGTGAACAAACGCGGCACCCAATGCACGGTCAGCTTACTCATGCTTAAATCTTGATTGGTGAATTTCAGCGATGTTATCGTCAGTGGTTGCAGTTTTCAGACTTCCCTAACGTTCATTGTCCGCCCAAGCTGGTACAGCCCCATTTAAATTCAGCTCCAAGAAATTTCAAGGAGGCAAATGATTGTTCAGAGCCCAATACACTATGTTCAACTCATCTTTGATTTGCGTAGGCGTATTGCAGCAACAAATATTTAATAACAGCTCGATACTCAATTTTTTCCATTTTTACAAAAACACCCTCACCGACTCGCTCAAGCGACTGTCAAACAACTGCGCGTCCAAAATGGCTGAAATTCTGGTGAGTACCTGTCAAAAGATTCGCAACCACATTATCTAATTTTTAATAACGAGTGCCATAGAATTTTGTGCGAAAAAACACGCCAGGCAGTATTGAGACGGAAGAGCACAGACTACGGGGTATCGGGACTTGGTAACCATACGAGAAAGGACAACAAGAGACGGACCTTGTTGTCCTTTCTCGTATGGTTACGAGAAAGGACACACGAGAAAGACTGGAGATTTCTTTTTCGCAAGGATGCAGGAGCGTTATAGAATTGGTTTCTCCCGGAATTAAAGAGGGTGATATGTTTTATTAAGAGTAAGCGTGCTAGATTCTCATTGTAGTATCTTCGTAGCTAGATTATATTTGTCTTTGTCTAAATTTAATTTCTTAATTTATCCTATATTTTAACTGCCAGAGTAAAATACACTCATCGCTATTTCCTGATCCTATTTCTTTTAATTAATGCGATCCCGCAATTTCTAAAAACATTTGGATCAGAATTTCTCACGGCTGAACTAATATTCCCTACTAGCCACTTAGACTCTAAGTGAAATGTGTAAGATCCCTTCATCAATTACCATATGTGTGATAGATATAATCCTTAATTCCCCTGGAGAAACAAGCAGGGAAAATCCTCTGGCACTTCTCACCTAATTATCAAAGTTAGTGAACGTGTGTTGTGTTCACCGTTGATCCCGTTATATCTCCTCCCCTCTCGTGTGAAGATAAATTAAATTCATTATTCCTGGATTAAAAAGTTTCCATATTGTGCCACGTTTTAAAACCAATAGTTCAAAAAATTCCGAAGAAGTACTGTAAATAAACCAGGTAGGATAGTTTTGCCAGACGGCAAAATTAATTAAAAATAGAATTTTGCATCGCTTACACGATAGAAAGAAGCGCTTGATAATGGAAATGGACAGCGATCGAGTTAAGTATCGTCGCAATTAACACGGAATAAAACCGTCATCTTTCAATGGACTAAAAAGCGATCCGTTCTAGTGTTGAACCTAAGATGAACAGCAATAAAAGATGCTGAATCAGGGGAGAGAAAATGATTGGACCCCAATATCATGTGATGCAACTTAGATCTTTTATTTATAATCGAAGGGCCTTTGCGATTTTCACCCAACGACCAGAAACATATGGTTTTTCTGTGTGACGGTTTAGTGACAAAAAAAAGTAACGGATAAGGAGAAAGTTACGAGTGTTGTATGTATCCACTTTTTGAATTGTATAAAACCTTGATGAAGATAATAATTTAATTATTATTAATGAAATTATTCTATTTATTAAGATATTAAGAATGTTTTTTTTATATATATTTTATGTAATAATAGTCAATAGTGTTTTGACGTTTGGTGTTGAAGTTTTAGCAGCTATTGAGAGTTTCAAAAATTTGGTAAAAAAAAATTAATGAACATTGAACATATATATATAATTGATATTTTAAAAATATTTTATGCCAGTTCATTATATTTTTGAATGTATGTCGTTTTCAAGGTTGCTAAGTTTGAACGGGACATTACACATAATTCGAATCTTTATAAAAATATAATTTAAAATATTTTGATGATTAAACTAAGAGTCAGTATACAAAGTTGAGACATTTTTATGTGTCAGGCTTAAATACGAATTAAGGTTGAGAAGGGTAATCCACAATAATGACCCAAAAGTACCATGGAAAATGATGGTTAGAGGAGTGAAAATGGCCCCAAAAATCTTGAAATAGAAAACAGTACCATTAATTCACAGGGTGGAGATAGTTTACCAAGCATTGTAAATGAATCCAATGATGAGGATTTAGCAAATACTAGCAGTCAGAAATTTCAATTAACAGTAACACATCAATCAATAACTCCCGAGACTAACCCAGAGATGGCGCTCGTAGTAAACCAGTAACCAGGTCTTTCTAGAGTACTAACCTTTGCTTGAAACGTGTCAAAATTTTAAGTCGATCGGACCAGAAACAGCTGAGTTATCGAGGTTGGAGTAAAGTCGTTTTGTAGTTTGTTTAAAAAATGGAAAAAACCGAGTTTCGTGTTCTGATAAAACATTGTTTTTTAATGGGTAAAAACACCGTGCAAGCGAAACAATGGATTGAAAAATGTTACCCGGACTTTTGTCCATCAAAAGCAACGATTTGTCGGTGGTTTGCCGAGTTTAAACGTGGTCGTACCGACACAAATGACGCGGAACGCTCGGGTAGACTTGTGGAAGCCGTTACACCGGAAAATGTGAGTGAAGTGACAAAAATTATAATGAAAGATCGTAAAGTGAAGCTCCGTGAGATTGCTGAGATGACACAGATATCATATGGAAGTGTATTTACTATCCTTCATGAAAAATTGAGCATGAAAAAGGTTTTTTCCAAGTGGGTGCCGCGATTGCTTTCGATGGAACAAAAACAGCAACGAGTCGAAGATTCAGAAAGCTGTTTATCGCTATTTACTCGCAACAAAAAAGATTTCTTGCGGGAAAAAAAAAAGATTTGGAAAAGCGTTGGAACGATTGTATTACCCTAAAAGGTGATTAACAAAAGGTGTTATGTTGATGAATAAAAAAAAAAATTTGCAAAAAAAATGTTGTTTTCAATGTTAGTCTCGGGAGTTATTGATTGATGTGTTATTGCTCATGATACCTCTAGCATCACTGATACAGAAGTAACCCTAGACAAACATGTCTAATGATTTAGATGGCACTGTAAAAAAAAAATGTTAACACAACTAGTGCCCAAATTTCTGTAAACACCTCATATATTAAGACTGATATGCCCCTAGTAAATGCTAAGTTAAATGAACTTCATATAATTCCTTTTGATCCCGGCCGTAGGATGAAAATGGAATTATGGTTAATTTACTGTAATCAGACATGTAAGCAAAATAACAAAGATGAGTAGAAATTCAAAAACATATCCAAATTTTTGAAAGGTTCTGTGTTAACCCAATATATAAATTCTTGTTTATATACACAAACATACGCTTTCAAAATTTGTATGATACTATTTTGATGAAATAACATGGCTTTCTCTATTTCATTAGAACTCTATGATCACCAAAAACAAACGTTTCACATGCGTCAAGTGTGAATGAATGTAAAGGTTTTTTTTGGCGATAGAGCCATATATGGCTATGCTGCGCCAAACGAGATTTAACTATTGTCTAGACGTAAAGAAATTGAAGAAAAGACAAATTTGGTTTCACATGCGTCAAAAAGAGAGCACCAAATTAAAATTTTCTATATATGTTTTTGCAAAAGATAAAAAACAAATTTTTTTTTTGATTATGAGGTCAAAGCAGAATGCATCTCTCTAGATAATCATAGTATATTAAAAGCATCAGAAAATTACAGGTTTCCCAAAATGTAAACTATAAGGTTTTCTCGGATCTGTAAATATTTAAAACAAATTCAATGATTCTTATGCTAAAATTAGGGGGAGCCTTTAAATAATCTTAAATAAGATCAATAATGGATATGAATAACTAAACCTGTGGTGCAATCGTAAGACCCTAAATTACCGCTTCATGTATTTTGTGATGTTTCTCAAGTAGTCATAGGAGATATTTTGCAACAGCCTAATAGTTCTAGAAAATTGCATTCAGAGTCATATCAATCTAGGACTTAGAGAAACAATGAACAAAATTATTGTATAACTGAATTGGAATGTTTGGCTACAGTAGATGCCCTTGATAAATTTTATTACTTACATGGAAAAAATTCATAATCCATATAGATCACGCTGCCCTTGTATGGCTAAAAAATGTAAAAAAAAAAAAAATAAGTTAAGGGGTTGGTTATTTAGAAGGTCTTTAAAATTAAGCATATTTTGATTATGAAGTTAAATATTTAAAAGGGACAGTTACGTATATATATATATATAATGTTGAAACTGACATGTTATCGAGGCATCCTAAGGCTCAATATATCCAACATGCTGTGCATTACTTGAACTGGATGAAATAAAAGATTATTAGAATTTAGACCATTCAAATAATTCTAAATATAAAAACATAAATGATGTACTTGTATTTAAAAAAGAAAAATTTGGTTAAAATAGTTGTATCTTTTTCTCTCGGAAAAGTTTTGCAAAATGCTCATGAACAAATTGAATATCTAAGTATACCAAAATATAATATACTTAATTACTCCCCTCTATTATTGACCTCACATTAATCAAGATATTTCAGCTTTAGTCAAACAAATAAAAAGAAAGGCAAAAAAGATTTGGTCTCTTACAGGTAGTCCCCTCCTACAGGTCATTCTTTTGAATGTCTTCCGTTGATACCATTAGAGGTGATTTAATTATTATAACTCAACCAAAAATGTCTTCATATTATAATTGATCATGCAACCGGAGGTTCTTTGAATTTCAAAATGATATTACTATATTGTGTTTTTGAGGTTAGAGTCCTATCTCACATGAATTTCCTTTTGTTAATGATATCTATCTATCCTTGATAGGGAGCACGAGTAAAAAAAGAAAGCGACTTTTAACTTTGGCTTTGACCACAATTTTCAATTTTCCGTGGTTCATACACCCCTATATATTTTTAACCGTGGTCAGTGTATTATTAATTCTGTGGCTCACACAAAACAAACATATTTTCATCTTTTGTACTTTGTTTCAGAATTAGTGTGTTTTTACAAAAATATTTCGAATCATTTGTGTTCGTTTTCTTTTCTTTTTTTTTTTTTTTTAATGTCTCTATATTATTGTTTTTAACTACACGGATTTTGGTATATTGATATTTTTGTGTTGAATGACTTATGACTTTTTTAAAAAGAAATTTAAGTGTTAGCTGGTCTGCATAGACACTATGATACGCCTTCCTATTCAGGACTTAAATTTTTTTGTACTAGAACAACTTATGCTAACAATTGTATCAACTGAACTTACGGTATATGTCGAATTACCAATATTTTATTTTGCTCATTATTTACGCAATACATTTTATGTTATAATTTTACTTTACACATAATTATTAGTTATATATGTATCATAGTGGTAACATTCCAATTCACACATGTTTATGTAGACCATCCATATGCATACAATTTTATTCACTTTATCATTTTACACTTTTGAATCTCTTCATTAAAATTGTATACACAGCGATGAAGAGATTTTAAGGTATAACTACAATCTAAATTTCTTATTTTAGGTACGGTTGTGAGTAAGGTCCTAACGCACACCCGCGTCTTGCTGGAAATCATCTTGATGTTATCTTTGACAACTATCTAGTCTGAGCTCTAGTGGACTCCGGAGCATCTTCCTCCTTCATTTCCGAACTATACAAACAGCATCTTTGAAAATCTATGTTCCCGTCCAAAGAAAAGATTCTACTATAAGTCGTTAATGGAAATAATACCCAGTCACTAGGAAAAAAGCATATTTCGTCTTCAAATCAACGACTGAATTCAACCTTTATATTACCGGCCAATTATGATATCGGTTACTACAATAACATTGTACAATGGTAAAAGAAAATTATGGGTTGATGCTGTTCAGATTATTCCCAAAAATATGTTTGTAGGTGATACATCACCGTAAGATAAGGATTGTGCGAGTACAACTCTCATTGAATCTAACACTACATCCTAAGGAAAACAGAGTGGTCAGCAAGTCGATTTCTCAAGCATGTTAGTTCTTAATCTTACTTCGACGCAATCAGAGAGACTTCTAGGAATACTAAAGAAAATTTCGACTAATAAAGGAAACCCAAAGCTTTAAAGGGAAATGTTAAACACAGTATAAATACTGGCAACCATACACCCTTAAGCCAAAGAGCTTATAAAGTGTCACCAGCTGAGTGTCGCATAACAGAAGTTGAGAAGATGCTAGATAACGGCATAATTCAGTCATCTGAAAGCCTTTGGTCGTGTCCGTGTCTTGGTTAAGAAGAAAGATGAAAGTTGGCGCTCCTCTGCTTTGATTACCGCCACCTCAATCGGATCACTAAAAAGGATGTGTGCCATCTGCCACGTTAGATTGTTTAAAGGATGTTACATTTTTCTCGAACATGGACCTCCAAATAGTTTACTGACAAATTGAGTTAGGTGTAGCTGATCATGAAAAGAGAGCGTTTATCACCCCCAAAAAGGACTGTACGAGTTTGAAATTATGCCTTTTGGTCTATTAGATGCTTACACAGCATTTGAAATAATTAATAGATAATCTACTCCGTCATTTAAAATTAACAATGTGTCTCTGTTACATAGAAGACACCTTGGTGTTTTCCGAAACCTTCAAAAAACATCTTGTAAAGTTAAATATAGTTTTGAGCTGCACCATAACTAGAAGTTGGGCTCTTTCTCATTTATAAAAAAAATATGACTGTGCCGCCCAAGAAATCAAAATGTTAAGAAATTATGTTTCAGAGACATTTTTTTCTGGTATATAAAGGCGATCAGCAGTTCTCCAACGCCAAAAAAAATAATAAGACGTCAGAAGCTTTGTGACTTTGTTTTTATTACCGCCGTTTTATCAAAGATTTTTGCCAAAATGCGTAAGCAGTTCAGCAGCTGCTGAAAGGGATTCTAAATTTTGTGGTTCTGAACAAGCCACTGCCTTTCTCAAATTGAAGAAAACACTTATTTCCGACCCTATTTAAGGACTGTTCTACAACCCTATTTAGGACTATTCTTCCACGGCACTATATACAGATGCTAGTGATTATAGAACCAGCACAGTCCTCGATTAAATACAAGGTAGAGAACAGAAAGTAATTGCCTATGCCTCACGGACACTTTCGAAAGTTGAGAGAACCTATTCCACAAATGAAAGGGAATATCTTGCCAACGTATAGGCAGAGCACAAATTTTGGCAGTACCTTTTCGGAAAGCAATTTTATATTGTGACAGACTATCCTTCTCTATACTGGTTAATTAACCTTGAATACCTTTTGGGAAGATTGACAAGATAGGCTTTGCGCCTTCAAAAGTATGACATATCATCCGTATATAAGAGTGGTAAGTAGAATAAAGACGCTGACAGCCTTTCTCGAAACCCGATGTAAGATAACATTGACTCTTCAGATGTAAATGTCCCCGACTCTTTCGCGGACCTCGCGGTAAAACAGAGGGAGGATTCAAATCTCGAAAAAATTATATTGTCGAAAGAAAAATCGAAACCAATAAGAACAAACGATGAATTAATTGATGAAATACTTTGCAAAAGAGTTTTGATCCGTTTGGAAAGATGTGGTTGCGTTCGTTCCGAGACACCTATGCAAAGATATACTACAATATTTTCATGACGCATTTTCAGTTAGCCACTTAGGATTTGTCAGAACACAGGACAGTAAGAAACCGATTCTATTGACCGCTGCTCTGTCTACTATACGTCGATATGTTACAACTGCCGAGAATGCCGTTCCATTTCAACCAGCCAGTCATTCAGAGCATATTTCCTCGTGCAATCGCACTAGTCCTTCGGGTCGAGATAAACTTGCTTGGACGATTTCCAAAGTCACTTAGGGGACATAGATGAATCGTTTTCTGTGTAGACTACTTAATTCGTTAGGCCAACCAAATGACATTACCTATTCATAAAACTTCAGAAATTGCCAAGTATATCCTTGATAAGTCATTTCAAAATATGGTGCTCTTAGAGTCATCATGACAGATCGAAGACAGGTGTTCAATCAACACTAGTTGCAGAACTTAATCACCTCTGTAATGTTACCCACCGAATGACGACTCTTACCATCTCAAATTAATGGACTTACAGAGTGCTATTATAACACATTCACAGACATGCTATGTACATCAAAATCGAGCAGAAGGATTGGGATGAAATATCGAAATATATATTACTTTTGCATACAACACCTCAAAGTAGGACACAACCGGATTCTAACTATTTTATCTGATGCATGGTCGTGATGTCGAGACGACACTCGACAGTGTGTTCCGGTTTTCCCCTAAATAAATCCAAGGCAACTATACTAAAGATTACTATCAAAAGCTTAAGAATCTAGACAGCTGGCGAGATAACGAACATTGGAAGTGCAAGAAAGGGGAAAGTAGGTCTGTTAGAGTTTAGTTTTTATTAACGTCGCACTTGAAACAACACGAGGGCTATTGGCGACGGACCTCGTAATATTTTGAACCCCGGTCAAGTGACGAGGACGACACCTGAGCTGGCACCCCCTTCTCCTGACATCCACACCACGCCAACGGGAGGACTTTGGGCCCCGAACAGATTTAACGAGCACGGCGGGTTTTTGGCGGCCAAGGATCGAACCCGCGACTGAACGAAAACCGCTGGACGCTAGTCCACGACCATGAACACTAGGCTACCGCGGCCCAGGTCAGTCAGAGAAGTTACTTCAAATATACTTCGGTCTTTACCAAGTCCTACGGCAACTATTCGACGCAATATATGAAGTCCGAGATTTTGATCCCAGCTCCAGATGCCGAAAAATAATAGATGTGGTTCAGTGCTTTGAATGAGACCTTACAATAAAACGATGACTGCAGTTTCCAGATAATTCTACTCCTTCTGACGACCTCAATCGTACAGAAAGGCGTCCAGCCGCCATCTTGTCAAGTACATTCAGGACCCATGACACGCTCGAGGACGAGACATCAACAGCATAATTTGTTCAGAATTGTCAAGGGGAAAGCAATGCCACAAAGTTTGTAAGCCCCGACGGCGCCATGTTAATAAGATCACTTACTGAACGAGAGTTCGAGTTCAAAACCAAATAGTGACAATATTAAAATTTCATGTAAAAGTTTTGTGCAATTGTTCTATTTTTCATTACAGTTTCTAAAATATTCCAGAATATTCTTTACGTTTGAGGAGCAGTGTTCTGGAATACTCTACTGTAATATATAAATGCATGTATTCTCAATCTGAAAGAATTCTCAGTCAAGTGCAGCTACTTTCAATTTGTAAACAAACTTCGACATTAGGGTATCGATTGTGTCTTCAATTCAACCACCTAAAAAATCTACATGACAACATTAGCAAGAAACTACCCAAGTAATGCGTACTTCTAGCATATATTCACTCGCACCGCCAAAAAATGCAGCAGACTTTTAATGAATTTATGGAAGACTAAGGGAAATCTTAAAAAAAATGTGTAATATTTTGCTAAGGCAGGTGTGGCCAACCTTTTGCATACCATGCGCTTATTTTTTGACAGATGAGACCATAGTTCAGATGCGCTTTATAACTCGAACACTTTTTGTACCATCTTGCGTTGATGGTTAGGGAATGATTAATAGAGATAAGGATAGAATCTGCTTCGCTTAGAAGTAAAGTCGTTCCAAAATGACATACATAACTTTTTGCAAATTTTCTTAGCTCTAGGCAATGTTCACATGGTTATGAATGCCAGAAATAAATTATGTCTAAAGCATTTTGATTGGGAAAAAGCTTATCAAATTTTATTTTAAAGAATTAATTTTTTAAAACAAGCAAATATTTGGAGATAAGACAATAATTTTTTCTCTGTCAGGAAAAGACTTTTTTCTTTCACCAATGCTAAAACAATTTCAAATAACGTTTATGTCATTGCTAAGTCTTCACAACTTACTTAAGCAAATATATTTTGTCTCCTTCCATTTCCTTCCTTGTCCTTAGTCATATCTTTCTTCAACTCAGATACGAGAACAAACTTCATTTCTTCTTCTATGCAAGTCTGATGCTGTATTTTATAGTGTCTATTAAGATTCATGTTTTCTATTATATGAAAAAGTATTTTCACAAGCAATACAAAATGGTTTCTGAAATGAATTTGCTGTAAATTGTAACTCATTTTCCCTCAGTTCATTAAATTCACGCCTACAACCCCTTTCTACACTTCTTTTGGTCATTTTTTTTTTTAAAAAAAAATTCCTTTTATCACAGTGCAAAATAAAAACATAGAAAAGTACAAAATTAAAAAAAATGTTGATAAAGAACAGTTCCTCTCTCCAATCACCATAAAATCCGATTCAGCAGAATTGAGCCCCCATAGTTTGGTTTCCCTCTCTTAAAAAACAATGCAAAAAAGCTGCTACCAGTCTATATTGGACACATACATCAATATCACTAGCATAAATTATATTTTATATCTTTATCTCAGTTGTCTGCATTTTCAATTATCTCCTAGTTACTATCAATTTATAATAGAATCAATGCCTGTTGCATAATTTATATTAATCTCAACATTATCACATATTTATTTGCACAGAACTCTCAGGTATAAATTCCCTCATGTACAAATTTTTTAAACTGAAGCATCTTCAGTATTTATATTTTTATATAAAATCAAATTCTCTTCTAATTAAAAAATGAGGGAGGGAGTGAATGTAAAAGTTATTGGCGTAACAGCCACATGTGGCTATACTATGCCAAACAAGATTTAACTGTGATTTAGACGGGAAAAAATTGAAAAAAAGACAAAAATTGGTTGACAAGAAGGATTGAAAATAAGAGAAGGATTGCTAGGGCAACCCAGGGGTGTGTCACCTGTGTTTATGAAAGAGAATAAACCCCATGGCAAAGAAAAAGATCACTTGGATTCCTCAGGGTCATGATGTCCATACTTACCTAAAGAAGGCAAGTCCCTGAGATCCCCTGATATAATCCCCAGGGACAGGATACCTCAAGGCACTGGGTACCTATTTCAGTCACCTCTTACGACATGCATGAGCTACAGTGGGACTATTCTGTTATATCAGTCACCACATGGGTCAAAAAATGAGGGAATATCAACTTCAATATGTATTGAAAAACAAACTGATTCAAAAAGAAATATTATTTCAATGATTATCAATTGTTCAAAGGCTATATTATCTAATTAGGTTATATACTTATATATATATATGTATATATATTCAAATAAAAACAATTAGCAATCTGTAGGCTTCAACTTAATTTTGCAGTAAAGGTATAGTTCAGAGTTTGATTTTTAAATTGCAGTGACTTTCTTCAACAACAACACAGAGGTTAAACCACTTTATTAACTTGCTTGAGGAGACGTCTATTGTAGTCTAGTTCATAAAGGCATAACAAAAAAAGACTAGTGCACTTCCTTCTTCAGACCCACAGATCCAGGGTTCAAAATAGCCACAGGGAAATCAACGTTATCAACTCTCTAACTACGAGGTCGAAAATCACTCGATGCTAACTCTCTTCAACAATGCCAGAAGTTAAAATGCCTTATTAACTAGCCTGAGGAGATGTCTCTCTTAGTTGTAAAGGCACAACAAAAAAGTGACACATTAACCTTTCTTTGGACCCACTGGTCCAGGGTTCGAAACAGGCGTCACCAACTACACTCCCACTCTACGGGGTCGAAAACCACTTAGAAACCTAAGTCATGAACCAGGACTCGAACACTAGATGGCAGCACAGACTATAACTACTTACTTCATATACACCTAACGCAAAACACTTGCCTTTGTATGTCTATCTAAGATAACCACACATAAATCATGTCTAGCGAGATTCTGGATATGGCACATATGCCACTAGAGACAGCTGATGTCAAATGGAAAATTGTTCCACGTAAAACTCAATTCAACAGGGAGGGGATGTAATCAATTGCAGTAGTGGCTGCAAAAGCAACCTCCTCTACAAATACCAATGTTTCCCTTCATATCACCTCAGTGATATTTGAGGGGGAGTATGCAGCAACTCCCTTCAACAAAAATGCCAAAAATTAAAGAGCCTTATTAACTAGCCTGAGGAAACATCTTTCTTAGCCTGGTTGGTAAAGGCACAACAGAAAAGAGACAAGTAAACATTTCTTCAGAACCACTGGCCCAGGGTTTGAAACAGCCACCAGCAACCAAAGTAACCCCCCGCTCCAAGGGGCGAAAAACACCCAACGCCGAAAAATAAACATCCATTAGTTTGATATCAACACAATATTTTGTAATGAGGATATTAAACTATATAAAAAAAGACCATTAAAATAAATATATATAACATTAATTATCTGCTATACAATACTTAACCTCTAGATACAGAACTAGAAAATCATTCATCTTAAGTAAGTATAAAGTGTAGACTGATCCAGAGGTTGAAGACTTTTATATAATGAAGGAAAAGAAACTTTTTAAAATCCATCTCGATTAATTATTTCAAAAAAACATGAAACAAACAAGACAAACATTTAGAATTTTTGATTTTATTTCTTTAACATATGAAACACAACGAATAATGAAAACACTTCAAAATAAGCATTAAAATGTTAAAAAATAAACAAAAATTTTAAAATATTGCAATCAACATCTAATTCAAAATTAACAATTTTTCCCAATCAAAAATGAACTTTTACAAATGCATTTATTAATATTAAAATAATCCTTTGATTCCTTTCAAAGAGGAATAATAAATTACATCACGATTTTACTGAATTTCAGAAATATGAGCTTAATGATGAGAATTATAAAGAATGAGAATAATTAAGTAAATTGTTATCAAATTTTTTGATGTTAGAAAAATATAGATTAAAAAATACTTGGCTTCGGAAATAATGAATATTGTCAATTTAACATTGTTATTGACAGTTTTACATTAAGAATCTAATTATTAGAAAACTCAAAATTACAACTGAAAATCAGAGATATAACAGCTACTGGCAAGTAATGGTAATTCAAATAAAAAGTTACCACTTTGCACACACAATTTGCATAACAAACAATTCTTTATACTAATTCTAGTAAATTTGGATAAAATAGTTAATGTATAAAAAGGCAACAATGTTAGCAAGTATTTATATATAAATTATTTCAATAATTAATGAAATCTAATACATTTCACATAAAAATTACTTTTTTTGTAAAATTGTTTTAATTTTTAGGCAGGGGATATTTTTAAATTTTTTAAAAAATTAACAAGATTATTAAATGTAACGATTTAAACAAATAAGTAAAAGCTAAAAAGAAAAAATATTTTTAAAAAAGTAATGAAGATCATGTTACACTGAGGATAATTTAATAAAAAACAAACTTTTTAAAAAAATCTTCAAGAATAAAAATAGTTGTTTGCTCATATTTTTCTTATCTGAAAAATAAAAAAAAGTTACAAACATAAATATATGATAAAAGTTACCATTTATAACAGTAAAAATTTAAAACTATACAAATGATACAAGCTATTGCTAAAACTGAATGATGACCTTTCACTCATTTTATACTTCACACATACGGGTCAAGAATTTTAAGAGCATAAACCCTAATAAACAAGCTCATTTTAATATAATATAGAAAGAGATAACTTTCTTTTCAAATGCTTTCATCAAATGAAAATCGACATTTATCTAGAATGGCAAAGGTATCAAATTCTATCAAGTTTGCTCTTTAGATAGATCTCAGAAATATTTCTGCAATACTTCAAAATTTTATTTTAGAATGTTTTTTGTAATATAAATGATCAATTGGTTTTATAAACATTGATCCAAAAAAAAACATGACGGCTTTTGGCAACAGACCTCGTAATTTTGAACATCAGTCAGGTGACGAAGATGACACCTCAGCTGGAACCTCCTTCTCCTAACTTCCACACCAGTGAGAGAACTTTGAGCCTAGAAAAATTTAACATGCATCAGCCCAAGCTACATGGTGGGTCTTTCGTGGCATCAAGGCGAAAAAACACCACTTGACAAAAACCACCAGTCATGAGTCCATGACCACCAGGCTACTGCAGCCAATGTAATAATAAATTAATAATATTAATTAGTATGGATGTATTTAATTATTTAAAATGTAACTAATTTCATATCATTCTCAAGTTAGATTATTAAAGAAATATATAATATATGATAAATGAAAGAAAAAAAAATACCTGCATTTACAACTTTAAAATTTGATTGCTTCTTTCAAAAATGCATTAAGAGCAAAGACTTCATTTATTTATTTAACATTTGATTTCTTAATTATTACAATATTCATAAAATAATTCTAATATATAGAAGACCACATCATAATACAAACAACCAAGTGGAATATATATTATCAATTAAAATTCAAAATATTATAATGTCAAATAGTAAAGAGTTTAGCTACATAATTAAAACAATCTAAAATCTTCCTACCTTTATTTTCTCTTTCACAATTAATTCTCCAAATAATAATAATAAAAAAAAAGGTCCCATTAACATGTTTCTTTGAGTTAAAAAAATTAAGAGATTGAGCAAAAATTTTCCAAAGATTAGCCGCAAAGTCATCAAATTTAAATGAATATGTTTCAAACTAGAGATTGCCAAGAAAAAAAATTGCCTTTTTTTTGTAAAAAAGAAAATTTTGGAAAAAACCCTCCTAGCCAAAACTGAATTATTCTTGCTTTGCCCAGAGAGCTTTCTATTTCCATGTTATTGAGAAGATACTTAATTTACTAGACAAAATTTTACCATTCGTTACATAAAATACTGAACAGTTTGAAGTAAAACTTTAAATATAATGAATAGCAAACAATGCAATTCAATAGATTATAATACCACAATTTTCAAAAGGTTCTTGCATGTCTTTTTGAAAACCGATAACTCAAATGAAAAACAACAACAAAAAGAATTGTATATTAGGATTATTAAATGGATATATATTAGATTCTAAAATTAAAGAGTAAATTTAAAGTTAATTCTATTTTTATAAAGTTAAATTAAATACTTGACATTATAAAAACAGTTTGGAAAGAATAATAAAATTTTAATGAAAACATACAAATTAGTTTTCAAAGCTTTGCTCCAGCAAAAACTAATTGAACAAACCAAAAATAACCAGCTGAGTTTTGGAGAATAATAAATGAAAAATATGATAAAATTACATTACAAACTAATACAAAATCAAATAGTAATATTTATAGTTATGAACAAAACATTTTTAAAGCAAAAATTAATAAATCAGTTTCAAAATTACCAAATATGAAAACAATAAAATAGCATAAATATTTTTGCCATATTTAAGAAGAAATAATAAATTAAGCAAGTTATTTAGCATATAATTAATCAGAAAAATTTTAAAGATGAGGAAAAAAATTCATCAAAATCTTTACTGAACTTAAAATTTTTCAGAATCTCATTTACTTTTAACAAGGAAGATGACAAAACTTAAAATATTTTTATGAATACACTCTCTTAAATATTCAATTAATTCATAAGACATTTTTATAAAAATGCTGCTTACATAGAGATAAAAGATTAGTGTAAACCATCAAGAGCAATTTTACTTGCTTGCAATCCAGCAGAAAATTCCAAATTATCTGGATCTAACTGAACAGCCTTTTGAAAATCTTTTAAAGCAGAATCGAATAATCCTTAAAGAAAATATATAAAATTAAAAATGTAATTAAATATTTATTAATTACACATTTTTCATTATTATTTATATACAGAGATCTCAAACAACCAAAACAAGTTATTTTCAGAAATTTTTTTCACAACATACTATTTTAAACATTGTATATGTGTTGATTTTGAATAATGTAAGTTTTAAAAACATTTTATCAACACAAATGCATCTATTTTTCTAATTCAAACAAAAGAAAAAATCTCTTTTTATTGTATGATATTTTATCATTTTAAGACATTTTATTTAATTATAAAATAATTAAAAGTTTATTCTATTCAAAATATGCTTGATACAAAAATAAAAAATAAATCAGTAAAAAAAATTAAGAAACATTCAAAGCAAAAATTTAGACAAAAATAATAAAAAAAAAAATACTAATAATTAAAATCATGCAATAATATCTTTGAATACAATATACTTAACTTGTTAGAAATATTTAATAAAAGTGAATACGCATATTTAGTAACTAAATGAAAAATAAATATATGTAATGAATATAAAGATATGTTACAGTTTTTACAAGTTTCAATTTTATGCAAATCATGAAACACGAGAATTTATCACTGTAAGCAATTAATATATAGTCCTTAAGAATTATGTCACAGTCAAGTATTATTCTTCTGGCCTAAATAAACATATCAAATCCCTTTCGTCCAACTATTCATTACATAAAAATTATCAAGAAACAATATGCTTTTGAAATGAACCAGAAAAATATAAAGTCATCTTACCAAGAACTAAAAATTTAACTTCATCATAAATTATATTAAGACTCGCAACAGTATTCAGATTTATAATGAGATAAAACAGAAGTATTAACGTGGATCTCGCTCAGTTTTATATTAATATCACATTAGAGCAACACATTAGACTATTACCAACATACTCTATAATTTTGAATCAGGATTAGATTATGTGAAAGACATATGCATTGGTATATCATTAACTACATTTTCAGACAACATAGTGGTAGAACTTATAAATTCATTTCTATTTAATAAGCTGAAAATTCTATCTCTCAGTGTGATGATTATGAAGGAATTAAGATTCAAATGCACTAGTGGAATTTAGCATAACAAGAAGCAAAAACTTTAACATCCAATATTAATTAGTCAAACAGTTCATATCTATTTGGGAGACTATTTTCAATATTCAAGCAAAATGTATAAAATTGTATGAATGTAACCACAACACAATACATATGATATATAAAACTCTTCAGGTGTATTCTCAAAGCAATCTTTTATTATTATTTTTTAATTCATTAACGTTACCATAATAAAGAAGTATTTAAAAGAGGAAGTAACTTTAGATAAAAAAAAAAAGTTGAATTTTGAAGTAATAAGAGCTGATATGGGATAATACAACTCACCCAAACGATAGTTGATAACTCCATGATTATAATAAGCTGCTGCTAAAGAAGGATTCATTTCAATAGACTTTTTGTATAATGACTGTGCTTTATTGAATTCCACCTTTTTGTACATGATAAGGCCCCAAATGTTGAATATTTCTGCTAGCCCTGACTTCCTTTAAAATTAATCATCAGTAAGAATGTTATAAATTACTTATATTTACTTTCTGATTATATTTTAAATACAAAAGATGGTATATATTTTTAAGATATATTTATTTAAATAAAAACAATACCTTTTATAACAGGATTTTTATTATTCATAAGGCTTAAGTTCAGAAGCCCAACTTATAGCTTAGGGATCTATCGGTATGCCCTATTGCATATATATATATATAAAATTACCCCATACAATCCAGCTTAGATCCTAAGAGTTTCTAGACAAACCAAGGATTTAATATGAACTTGTCTTATTAATGAGCATTATGCCAAATATGCATACATACAGTAAATATAAGAATACTTGTATTTACTGCATGCATGGCTATCTGAAAAGCTTGAATGTCATTCTGGAAACTAATGGCTCTAAAATCCATTAAGAGAAAATAAAAATCCAAATTTATGTTAATATTACTAATAATATTTCCTTGCTAAAGTGACCTTGATGAAATTTCATCAAAGTACTTGCAGATCTAAATCATAAATTGAAATCGTAATGCAAGAATTCAAGCTAAATCAAGATTGCTAAATCATACGTTGCAAGATATCCTCATAGAGAGCACCAAAACAGTAACCCTGTTAAAATTACAAACTCAGAACTAGTTTCATAGTTACTGTTCATAATTCCAGTACAGGAAAAAAGTCACCATTTGATGAATAGAATATCTCAGAGAATTTGTAGTACTAGGTTGGAATAAACAGAGGATTGGAGAAAAGAAAAAAGAAAGATATCAAGACTATTTTAAATTTAGAGAATTATTTTGCCAAAATGTTATTGAGATATAATTTATATTCGAAAAAATGCACAGAATTTTGCTACATAAGATTAAGATACACTTCTAGCTCTGCTAAAAATGAACGGTACTTTTCCATTATACCGGCGCAAGTGATAAAGTCGCCAAAAATGATACACCCGTTGCCAAACGGAATATGTGTTTATTGTATGTTGTCGCCAATAAAATCTACTTGGTGAGATTTGCGTTGGTATAATGGAAAAGTACCAAACGAACTAATGTGGCCATTTTTCTTTCCAAAATAGAGATATTCTTCATACATAAAGAATGTGTATTAGTAATCACTTCACGATAATCATGCGGCTTCATATCAAAGGTGACTTGAAGTCGAAACAACTGTACAGCATTCATTCTTGTCAGGAAGAGAAAAAAGCATTCATACACAAACTTCAGGTGAGTAAACTGCTGAAACATTTTCTGGTACATCATTCTTATCGATTTATGATTTGGACTATCTGTGTCAAACACCAGATCTAATGAATGTTTGTGGAATAGTACAAAATAACTGAATAAACGCAAAAGAGGCATTGCCAGTTAACAATCAGATTTTAATTTTATAGAATTTATGTCATGTCACATGAATTAAAAAGCAAAACAAATGTTCTCCATATTAGATGCCACTTGAAATTTTGCACCTGTTTAGTGCTGAATATTTTATTTAATTACATGTCTAAAAATATTTTTAAAATAAATAAACCAAAATGGTTATAAAAAAAGGCTCAACTATGTGTTATTTAAGAAGAAACATAAGTACCCTTTTCCTAAAATAGCTATTTATGTTGCACTTCTTTTCAAGAAAAAAACAAAACACGTAAAAGTTGTCATATGGAAGCTTAATATAATGGAAAGAAACAAGCCAATTTGGCACTGAAAATGCACGATACAATTACAATGGAAAAGTACATCAGAAAATGCTTGTGTTGCAGCTAATTGAAAAACACCTTATGTCAGCGAAGGCCTGGTGGTTTTCTTTTCTTTCTTCAATTCAGAAATGTTCTTAGCATCAGCAAAACTGCTAGGTGTACAACACTTAGATTTAACAAGATATTTTGGTACTTTTCCATTTTGCCAATGTAGATGATAAAGTCGCCAAAAATGATATAACCAACCCCAAATGGATTACATTTTTTAATGTATTGTGGCTAATAAAGTTTACTTGGCGAGATTTGCGCCGGCAAAATGGAAAAGTACCAATATTTTTAAAACCACATTCTAAGTTTGAATTAATGATGAATTTTGAAATTTGTCATAACACCAAAACATTAGATTTTAAATTTAATTTTTATACATAAATCATTTGCACATTTTTAAAGTTTACTTTCATACTAATAACTGAACTTCTTTCAAATAAACTTTGTTGCTAAATTGGCTAAGCATATCTTGCTCACACTTCATTTTACTTCACCATACCTAAGACTTTGCAAATTTTGAGGATGGGGGGTTCAAATCGGGAATAGGGAGTCCCCTAGGATATTCCCGACTTTTGGGAGCGATAATTGGTGATTTAGGTCATGGTAACCCTAAACATACTCAATGCTTCACAGACAACCTATCTAGGAAGTCACCAATTTCCTAGGGGATACCCTATTCCCGATTTGAACCCAAATCAACACCTTACTCATAATTTACTTATGGTTAAACATCTTAAATTTAAAAAAAAAAAAACATCCAAAATAAAAATTAATATTACTAATGAAACAATTATTATATCTGATTTTTCATGAAAGAGTAAAAGCTAGAAAAAAATTTTATGAAGTATTTTAACTTTATCATCAAAGAAAATGCAATTATTAATAATTAATGGCAAATTAAATTATATGTACATATATATGTGTAATTAACTTATTAATTAGAGAATTGTTTGAGGTGTTTGTACATAATAAATACGATATTTTCAATATACACATATTAATTATTACATTTAATAATTGAAAACTAATTTCACCTTACTGATTCCTCTATCTGTAAATCGGTTATAAGATCACTACATAATTTTTCAGCATCATCATATTTCTTCCAGTCTATCATCTCTTGAACATTATTTAGATTATCCTGAAGAGTCATTTTTTCCTCTGAAGAAATTTACATAAGTCAAAAAAATATAAATAAAAAGTTACGTCAATAAATTAAAACTATAATTCCTGAAGTTTTCGTAAACATAATAGTTAATGAAATTCTAAATCACGGAAATAAACATTTACAAATGAATGTTTCAATACAACTATGCAGTGGTTAAATACTTCATCCAAAACTTAACATTGGTAAGGGATGTGGAGCAACGCATATAAGAGATATTCTTCGAAATTAATAATTTTTAATAGGTACCTCGTAACTTTAGGCGTTAACGTTACCGTACCATACCGTAAATTTCCTGTTGCGAAAGTGACTTTTGTATTGATTGATTGATTAGTTTTTTTGATTATAGAGCAACAAAGGCTGTAACCCTGTAAATACTTTTCGTTCAGTAAATGTCAAAGTACTTTAGTTTCTGTAGGTATATATTCTGAAAACTTGTTTTCTAGCTACTGTTGTTTCCAGAAGTTCTTTGGAAGTAATATTGTGTTGGGGATTTATCTTGAGTGTATTACAGAGATGATTTCTTTGGGAGGTATATTGATTAAAATTTAAAAAGATATGTTCCAAATCATTGAAGCGGTTACAAATGCTACATGTTGCATTATACTGCAGATGAAATTCGTTTAAAAGCCCAAGAGTTAAGATCATTTTGCAGATTATTTGAGTGATGAGAATTTCCTCTCTTCTGCTCTTTGTCTACTTGGATGTTTTATCAATAGTCGGAATATTTCTAAGTCTTCGAAATATTTACTTGAATAAAAAATTTCGTTGGTTATTTTACTCTGTTTCTGTAAATGTTGAAATGGATATCCATCGAAAAATGTTGGGTATAAATGTTGGACTCCATAACTGATTTTGTGAGTTTGCCCGCCTGATAATTCCAAAAAATTTATGATTGTCCTGGAGTCCAAAGCAGTATCATATAAGTATGAAATTGCAATAGGATGAAAATTTTTCTGGCTTTGTGAATAACTTTTAGAGAGTAAGCTTGTATTGAAAGCAAACAAACGACGACAGTATTGTTTTGATTTTACATGTATCAGAAGTGGAAGGTCTGCAGTTGCAAAAAACTTAAACTATTTGAATGAAAAAACTTCAAATTTTACTTTGAAAATCCTTTCAGATAATTTGCGCATTTTGTTCCCTGCTTTTGAGAAGAAAAAAAACAGATAATTTAAACTTGGAGAACTTTTTGAAAATTGCGTTTCCTTTGCAATTGGCGTGGTGTGTAAGTTAGGAGAGGTGGTGCCAGCTCAGGTGTTGTCCTCGTTACTTGACCGAGGTTCAAAATTACGAAGTCCATCACCAATAACCCTCGTGTTGCTTCTAGAGCGATGTTAATAAAACCAAACCAATTGCTTCCTTTGCTTTAAAAATAAAATTACGAGAGTCGTCGCCAATATCCTTTTTGTTGTTTCTAGTGTAACATTAATTGTAAAATCAAGGGAGTCTTTATTTTACGGGGTTGAAGATTTTTCCCCACCAAATTCTAATTTGTAGTTAAAGGTTGATCGCCGAGACACAGTCCTTGTTAGGAACCAGTTTGTAGTAACTATGAGCAAGACGAACTGCGGCGAAATCTCTCTGCGTAGTAATACACTGTTTTTTCTTGACATTCACCATTTTTCAAACGATCTTGTGTTCTGAAAAGTCTTATTGGTTAAACAGAGCTCCAACTATCTTTTTACTACTTATATTAAAGTTTCCTTTCTTATTTTAAATATAAAATTCAATTAAAATGAACCGCTTAAAAAAGTTTTTTTTTAAAGGAATGCTTACCAATTTGAAGAATTAAATTAAAGTTATGTAGTAAAAGAGAAATTAGCTAAAGTAATTTGAATCGAATAAAAATAAATTAAAATTTAAATTATGTGCCTACCCCAAAATCACTGTTTTTGTGAAAATTTTCGAAAGTTTCTTTATTCCTTTTTATTAAAGCCCACATATTTAAGATTTAAAAAATTGTTTACATTTGTTAGTTAGTTAATGTATTAATGTAAGAATATAATTTTTTAATAAACGTTAAAATCTTTAAAAGCATTTTCTGGAAAATGACGATTTTATTCATTTATATTTTATTACGAAAAATCTTATTTCTTAAAAAGTACTTCATATATTCATATTAAATTTTACCACAATGCTCTGTACATCTCTTGTTATGTTTTGAACCTCAAACACAGCTTTCAAGTATATAACTATTTATATTGGAGCTGTTTTTATTAAAAAAAATTTTTTTGTAAAATCATGTGTTCATAAGTTTTGGTATAACTCAGTAAGTAATACCTTTTTTTTCCTTCACAACACAGATATATGTATATTAAATATATTGTTGAAACAAAAGTGAAGTACACTCTACAAAAAAAAAAAAAAAAAAAAAACGACGCACCAAGAAAGAGTTGTTTGACCATAATGAAAGTTCCTATGCAAAGACATTTGGACCGAACATGCAAATGATTAAAATTTGGTGTCCATTGAATGAATAGCGGGAGTTACAGCTCATCGGAACTGCGCACTCAGCAGGTGTATATAAGAAGCGATTGATGGTCAATACATCCGATTTTCGATTCAGATTTTTATTAATCGTGATTGTTCAAATCACGATTAATAAAAATGTATAAAAATCCTTATTAAACGCGATTATTCAGATCCAGATCCTTTCTCCCGATTTGCTATTTTTAGAAACTGTATCTCACTTCAGATGGCGCTAGCTTTCCATTGTATTGGATTCCATCTACCGAACAAACAGCACTCTTCAGTGCTATTTCCGCACAATTTTTCTGCTCTACAATGACCCTACCGAATTCTGACCATGGAAATGTCAAACAGTCGGGAAAATGAAATGGACTACAGCGATGACTCAAAATCCACCACCTCTTCCAAATCAGCTAAATGTATCGACACCAGCACCACCTGATATCAATAAAGATTTCTCGAACACAAAATCAAGGTTAATGCTACGTCAAAGGAAAATGTAAGAAGTCATATTGAATTCATGAAGTCAATTAATTTCAACGACCACAAGGAATTTATCAGAGCTACGAATAAACTAAAGGAACTTGAAGAACAACAGCTCCATCTTTAGGGTGAATACTCTTTAATAGGGCCTTGCGAAACTGCTGGCTGCCCATTTCATCACACCCCGAATCCCTCCCCATGCATAAACTCATAAATAAAGATATTGACTCTGATGGCTTTATTACGCCACCAAATAGTAAAACTGTTCGCCAACTTAATTATCTATTCCCAAACTAAAATTCCTGTTCAAAATAAATACCAAAAACTTTCCACGGTTGAAAATAACCACACTTGTGAAAATGAAAATCCTTCTCAACAGCCCACTGAACATAATACTACCAAAGCTAAAAATCTCCCTCCTCCAGTAATGTTAAAAATTGGTCAAAATAACAGACAACATTTAAAAGAATTAACATTAGAAATCCCCACCCTACGTACTCTTCTTTCAGGCGAGTACATTAAACTTTAAACCAATAATTTCGAAGAATATCGCTTTCTTAATAAAATCCTCATTACTAAACCTTACGAATTCTATGGTATACAACCAAAAATTTTGCGTGCTTTGAAAATTGTTATTTAAGGCTTAGTACGTAACACCGACATTATCGATTTATTTGGAGAACTTGAAGAATTAGGATTTAACCCTACAAAAATTAATCAATTAACCAATAGGCGAACAAAGCTCTTCCTACCGATTTTCTTGGATACTTTACTCAGGTCTGAAACCAACCAAAAAAAATCTTAGAATTATACAAATTATGTTACATGTCAATCACAATCGATAGCTATAAAAGTAACACAACTACCCAATGTTATAACTACAACAAATTCAATCACAGCGCTCAAAACTTCCACATGATACCAAAATGCCTAAAATACGCCGGTGCCCATCCCACTCGCAACTGCCAAATTAAAGATAAAATAGAAGAAATCACATGTATAAACTGTAACACCAAAGGAGACTGCTTAATACAAAGGATGTATTAAACTCTTCCCATAACCTCCGAAAGGATCATTCAATAAAAATAATACTCCAAAAAGTAATTTCATCAGAAAAAATGTCACTTTTGCACAAGTTGTAGCTTCATCCCCAGAGATGGCGCTGCACTCAAATGAAATTCCGACTACGTTTAAAATACTCCACATTACTACCATCAGAGTAAAAACCCAAATACTGTTAACGTCATCATCCAAGCTGTAGACCAGCTAAAAGGTCTCTCAGAAATTTTCTCCCCACAACCAGGTCTTTTAATTAATCTTTCAAAAATACAAGCAAAAAAAAGGCAACAAAATTTTAAAATGAAACAAGAGTAAAACTACTGCCCAGGATGATACTAGAAAAATTATTTGATTATTGTATTGTAAGGTACCTGAGACACAAAAATACTTAATATTTTGCTTTTTCTTTACTGTTAAAAGTCCCGCTGATTCTTTTGATGAATCACTTAATAATATATTGAACATAGTTAAAATTTATAATTTAAGTTTTTTCATAGATGTATTAATTGAATTTGATGAACAAAACGTTCGAAATCGAATTTTAACTTTACAAATACGCGTGCCATAACACAATATCTCAATTTATACTTTTCTCAAAAAATTATTTTTTAGGTTTTTCGTACACTGTCCCAAAATCCATTTTATCCATGGTAGTAATATTTTGCAAGTAATGAAATGATATTATTTCCTATTTAACGAATATACATATTTTTTTTCCTAACAAACACTCAGAAATATTCAATATTGCACAATATGTGCATAAAAATTAAAGGAAATTTGAATAATAAAATTTAATTTTCTAGAACATTTTATTAAACTCAAATTTAAAAATTATAACTATGTTCAGTTTTAAGAGTGTTACATATATGTACTTTGTAGACCATTCTAATATAATTAACGTTTTTAGAACTGTTCCATTGCAATATTTCCTTCATCATATTTCTTCCGTCTATTAATTCGCATTTACTATACGGTATATTTTCCCCCGACTAATAAATCCACTTCTTAGATAAGTAATATTTTCGAGAAATATTTCTTATTTTAAAGAGTGTGTAAACTTTTATAACGTTAGAATTGGAAAATTTAAAGTAGATTTTACTATGTCTTCAAATTTTGGTGGATTTTAAAATTGCGTTAATTTTTTAATTGTTCTTTTTTCTTGTTACAATAAAAAAGAAACATATCCTCAACATAAGCCTTACATCATACAGATTGAAAATAAATTTCCATAATTTATTGTTATTCATTCATTTGTAATGCTTTGGTATAATATTTTCTATTCACCTGCGTAAATCTAACGATATAATTAAGAAAAAATAAACTTTCTATTCATTGTTTCATAAGGTTTTAAATACTTCGATACTATTAAAGATAATAATTGAACTGATGAGATAATTACCAAGTTTGAATTTTAACCTCCAATGCAAATGTCACTTGGCCAACTAATTTTTGGAAATGTCTCTATAAGAGCCATCTAGCCGGAAAATTCTCTACCATATCTAGAAACGCGGCCCTGCACTTTCAATCAGATTACTTTTGAGTGAATCTTCATGCTTTTGGATTATTGAAGTTTAGGAGGGGGAATTGAAACCCTTAAGCATTTCTGTTAACATTGCACAAATCAAAGCTTTCGTAGAGTAACATTACATCTAATATGAACAAAATATAAATCTCTTATTCAGAAACTACTTTTAAAAAGATATTTTATAATAAAATTCAAAAAACGAAAAATAGAAATTTATAATAAAATCTTGCGTTAGAATCACTGATTGAACTCAATGCTTTTGATGAAATTGCAGGGAATTTGATGAATGATAGTGAACTATGAATTAATGCTCATATCTAATTATAAATTCCCAAAAATGATATCTATATTTTTCATTTGTTATAATACACTTTCACTTTTTTTAAACTTATTTATTTCGAAAATTTGATTAGTAGCAGAATAATTACATTTATTTTAATCTATTGCCTAATAATAATGTTATTTGTTCAAATGTATTGTAAACATTATAAAATTATTTTGAAACAGAAAAGGATTCACAGCGAGGTTTACGAAACCGCTAGAGGTGC
Organism: Nephila pilipes; assembly: GCA_019974015.1. Classification (NCBI taxonomy): domain Eukaryota; kingdom Metazoa; phylum Arthropoda; class Arachnida; order Araneae; family Nephilidae; genus Nephila; species Nephila pilipes. Next base: position 230,364 of record BMAW01013352.1, read on the forward strand.
TGTAATCGATGATTGAAAAATTGAGATACATGAAACACGAAAGAATGAATTCTGGTTCTTTGTGTAATTTTAGCACTTTAAGTGAGCATATTTTTGCTTTCGGAAAATAAACCACTTAAATAAAATTGAAAGTGAATTTAAATGTATTTTTGCCACTAAATGAAACGGTATCAGATTTCTCTACCTCAAAAGGTGATCTAAATTTGGTAAAAAATTTTATTCATTGTCTTATGCAAATATTGTATTTACTTCGTGAGTATGCATATATGTGTATATTGATTACTTGTGCCAATGCTGATTAAAAATTTAAATGTACACTAATGATAGATTATATCTTGGGGAAAAAAGTAAAATATTTTTTACTAGTACTTTAATTAAAAAATATTATGTATTAATACAATTCATTATTGTTATTGTCATGATGAAAATTGAGAATAAAATGTTTAACAATACGCTCTTAATTACAAGAGCGTTAATATGATGAGATTTAGTTTTGTTGAATCAGGTAACTTATTATAGGTTGACAGGCTTTGTGCTGGAGCACCTGAGCCAAAGGCTCTAAATCTCCATATCATGACGAAGTTTTTTGGCTTTTTTCCAGCCCAGAATAGAAATAATAATAATGTGGATGGCAAAAATTAGAAATTTAGAATTAAAAGATTACTTGAGAAATAATAAAAATTTAATTTAAAAAGAGATTTCTGAAGCTTATAAAATAACATTTTTTTCCCTTTCGAAGAAAGGGTAGGTGAGGGTGTGTTACAGTCGACCAATGGTGGTGCTGCTTATATGATGGTATGTTTTTCCAGGAGAGAAGTTGGTTTGGTTGGTAGGAGTGTTGTGATTGTTAGGTGCGGTGTGAAGTGGTGGGTGTTTCAGAATGAAAAATTTTTGATGGAGTAGGAATTTTGGAAAGAAATTTAAGTAAATTAATATGAGTCTAATAAAACATTTTTCGGTCTTTTAATAGATGGATCGGGATTATAGTTTGAGATGTTCGTGGAGAGTGTTGTTGTTTATGTTCGTGAGATTATTAAAGAAGTTAAAAGATGTTTTTATATGAACTTTTTTACTGTGGGGAAGTTAATTGAGGTGTAAGTGTCTGTGTTTCTCATGAACCATCTAGATTTAACAATTTGTCTGATGATGTTGTTTTGTGCTTTTTCAAGTTTATTAAGATGTGTGTTTGCAGCAAAACCCCAAACAGCACAGCTGAAGGTTAGAATAGGTATGAGAATCAGAGTATAGATAAGCAACTTGTTTTTAATGCTAAGTTTGGAATTCCGAGCGATTAAGGGGTAAACCGAACACGCGCATGCTCGGAATTTTTTGATTGCTTGTGTAATGTGTTGGTTGAAAGTGAGTCTTTTATCTAGAATAACTCCCAGGTATTTGGTATGTTGAGACCAGGTGATTTTGTGATTGTAAATAAAAACGTCATGACGTGAATTTTTTGTTCTGTGTGAAAAGAAGACTGCCTCCGTTTTAGAAGGATTCAGGGCAATTTTCCATTTGGAGAACCAGTCTTCTAGTTGTTTTATGTGTTTTTGTAGTGCTCGAGCCACTAAAAGTGGTTCTTTGTTCTGTACTAGTATCGCTGTGTCGTCTGCGTACATGCACAGAATTGTGTTGAATGCTTTAGGGATGTCGTTCACGAAAATCGAAAATAAAGTTGGGGCTAAAAGCGCTCCTTGAGCTATTCCTGCAGAAGTAGTAGTGGTAATGGAGTGTGAATTTTTAACTCTAACTCCAAAAGATCTATTTTTAAGGTATGAATTTAAAATCTTAATGAGGACAGGGTTAAGTTTAATTTTTATTAATTTAAAGAGCAGTCCCTCGTGCCAAACTCTGTCAAATGCTTTTTGAATGTCGAGGAAAATTGCATCTGTTTATTTTCCATTATTCAAACCGGCCTTAACGTGTTCAATGACACGGAGAAGCTGGTGTGATGTGGATAGTTTTTCTCTGAAACCATGTTGTTCATGAATCAGAATATCATTTAAATTTAGAAAATCTTTAAGTCTGTTAAGGATAATTTTTTCTGCGATTTTACTAATTATTGGTAATAGGGAATTGGTCGGTAACTATCAGGGAGGGTGGGATCTTTTCCTGGTTTAATAATTGGAATAACAGATGCATTTTTCCCCGACTGAGGGAAATGCCCGATTTTAAGAATGTCGTTGATGATGGAAGTGATTTGAAAAATAATTTTGATTGGAAGTTCTTTTATCATTTTACTGGTGACTCCTTCCCTACCAGGAGCTTTTTTGATTTTTAATTTTCTTGTGTAGGTAAGAATTTCAGATGGTAGAGTAGGGGGGGGGAGCGTTTAAGAAGTTATTTTGGTTGCTCATGAAGTTGTGAACGACTTCAAGTGTTTCTTTGTCAAATTTAGGATTATTAATATTATTTAATTGAAATTGATTTTTAAGAAAAGTAGCAATAAGATTTGCTTTTTCTAGATCTGAATAAGCGATGCTATTTGGACCTTTAAGGGTTGAAACAGTGGATCTCTTCTTTCTTAGAGCCTTTGACATCCCCCAGAGAGAGTCGTCGTCGGGATCTAGTGCGAGAAGAGTGTCTTCCCAGGATTTTTCTGTGAAGTCGTGCATTTTTCTTTTGATCGAATTTTGATAATTGTTTAAGGTGTTTTTATCAGCAGGATTTCTGGTGAATTGCCAGATTTTTCTGAGTTTGTTCCTAATTCGGAACATGTTTCTGAGTTCCTCGCTGATAAAGTGTTTTTTGTTAGTGTTAATCGGTTTTGATGCTTGTTCGTGTGCTTGTAAGATGTCGTGGGTAAGGCGTGACACTTTCTCTTCGATTTCAACATCTGTGTTGGATGGGATTAGATTAAGAGTAATATGTTTGTTTAAATTTTGCCTGAAAAGATCCCAGTTAGTATGAATGTTTCTTTCGTTGATAGAGACCTGTATGTTAGCGTTAAAATTAAGAATGATCTGATTATGGTCAGATGTGAGCTCGGGAATCGAGAAAATATCACACAGCCAATGAAAGTTCCGGATCAGAGCAAAGTCGATCGTGGAGACGGAGTGATAGCCAAAGCAAGTTGTAGGCAGGGCTTTGAGATCGTAGTCGTGTTTTTGTAAAAAATCAGTTATTAGCGTTCCTTTTCTGTTGACTCTTTTGCAGCCTCATCTTGTATGATAGACATTAAAATCTCCGCAAATAATTGAAGCGTCTCCAAGTTGAGCAATCGCTTCTAGGTCAGTAAAAATAGCACCCTCTGAAACAGGGAGGATGTAGAAGGAACAAATAAGAAATGGGTCTTCTCTCGGTGGTGTGAGGACGACGGTTATCGCTTCAGCGGCCACGAGAGTGGGAGTGGGTATGTTGTGATGGGGGATGGTGTTTCTAATCAAAAGAACAGTGCCGTCACCTGTTGGTGGTTGGTGAGGTTTATGGTTACGGTAAATTGTGTAGTTTGGTATTTTGAAGTTGATGCCTGGTCTCAGGTGTGTTTCTTGAATTAGTATAATATCGGGAGCGTGCTTATCTATGAAATCTCGCAACTCGACAGTGCGGGATTTAACACCGTTCGCATTCTATGATACAATTCTGAGCCCGAAGTTGTTGTAACCCTTTATTTGTTAGATGATGGGCACATGCCCTTATAAAAAATGTCGAAGTCATCTGATGTCTGTGACATTTGATAGGTGACATCAAGTAAGTTAGGGAATCTCGCGAAGAAGCTGCGGAGTTCGCCTATGGCGAAAAAGATATCGTGGTTATTTTTGTTGCTGTTGTAACTATTTTTGGTTTGATTTCTTTGTCGTTTGGGGGGTTCAGGCTCAGAATTGTTATTTTCGGCCGAATCGGATCTCGTGTAAAGTGACTCATTAGTTGTGAGAATATTTGCAAATGTTAAGCTATCCTCTATTTTGTGGTATGATTTTGTATTACTATCCTTTTTGGTGACTGTGTCACCTTTCTTTGGTTTAGGTTTTGGGAAATTTGGGCACCCCTGCCACGAAACCAATATGGAAGCCATTGCAGTTTATGCAGATGTGGTTTTCAATTTTGTTTTTTATGGTGCAGTCTCTGGTCTTGTGTTCCTTGCCACATTTGAGGCATTTGGGTTTTAGTTGGCAATTTGCTGAGGAATGATGAAAAAAATTGCAATTGTAGCACTGGGTTGCCCCAGGTTTACGTTTGAAATTTTCAACCTGAATGTGCATGTACATGATGTTAGTTAATTTAAAGATATCCGGCCTATTATCAGTTCATCTTAGTTCAATTAGGAACACTGGCAAGGGATTTTTTTGTTTTTCTTTGGGTTAACTGGGCTACCTTTTGGACTGGGTAGCCTTTTCGCTTCAGTTCTTCTTCGAGCTCTTGTACATCAGTGGAGGTCGGTAAGCCTTTTATAACCGCTTTGGTAGGTCTCGTTGAGGCCGGTTGGATTATGTAGTAGTCTTCATTTTTATTTCTTAGGTAAGTTATTATATCGCGGTGCTGCTGTTCATCTAATGGCTGAATTTTAATGTATTCCCCAGCAAGTTTTGCTGAGGAACCTGGGTGGTTTCGCTGGATTTCTTGTAGGATTAGGTTGTAAATAGCTTTGAATTTTATCATTATAGATTGTATTTTGGGTGGCAGGGGTGGGAGATCCTCTTCGGCCTTGTTAGAGTCTATTTTGTCAAGAGCTGAAAAACTGTATTTTGTAGGGATATTGAAAGAGACGAGGTCGGCAGCTTTACTGAATTTGATTTTCTTTTTTTTATTTTGAGTTTCAGATTGGGTAGTTTTACTTTTTTGGTTTTTCTGCTTTTTTGTCGTTAATAATTAAGTTGGGTGGGCTGCTGATGGTTTCAGCAACTCTCTTTCTTAATTTGTTAATGTTATGAAATACGTTATGGATGCAATTCTGAACAGGGCATTGAAAAAGTAAAGTAAGCTCACATGCAGCAAGTTTCATCTCCTTTTCCAACTGCTTGCTTTCGGTATCTAGTGCTTTCCATTGAGAGGTGACAGCCTGCTGTGCTTCCCTTTCATCGATGTTAATTAAACTTTTTAAATAAATTTGCCTAATTTCTTGGCATTCGAGTTGTTTTTGCAACAGGGAAATCCTAGCACATTTAGCGCTGGGTTCCTCTTGGGTCATCTGACCCGTATCCATAATTTCCCCCGAATCCGAGGGAACAACGACAGCCTCCAAATCATTCGTCCTCACTCTTCAACGTCCTCTATGCGAATGTGTCAAATCAATGACAGGTAACTTCCACGCAGACTGACGAGGGTTCCTTTTTAAATCAGAAGTTTACGGGGTGGAAGAGTCTATTAAAAACTGTAGAAGAGTGTACTTCTGCATATGAGGAAGTGCATATGCAGTTTGAGATCACATTGAATGTCTTTGACTGCGGCAACTCAAGGTTGTGTTAGCTGCTTTAACATTGGGTTTAATTTATTACGTGATTATGTACGCAACGTTGAAATGAATTTTCCAAATGACTTTTTTTATTCTGAAGCTGACTTTTTGAAATTGCCAGAGAAAACTGAAAAGAAGATTGCGTTATCGGTTTCGGTAAGAAATACAAAAGAAAAAGATGTCGGATTAAAGCTCGAGTATTATGTTCATTTTCTAAGTGATTCTTAAATTAAACAGATTTCGACATGTGAAAGCCTCGGGATCTGTAAAATGTGACTGTTACTTGTCCATCAATGACTGGAAATTTTCAACAATGTTTGGATTCAAGCGGTTTCTGTTTTGCTTTGAGGCTCTTAAAATTTTTTCACAACAATTCCTTGTTCTGAAGTTTTATTCGAAGGGCACTAGCTACTTTTGGCTCTGCTGTTGGTAAACTTGAAAGTTTTGTCATTGTAACTGAACCATTTAAGAGTTTTTCTATGGCAATAATCTACTTTTTCAACATCACTTACCCCATCAACAAATTTCAAAATTTTTGAGTGTCATTCGTCATTTTTCCTTACTGTTAGTGCATCGTTCAGTTCTGCATCTGAGAAAACATTACGCAAGGTAGGTCAATTTCTTCTTTTCCTGCTTTTCATTAGGAATTATATCTACAACAAGGTTATGATATGAGTGTTCCGAGTCTTCTATTGTTTCCATAGATGTTTGCTCTAAACTGCCCCTTTTGGGAAAAAAGGGATTGTGTTTAAATATAACACATTTCACGCAATAATGTGAAAAGGGAATGAATGCAAATATTTCATTCCTCACACAATATTCGGCATCTACATGTTTCATCCACTTCAATGTCGCATGCAAAAATGGATTCTCCTTCAGTTTTATTACAATGTGTTTTTATCCAATTGAATATCATCCCTCGTTTCTTCATTTCTTCTAATTCGAAAGTGTTGCTTGTTGACACTTTCGAATTAGAGCAACTCGATGCACTGATTTGCCCCTTTCGATGTTAAGTATACGAAGCAATTTCTTGGCAGCGGTTTTTGAAAGCAATGAAATTGTTTTACCCATCCTTTTAATCACTGTGCCCCTCTTCTTTTCTTTATAATTCTTGCAACCAATGTAAGTATATATATATATATATATATATATATATATATAAGAAGACCCCTGCATACCAAAGTAAAACAAATTTTTTTGGGAAAATTAGTTTTTTTTATTCAACATAATTCCCTTCAAGGGTGATACACTGATTATAGCGACCCTCCAACTTTTCGATACCATTTTTGTAGCACGATTTGTCCTTTGCTTCAAAATAGGCCTCAGTTTCGGCGAAAAACTCTTCATTCGACGAAAATTTCTTCCCAGCGAGCATTCTTTTAAGATCTGAGAACAGGAAATAGTTGCTGGGGGCCAGAACTATAGAATACGGTGGATGAGGAAGCAATTCGAAGCCCAATTCATGGATTTTTGCCATCGTTTTCACTGACTTGTGACACGGTGTATTGTCTTGGTGAAGCAGCACTTTCTTTTTCTTCAAATGCGGCCGTTTTTCGACGATTTCGTCCTTCAAACGTTCCAACAATGCTTTGTAATAGTCGCTGTTGATGGTCCTTCCTTTTTCAAGGTAGTCAATGAAAATTATTAAATGCGCATCCCAAAATACAGACGTCATAACCTTGCCGGCCGACTGTTGCGTTTTCTCACACTTTGGAGCGGGTTCATCGTGTGCAATCCACTCGGATGACTGTCGATTGGATTTCGGAGTGAAAGGATGGAGCCATGTTTCATCCATTGTCACATATCGACGCAAAAACTCGGGTTTATTACACTTGATCATCTTCAAACATTGCTCCGAATCATCAACTCGTCGTTGTTTTTGGTCAAAAGTGAGCTCGCGCGGCACCCACTTTGCACAGAGCTTTCTCATACCCAAATATCAGTGAATGATATGATGTACACGTTCAGTTGATATCTTCGGAGTGTCTGCTTATTCATTAAATTTCAATTTACGGTCATTCAAAATCATTTTGTGGATTTTTTAAATGTTTTCGTCGGTAACAACCTCTTTTGGGCGTCCACCGTCTTCGGTGCTCATTTCCCCACGTTTAAACTTAGTATACCAATCCTTGATGGTTGATTTTCCTGGGGCAGTGTCCGAAAACTCGGCATCAAGTCAAGTTTTTGCTTCAACTGTATTTTTTCCCTTCAAAAAGCAATATTTTATCAACACGCGAAATTCCTTTTTATCCATTTTTTTCACAATAATAAAAGTTGCTTCACTCAAAATGCTATAATTCACAAACTAATGATCCGACAGCTGTCAAATTTATACACGCATCTTTTGAGGGTTATGAAAATTAGTTTTTATTCAACATAATTCTCTATAAGTGATACACTGATTATAGCGACCTCCAACTTTTCGATACTCTTCCATTTTGTAGCACGATTTGTCCTTGTTTCAAATAGCCTCAGTTTTGTAGAAAACTCTTCAT
>BMAW01013352.1:238505-343088 GCA_019974015.1 Nephila pilipes
CTCTTCATTCGACGAAAATTTCTTCCCAGCGAGCATTCTTTTAAGATCTGAGAACAGGAAATAGTTGCTGGGGGCCAGAACTATAGAATACGGTGGATGAGGAAGCAATTCGAAGCCCAATTCATGGATTTTTGCCATCGTTTTCACTGACTTGTGACACGGTGTATTGTCTTGGTGAAGCAGCACTTTCTTTTTCTTCAAATGCGGCCGTTTTTCGACGATTTCGTCCTTCAAACGTTCCAACAATGCTTTGTAATAGTCGCTGTTGATGGTCCTTCCTTTTTCAAGGTAGTCAATGAAAATTATTAAATGCGCATCGGAAAATACAGACGTCATAACCTTGCCGGCCGACTGTTGCGTTTTCTCACACTTTGGAGCGGGTTCATCGTGTGCAATCCACTCGGATGACTGTCGATTGGATTTCGGAGTGAAAGGATGAAGCCATGTTTCATCCATTGTCACATATCGACGCAAAAACTCGGGTTTATTACACTTGATCATCTTCAAACATTGCTCCGAATCATCAACTCGTCGTTGTTTTTGGTCAAAAGTGAGCTCGCGCGGCACCCACTTTGCACAGAGCTTTCTCATACCCAAATATCAGTGAATGATATGATGTACACGTTCAGTTGATATCTTCGGAGTGTCTGCTTATTCATTAAATTTCAATTTACGGTCATTCAAAATCATTTTGTGGATTTTTTAAATGTTTTCGTCGGTAACAACCTCTTTTGGGCGTCCACCGTCTTCGGTGCTCATTTCCCCACGTTTAAACTTAGTATACCAATCCTTGATGGTTGATTTTCCTGGGGCAGTGTCCGAAAACTCGGCATCAAGTCAAGTTTTTGCTTCAACTGTATTTTTTCCCTTCAAAAAGCAATATTTTATCAACACGCGAAATTCCTTTTTATCCATTTTTTTCACAATAATAAAAGTTGCTTCACTCAAAATGCTATAATTCACAAACTAATGATCCGACAGCTGTCAAATTTATACACGCATCTTTTGAGGGTTAGGGCTAACTAAAAAACATATGGATTTAATTCTAGTAGCTCCATCTATATGTCAGGCCGGGAACTTTTCAATTGACTTGTTATATATATATATATATAAAGTCGTCTTGAAGTTCTTTCCGTATGGATATTAATAGTCACGGACAAACAAATATTTGAATTTTAAGTAAATGGCTTTTAAGTTTTGTTGTAATGTTATCAGCTAACTTTTTACAAATATTTTTATTCTTTGATCCATCATATCTCTTCTTGATGAAAATTGTTCAAATAAATAGTAAATGTGATAAAATATACACAGAAATTATCTTAAGTAAACAAATTTACTTTGAAGAATTTAGACTGCATTTTGGTCATACCACTTGAAATTCCGTGATTCGGCCACAGAGATTTTAAGAAAAAATAAATAAACCTCATAAAATGGATATTCTTGGAACTAGAAATAAAATCCCCAAAACAAATTTCAATCGATTACTTTATCCAGTTAATATTAAATTAGTTGTACTGATGATAACTCAAGAGACTTCAAATTTATTTACCTAACCAATTAATTATCTTACAAAGGATTCTAAAAGTATTCGTACATATACAAATTTGAATAAATCACTGTTCTAATGTAATTTTAAAAAAAATTTAAAGTAAACATTCGAAAATAATACCTATCAGTTTTTTCTTTTTTAAAAAAAAAATATTTAAAAACAGTATTACTTTTACTTCGAAAAATCAAATTAAAAATAATTACAAGTTGTCTTATACTTTTAAAAAAATCATTATATATTAATAGATATTTCAATATTTGTTTACTTTAGTACTTAATGGATATCCTTTAGTATCCACAACAGTATTTTAACATTTAGACACGTATTTCACTGTTTTTTTTTTTTTTTTTTTTTGTAATATCTGCATCGATGGTCCTCCTTTTTTTGGTGAATTATTACAGACGCTTCCTCATTAAAAAATGATTGAACAGAAATTTTTTGATTTTATTGTTAAAATAACTGATTATAATTTGTTCATGTAAATAATCGGAAAGAGATCACATGGTGAAATAAATCAATCTTGTAAATCTAACACTCAGCAGAAAATATTTGATTTTATCTCTAAAATAATCGATGACTAAAGTTTTGGGAGAAACAAGGAATTCATAACGTGAACTGGAAAAAAAAATGCACCGCCTGATTCGTTCATAAAATTCAGAATGCGCTCCATTTCTCATCACAGCATTGAATCGAGCACCATCAACACGGCATACATCGGATTCCCATCATAACAGATACGTAGAAATTCTCCATTACCATCCTTTCAGGCGATTTCTATCTTTGTCTTCGAAACGAGTTTGCTCCCTCTCTCCGTCACCAGTCAGCTGGCGTTGACTACGAAAATTTCCCTTCCCCCGTTCTACCCACAACCAGCGCTCTCTAGCGTGGTCCGCGCCCCTCTCTGCCCCACTTTCGACTGGTTAATTTTAAATTGAATTCTCCTTATGATTTTTATGATTTGATTCAGTAGCATCGCTGGTGCTAATAACGCTTCTTCTTTTCCTCTGTTAATGACATTTTGTTCCCGTATGACTTGCGTTAACTTTTCATTATGTTCCTGGATTCTAGATAATTTCTGTTCTTTATTCTTTGGTTCAGAATCAAACTTTTCCTGTTGAGACTGAAGTCGTCTTTCATCAACAATTTTCATTGCGTTTTCTTCAATACTGGTATCTTGTAACCCTATAGCTTCGGATAATTTTTCATGCTCCTTCTGAATTTTGGTAAACTTCTCGTCCCTTTCTTTCATTTCAGATTCAAACTTTTCCTGCTGAGGCTGAAATCGTTTTTCATAGTACTCTTGGATTTTTCCTTGTTTTCTTCTATTTTTTTCTATTATTAATTTTTCTAATCTTAATTTTTCTAGTTCAAATTGTCTCACCTGATCTCTTTCTAACCTTTGTTCTCTTTCTTTCCTATCTTCAATTATCCTCTCGAGACATCTTTTCATGAAAACTTCTTCATAGAACTCGCTTTTAATTATGCTATCCTTTATTGCCACATTGGTAGCATCCGAAGGGACACTTTCGTCTAATTCAAGCGCAAGCTCGACTAAATCACTTTTACGTCCTTTTGAGAGGAACGACATATTTATCACTATTTCAATACACTTCCAAATTATTCAAAATAAATCACTTCTTAGCACATATTCTTTCACAGTTCTGGTAGGTTAGAGTCCTACAACATACTTTTTTTTGCACGGTTCACTAGATAATCCAGGGAACACTTTTTTTTGTATCTTTCACAATTCAGGTAGGTTAGTGGCCTACAAAGTACATCCTTTTGTACAGTTCTCTCAGAGAAATGTCAGTCTGACCGTGGGCTTCAATACATATCCCACTTCTGAAATATATTGTAATACTAGTACTAACTACTAAAACTAATCATCATCATTTCAGTTCACGGTTGTCCTAAGACAAAAACACATCGGGTTGTATAACAACAACAATTTATTTGCACTCCTTACTACCGCTCGTTTACAACAGCTCCTCTCGGAGATTCGGTCAGGCCCCGTCTGAGGGGATCGTGTGACATCACACATTCTTCCCTTTACAAATGAACGCCCTCTAGAGGTGGGATTTAAGTAGGGAAGTTAACACTAAAAATATTTATTTATTTGTTTTTCGTTTTCTTTATGAGTCAATACCTTCAGAAGGAAAATTACAGTTGATTAAAGCAAAGTTTTTGTGTTTCTTTCTTTCATGCTTTAAGAAAAAATTCCCCCCGAAAATCACTCTTATATGAATAAAGAAATTGTATCGATGAGGTACTCTTAGCAATAACAACAAATATAACAAAAAAAAAAATACACTTAAAAAATTTGCACGTATAATCACCACTGACATTACTTTAGTACTATTTTTCTTTTTTGCATTTTGAATTGCCTTTAAATTCACACAGTAATAACTTTTCCATTCACACATTAATAATTTAGAATCCTTTTAGAATGTAGTGAACATATTTCTCAAAACCGAATAATAGCTATGAGAAAATTTATACAACTGATCAAATTGTGCGAGTCAAAGACTTATGGAATTCCAGCAAAAATAAGTTGAAATAAATTTCTTCAAATTTCCAACTCTTCATCATTTTTATATATCCATTGAATACCTGAGTATTTCTGAAGCATCTATTGTTTCATCCAGATTCTAAGAAAACCATTCTACGTATCGATTTTTGTTAGACGCATTGGAGTTTATATAATTTATGCAATGTCATCTGCTCTTCGAGCCAAAGTGTTTCCTGACAAATTGGTGCGTTTTAAATAAATCAGCTTTTTCTGGATTCATTTTTACGGTTGCTGCAATCATGCTACCCTTGATTCATTCGCCGTCAGCATTGGGTGTCCATTTTTTTGCTAATAAACGAGCCACGCGGAAAGTAGCAAGACGTACAGCATTTTGTTCAGCATTTACTACGATAAACAACTGTTTCTCATTTATCAATGTCTTCCTTAATTACTGCTGTTGTATCATTACAGGTTATACATTACCTTATTACATGACATTATCCCAAGATATTGATATCTTCATTATTCTTTGAAAGTTTTGCTCCCTATCTCCATGTTTTAGTTTCTTTCCCCATATTTATACCATTATACACTTAGAACACTTAGAATGTAGTCGAGCACATAGACCGCGGAGCGGCCTTCAAGCTCGGGTTGTTAAAATACTTCAAAGTTTGGCTGTTGTTTGGAATTGAGTCTTTCTGATTTGTGTATCAGAACTCGTTCTCTGATTGGTCATCATGGCGGTCAGTAGAGAGTGGCTTCTGGAGGGTATAGAGTTCATTCCGGAGGGATGTTGGAAGGCTTATTTCCTATTGGTTCACTGAAAGCTCAGGGGGGTAGTCCTATTAGCTGCCCGTGTTGGTTGGGTTGCAAATATCAGTGGGTGTGTTTATGTTATTTGGGCGTATAGGGCATTGAATATGGAAAGAAGTAGAGTTATGAGATGAAAAAGATGGATTGAGTTATTAAGAATTAAAAATAATTAAATATGAGAAATTAAGGGCGTTGTAAGAGTCTAAAAGAACTCTCCTGGGTCTTTTTGAGTTGATTTTTGGGGAATAATTTTCGAGATTAATCATATTGGAATTATGTTATTAGTTAAATTTAAGTTGAAGAAACATTTTTTAGCGATTTCTTGAATGTGTTTCTTAAAGTTTGGGATTTTGATGGCTTTGAGTATTTCGCTGTTTCTTGTGTACCAATTTGCTCTAGTGATCATTCTTAAAGTGGTATTTTGGGTTATTTCAAGTAAGTTAATATTTGTGTTAGAAGCATACGCCCAAATTGGGCTTGCATAGGTAAGTATGGGTCTGAGAACGGAAGTGTATAGAAGCAACTTGTTTTTTAAGTTCATTTCGGAATTCCGGCAAATAAGGGGATAAATTTTGCAACGAGCTTTCCGGAATTTTTCTCGCGTGTGTAAAATGAGTTGTTTCCATGTGAGAGTTTTATCGAGAATAAGTCCTAAGTATTTTGTTGACTAAGACCATGGTATTTGTGTGTTGCAAAAAGTGGGGGGGGAGGCAAGTTTTTTCTTTTTCTGGAAAATAAGACTGCTGCCGATTTCTCGACATTGATCTAAAAGTTTATTAAATGATGAAAAATTGAAAAAAAAAAAAAAAAAAAACGGTCACACATTTCTACGTGTTTACACCTCCAGATATTACATGCTAATCTACCTCGTAGATAGCGCTGCAGTACCACAGTGGTACAATTCCCACTTAATTAATATATAATCATTCAAGTTTGATAAATACAACCTCTGACAATAAAGTTCGATTAATAGTCCTGTAACATTAACGTAGATGAAATATTAACGAAAGTTACCTTACTGTCCTTCGAAATAGTCACCTCCCATAACTATGCACCCCTGAGATTTGCTATACGTGTCCTGGAAACTTTGCAAGAAGTCTTCTTTTGGGATGGAGTTCAAAAGACTCTTCACGTTTCGTTGGATGTCAGGAATATCATCAAATTTCTTTCCTTTCAAAGCGAGTTTGGGTCGTGGGAATAGGAAAAAGTCTGGAGGATTGAGATCTGGCGAGTATGGTGGATGTTCAACTTGCACCATCTCTCTTTTGCCAGGAATTGTTTGATGATATTAGCTGTGTTAGGGTGAGCATTGTCGTGAACAAAAAAAAAAAAAAAAAAAAAAACACGAATCTTATTGTGCGTACTGGGGTCGTACCCTTTCCAGACGTTTCATGAAACGGGTCAAAGTTTCAATGTACCTTTCAGCATTCATCGCTGTTCCCTCATACATTGGAAATACATTGGAAATTGTATCGAGCACATAGGCCGCGGAGCGGCCCTCAAGCTCGGGTCGGTATTGTGATGCAAAACTTGGCTTTGGATGGAGTTTGGACTTTCTGCAAGTGAGTGTTCAGTTGCTGGGCTCTGATTGGCTGTCAGCTTGGTCTGCTAAAGTAGGCACTTTGGAGGTATAGGTTTCGGTCAGGGGAGGCGCTGAGTGTCTTGTCTCTGGTTGGTTTATAGATTACGGAGGTGAGCTTCCAATTGGCTGCCCTTGGCTGTCGTGTTTGTGATATGGGTGTGTTTAGTTTGGAGGGCGTATACGGCTTGTGAATGAAGTTAATAAGTTAATAGCATGTTTTAGAGTAAAAATTTAAGACTTTAAATAATTTAAGGAGTGATAATAATTAAGGTGGGTTGTAGGAGTCTAGTAATACAGTTCTGGGTCTTTTTGTGTTTTCGCGAGGAGTGTAGTTTTCAAGATTGATCATGTTGTAATTATTAGTTAGGTTCAGTGTTGAGAAAAATTTTTTGGCTATTTTTTGTATGTGCTTTCTAAAGGTTGGAATTTTGGTAGCTTTTAAAATTTCGTTATTTCTTATGTACCATCTAGATTTGGTTATCATACGTAGTGTTGAGTTTTGAGTAGATTCGAGAAGATTAATATTACATTTTGCCGCATACGACCAAATGGGACATGCATATGTGAGTATTGGCCTGAGAACGGCTGTGTACAGAAGCAGCTTATTTTTGATATTCATTTTGGAATCCCGGCAGATTAGGGGGAAAATACTACATTTAGCTTTCCGGAATTTTTCACGCGCATATGTAATGTGTGGTTTCCATGTGAGTGTTTTATCGAGTATAACTCCGAGGAATTTGGTTTTTTGAGACCACGGGATATGTGTTTTGTAGAAGGTAGGGGGTGGGGTGTTTATGATTCTTTTTCTGGAAAATAAGATTGCTGCCGATTTTTCGACATTAATCTTGATTTTCCAGTCGTTGTAGTAAGTTTCTAGTAGTTGGAGGTGTTTATTAAGTGCGAATGTGACTGTTTTGATGTTTTTGTATTTTGCGAGTATGGCTGTGTCGTCTGCGTACATGTTTAAAATAGTTAAGCTATATTGTGGGATGTCATTTAAGTATAGATTGTATAAAATTGGACCGATTAATGATCCTTGCACTACTCCATATTTAGTGAAGTGTGTGTTTGATAATGTGTCATTAATTTTAACCTGGTAGTTTCTATTAGTGAGATAGGAGTAAATTAAATTAATTAGTGGTGTGGGGAATTTGTAGTGTATAAGTTTGTATGTGAGTCCTTCTATCCAGACGCGGTCGAAGGCTTTTTGTATGTCGAGAAAAACCGCGCCTGTTGATTTTCTGTGTTCTAATCCAGATGAGATGTGCTCTGTTAGTTTGATTAGAGGGTGGGAGGTGGAGAGATTTTTAGTGAAGCCGTATTGGTTAGGGTTGCGAATATCGGATGTGTCGAAGTGATTGTTGATTCTTTTTAGTATGACAGATTCTGTTAGTTTGCTTAGAGAAGAGAGCAATGCTATTGGTCGGTAGCTATCGGGTAGGTGGGGATTTTTCCCCGGTTTAAGGATAGGAAATATTATGTAGGTTTTCCAGTTATTTGGAAAGTGTTGGAGTTTTAATATTAAGTTAATTATATAGGTTAATAGGAAAATTAGTTTGGGTGGAAAGTTTTTGAGCATTTTATTTGTGATATTGTCTTTGCCTGGAGCTTTGTTAATAGCTATGTTTTTAATATAAGTTGTGATTTCATTTGGCCAAACTGTTTCTGTGGGTGGGGGTGGAGGGGGGTTGTTAAAAAAGTTTTGGAGGGTTGTGTGTACTTTGTGACCTATATCTGTTTTGTAGTTATTTGGTCGTTTGTTTTCAGTGAAATTATGTGAAAGTGTGCTTGCTAATAGATTGGATTTATCAATATCTGAGTCTATAGTGTTATTGTTGTCTATTAGTGGGGGAATATTACTTCTTTTATTTTTGAATGATTTGGTCATTTTCCAGATTGATTTATCGTGTGTGTTGAGTGTTTGTAGTGTTTGTGTCCAGCTATTTTGTGTGAATTTATGGATTTCTTTTTTAATTAGGTTTTGTATTCTGTTGACTTGTGTTTTAATGGCTGGGTCTAAAGTTCTTTGGAATAATTTTTTCGTTTTGTTACGAATTTTTATGAGTTGTTTAATGTTGGGTGGTGTGTATCTTTCGTTGGTGGTGTTAATGGGTGTGGAGGCTTTTTGATGTGCTGTAATGATGCTGTTTGAGAGATCAGTTATTTTTTGTTCAAGTTGAGTGCTATTGTTTATGTTTGTGTAATCAATAAAGTTTATGTTTTTATTAATTTCGTGTTGAAAAAGTTTCCAATTTGTTGAAATAGCTCTTTTATTGATGTGGTGAGTAAGTGTAAAATTAAATTCTAAGATTATTGGGTTATGATCTGATGATAATTCAGGTATGGAGGTGATGGTGTGTTTGTAATTAAAATTTTTGATGAGTGCGAAATCGATGGTGGTGGCTGTGTTGTTACCGAAGCGTGTGGGGGTGGGTGGGTATGCAAGTGTAATGTCGTGTTGGTTAATGTAATTATGTAAGTTTACCCCTCTAGGTGTATTTGTGTGTGCGTTCCATGTTTGGTGTTTCGCGTTGAAATCACCTACTATGACACAATTGTTATTTAATTTAAAGATGGTGTCAAGATCTTGTGTAAAATTGGAGTAGTGTGAAGAAGGTGGTATGTATATGGAGACGAGGGTGACTGCTGAGTGGTTTGGAGGGGTGAGAATAACAATAGTAGCTTCAGTGTGTTGGAGTGGTGGGGTAGTTAGGCGATGGTGTGTGAGTGAATTTTTGATGAAGATCATTGTTCCTCCAGATGCGATTTCTTGTGTGTGCCTATCGTCTCTGTAGGCAGTGTAGTTTGGGAGGTGTACAGTGTTGCGTGGTCTCAGGTGTGTTTCTTGAATCATAATTTGGTCAGGGGCGTGCTTCTGTACAAAATCTCGCAACTCAACAATACGAGATTGTAAACCGTTCGCATTCCATGAGCATAGGCTGAGGCCAAAGAAATTGTATCTATTATTCCTTGCATTTATTATTATTTGGCTGGTGTGATTATTCATTACTGTCCATTAGAGCTTCGATTAGAGCATATGTTTTATTTGTTTTGCCTTTTGCTGCCTTGATTTTGGGGAGATTCTTAAGAAGTCCAGGAAGTTGTTTAAAGATTTCGGTTAGGGCTTGAAACATCTCTATTGCTTGAAGCAGGTCTGGGGTTTCATCATCTTCTTCTTCTGTTTGTTTTTTATTCTTTTGTTGGATGTGTTTGTTGACGAGGTTAATTGCTTTGTTTCTATTGTTTAGTTGATGTTTGTTAGAGTTGGAGGTTGTTTTCTCGGGTTTGTGGGGTTGGTTTATTTCTTCATCCTGTGGCGCCATCTGTTGTTTTTTAGCTACGGCATTTGCAAACGTGAAATTTTCTTTTACCATGTTTTGGCCTTTAGTGATTAAATTTTGCTTCTTAGGAGGCTTGGGGAATTTTTCACATCCTCCGTAGGAGGCTAGGTGTCCCTTGTGATCGCAGTTTATGCACTCCGGGTTTGAGATTTTCTCTTTAATAGGGCAGTCTCTGGTGAGGTGAGTCTCTGAGCATTTTAGGCATCTTGGGTTGATATGGCAGTTTTCAGCCGAGTGGTGGAAATAGTTACACCGGTAGCATTGGGTAACTTTTCCGCTTCCCCTGTAACCTTCTATTTTCACATTCATGTAGCAGATCTTGGTGAGTTCAAAGATTTTTTCTGCTTCTTGTGTTCGAGGGAGTGTTGCGAGGTATACCGGAAGTGGCATTTTTGTCCTTCGGTTCGTCAGTTGTACTACTCGAATTGGGTTAAATCCAAATTCTTGCAGTTCCTCTTTGATGTCATCTGGCTCGGTTTCTCGAGGAAGTCCTTTTATTATGGCTTTAACCGGTCTTTTCTGAACCGGACGAATTACATAATACTCGTACTCGGCTCTAGTGGACAAGTAATGTACGAGTGATCTGTATTCTTCTGGAGTATCAACGTAAAGTTTGATATATTCTCCAGAGAGTTTGGTACGTAAATCTGGGATGACCTGGTGAATAGCTCTAAGTTGGTGTTTGTAATTGTTGATTTTGAGCATTATTGGTGGAGGGAATCGTTCCTTAACTGGGGTGACGACCTCGTTTGTTTGATTATTTTCAGTTTCCTGGATTTTTAAGTTTTGAAATTTATTTTGGGTTGTTGTTACTGTAGCGGTTTCAATAATTAAATGCCTTTTTGCTGTTTTGCGGTTAGGGGGAGTGACGAAGCCGTCTTCGTCTTTTCTTTTTAATGTTTGGTTTTTGGTTGGTGTACAGGGAAGGGTTGTATGAATGGGACAGCCAGGTACAGTACAAATAGGAAGTAAGGCATACTCACCCTCCGTAGATGTCAGGTCGTCCTGGGCCTTGGAGTACAGCAGCAGGTAGGAGCGGAACTGTTCGTCGCTTTCATCATGTTCTGGATTCCTTCTGTTTGACTGGATTAAGGTGTAGATCCGTCTTTGCAGGGCTTGTAATGTCTCGCATGACTCTCGATTGATATCTCAATAGAGTTGTGATCAGGAGATGAAGATGGAGGAACTATTTCCCTGTGAGTTCATGTCAATTTCAGTGTCAGGTCAGTGGGGAGTGATCAGTAATAATAGATTACACTGTAATAGCTCTGCCAAAGAGCTGCTTGAATCTAATTTTATCTTAAGCTGTAAGATATTAGTACGGAGAGAGGCGGTTAAACGTCTGTCTCGACCGGTGTCTCATGCGCTATTCCCTCTGGTAGAAATTCCTCTTAGATAATGCCTTGATTATTAAAAAAGGTGGTGAGCATCGTTTTTATGCGTGATTTTTCTGCTCTGACCTTTTTCCGACGAGGTGATGAAGGAGAACGCCATTCCATGCTTTGCTGTTTCGTTTCAGGGTCCCACCTGAGACATCAGGACTCATCCTCAGTGACAATACAGTTGATCCTCAGTGACAATACAGTTGATCCTCAGTGACAATACAGAAATTTGATGTCGCATCCACCGACAAAATCATGTGAAATCTCAAAACATGCCTGCTTCTGATCGTCAGTCAAGTGATTTAGCAAAAGACGACAACACGTTTTTCCCATCCCTAAATTCTGGGTAATGATTTGTCGCACGGATTCGCGATTAATCTGCAGTTCATCAGCTATCATGCGCGCATTGATCGACGACCTTTCGTGAGAAATTTCCTCACTTTCTCAATGTTTTCGTCCCTGACGGAGGTTGCCGGTCTTCCGCTACAGGGGTTGTCAGAAACACTTTCCCGGCCTTCTCGATAACGGGTGAACCACTCGTACACACACTTCATGGACAGTGCTTGATCTTCATAAACACATACTAGCATTGCATGAGTTTCTTTTGGTGTCTTGCCAAGCCTAAAACAAAACTTTAAATTCATCTTTTGCTCATTCATTTTCCTGTTCTCAGTTAAGAACCAACGCACTAAACAAGCACTTAGTTAAACATGTCTTACACGGAACACAAACGACGCTCTACGGAACAATGGTAGGGGCAGATGGTCAACACTTGCAGCTACGCAGGTGCAGCATTTTGTCTCGCCAGTGTTGCCAGATCGGCCGTTCTGACTTTATTCAACGAACTTTATTGTCAGAAATTATATTTTAGCATTTGTATATGATTTTGATTAAATATGTAATTATAACATATTTTACGTGTTAATTTGTACAATTATATCCTTAAAACCATTTAAAATTATTATTTTACTCCTGGTGTTATTTCTTATTTTGAAAATTACCTGATTGCGAGTAAGTTATTTTTGAATTCTTATTTTCTGAAATTATTGTAATTTATACTATTTTCTGTTTCATTTAATCGTTTTTCAACAAGGGGTAAAAAAGTAAAATTAAACAAGAAATAATGATATTTTTGGAAGATCAAGCAAAGTTTAATATGACCTTTAAAAAGCGGATAAATTACTTTAAGTGAACGAATGAAATTTTTCTAAATGCAGATTATTTTCTGTAACAAATTATACATTACTGATTATCTTTAATTAAGGTAAATAAGTAAATACGAAAAAATTACTGCAAGACGATATGAAAAGCAAGTTTTCAAAATTCTTTTAAGGGATATCATTTTTGATTTGAAGTAAGATGTTTCCTTGTTTTCTTTTCGTATAAATCTTACAAACAGCAACATTATTGTTATTAGTAAAAAAATGAAGTGACTTTAGGTAACCAAATATAGATTAATAAACATTTCTTATTCGGTAAAGAAAACCCACTAACGAACCATACTTTCTCAAACGAGTCATATTTTAAAATCAAAGTTAAAATGGTCAACATTTTCTCCAGATGTTACGAATGTAATTCTAGAGAGGTTAGCATTTTAACCAATATTGATTATAACACTTGAAGGAATGAATACAGATATGAGAAACGTACCCCGAGAAGGAATTCTTATAGTGAAGGAAACTTAATGAATTAAAGAAACTAAGTTATATGCAATTAAATGTATAAGGTATTAACATCAATGATTAATAATTAACTGTCTATTGAATGACACTTAAAATAATTACGAGGGATATCTGAAATATAAGACACAAAAGATATATTTTGGAAAAATTTATAAATTTATATACATACACCAAACTATAATCCCCTTCCATCACAATGCACTTTGCTAAGCGAGGAAAAAGCATTCTTATATCCTTCTCAAGAAAAAAAAAAAAAAAAACATTCCTGCCGTCTGTTTGTACCATGAATGAAACTGCTGACAAATGGTAATTGTATGTTTTGTCTATCGGGGATCAAAGCCCTCCAGTTAGCATAGTGTGGATGTTTGGAGAGATGGTACCAGCTCAGGTGCTATCCTTGTCACTGGACCTAGGTTCAAAATACGTCCATTGCCAATAGCCCTCGTGTTGCTTCTAGTGCGACGTTAATCAGACCAATACATCTATCTATTTAAACCATTGCTTAATGGCAATCTGGATCTTATCGGCAGTCGAAAACTTGTTGTCACTTATAGACGATTTTTGAGAGGTAAAAAATTAAAATCTGTAGGTGCCAGATCAGGACTGTGAGAGAGGTAGTTGATGTCCTCCTAACATGACTCCAAGAGTTTTATGTGCCATTGGCTGTATGAAAACGTGCATTGTTATGCAACAAATACACTCTCTTTAGTCAAGTCTAAGTTAATACATTTTTCTACTCGTTAACATTCAATTTCTTTTGTTCTATAACTTTCTTCCGTAATTTTCTTAGTGTTTCTCCGTATCTCTTGGAATTAATTGCTTCACCTTCGACGAAAATTCAATGAGGAGATTCTCTTTAGGGTCCCACAAAATGGAGGTAAGATTTTTCGGGCTGGAACAACAGTTTTGTTTTCCCCCTCCCCCAGCTAGCATTAAGTTCACGACACCACTTGTTCACATTGGTATGTTTTGTGATATCATTCCCGTTAACAGGGTTTTTTAAAATTTCATTAAAATCTGAAGCGCCACGTTTCCCTTCGTGAGAAAAAAATCGGATTACGCTCCTCAATTGGCAGCTAGCAGGATTCGGAAACTAGAATCTCATTTCATCCCGGCACTACAGGAATTTTCAACTGACTGCAACAAACGAGCATGCATTCTACTCCTAAAATTTTGGTCTTGAACACAGTGAAGTGAATATTGCTAAAAAAAAAAATTTTTTTTTTGAGCTGCGTAGACTTAATACTCTTACTTTCTGGACACTTCTCGTAATAGCATTTACATTCTAGTTTCAAAAATGAATAAATACTTCATAGTTTATTTTTCTAATAGCTTAGGCCAATCTTGCGAATTACACAAACACTCATGCTGAATTGTCGATCGAGTAGGCCTAGATTTCATCAATCATAACTTTACCATTTTTTTGGTAGTTTGAATGTGATACAAAATGAAGTTTTTATACTGTATTCGTTGGTTGAGGATATTTATTTTAATACAAAAAGGGGGACTGAATAATTTTAAAAACGTGGAAATAAGATTGAAAGTGTGGCCAGTTTGCCTGAATGTTTGAAAATGGAAAGATAAAAAAACCGTCTTTATTCTTATACCCTTGCTTTGGCTTAAAAAAACTTTTAAAGCAGTATCTTTATATTAAAATTTACTTCAAATTAACAAAATTATAATTTTTGAAACCAATTTTTTTTTTTTAATTTACTTGAACAGTAAATATTAATTAATTGTCAAAGAGAAAAATGCTAAAACTTCATGTGCAAAATGTTGTAAATGTTTTATACAACAGCATAAATCCTTTTCTTTTATTGATCTTTAAGAGAATTAGAAATTAAAAACCTTAAGTGCTGGAATTTATTTGTAAAATTTATTTTCTAAAATTAAAGCAAATGCATTAATTTTAAAACTTTAAAAAGTAAAATATTTGGCGAATTAGATTACATTTTGAATAACATGGTCATTCAAATAATAAAATTAATTGTTTTTAATATATTAATAATCATATCTTTTCTTTATAATAATCATTTTTGATACATACTTTATATAAATATACAACATTTTATATAATTATAAATTCATTAGCTTTTAAAGTATCCATAAACAGAGTATTATTATTTATTTATCTGATTTCCTTTGCCTTTTTATTTTGCTCACGCGAAAAGGTCCACGAAATTAAATTCATGATAAAAATTTTAGATTTAAAAAAAGATAGAAGAATCGTGTTATTTTTTTTATTTAAACTATTTTTAATAAATTATTGAAACATAAAATTACATTAAAGCGCCAAACCAGACAACCCCGAATAATGATAACCATTACACACGCACCAATAAGAATTATGCTGCTTTCCCATGAGCAATCAAGAGAAATACTGGCAGGAGACATAATAAACATTGACTCCCTTGAGCCAAGCAGTTAAAAACTGCATTGTTTAAATTACGAAAAATCTGAAAACATTTTTTTTGTAATAACTAAATATTCTTTTATATGAAATACGCTGAAATTTTTCAGACAATTTAAAAAATATCATCAGGATACAACTGATAAAAACTGAAACTGGAGGTACCTTTTGTTAATCGCATTTCTAGTGTCATATCGTTTCTACCTGAAGTGTGTCTCGCTAATAACGGAATAATAACAAAAACGCTTGGTCAACTTCTAAAATGACGTTAGAACAAACTACTTGTGAAGGTAATGTATAAAATCAATGTTTATTTTCAAGTAATTATTAAGATTGATAGTAATGAATAAATGATTTACTGAGATGTTTACTTTCCTATTGTAAGAAGTCCTTGATTATAATTGTATTCCTGTTAATTGTAATTATCACTGATGGAAAACACCCCAATGGGTTACATAAATAACTTTTTTTAATTTTAGATCTGAAAGCATTTGAGAGAAGATTAGTTGAAGTTATAGCTTATTATCAGCCGCAAACAAAGCGATGGCGAGGTAAGTTGGATAGGTATTGTGTTACAGCATTTGTTTTAGTTTCGTTTTAATAGATGTTCTTTATCTGTAATTTCAAATGTAGACAAAATATAGCCAGGTAATGATTTTTAAAAAAATGTGGCACAGTTAATAAAAATTATATATAATACTTTACAGTTATGAATTTTATTGCGATTTACAAAATTTCATAAGATTGATGCATCTTTCTGTAGTTATCAACTCAATCCGATATTATTTGAGCTCCTTTTGAAGAAACTAATATTCCTTAAGAAATTAAGATAAAGTTCTTCCTAGAATTTCTAAATTTTTTCATTCATTTTATAATCAGATATTCAAATTTGCACATTTATTAATGATATATTATGGAAATTCTTAAGAATTGAAATTATATCTCACTCACACATTCATATATATATATTAATACTATATATATTTGTGGTATTTTCCTAAAAGCAACCTCCAACAATGGGGTGCTAAAAAACCTAAAAATATTGCCCTGGTAGATTGTATCACAAGGTAGGCTTCATGAGTTTAATGATGACCTTGGCATAATGGTAAATAATTTTCCACTGTAATGGAAAATTATCTTATTTATTATATATCAACTTGTCTGGTAAGAGATGAATGAATGTTATATTTTATGTTATAATTTGAACTGTTTGTTTTGGTAGTTTGGCTTGTAACAATAGGAAAATTATACATAATATTTCAAGCTGAATAATGATTGGTTGGACCTGTTTATGGAGCATTATCTGATTTTGAATTATAGTGGACTTTTATTACGCATCAATTATTATGACAGAATTTTTTAATTTCTATGAAAAATCTGATCTTGCAAGTGAAAATGAATTTTTTATTGTATTTCACGAAGTATGTTAGTTATCAAATTTTTTTTTTAATTCTCAACTCGTAGAAACTAGTTCATCTATATCCTAAACTCAAACAATTTTTCATAGAAAAATTTGTGAGGAAAGTAAAATTCTGTGTATTAAATTTTATGTTCATGACAAATTATGAGTACATCTTGCAGCTTATTTGAAACTAGAGAGTATTATTGAAAAATGTTTCTGGCTTTGATCTTACAGGATAATTCAATATATCTGCTAAACAGCCTTAGAATTTAATCTCCCCTGTTGAGTTATTGTACACCCCTTAAAATTGTTTTTTTGATTAATATATATATATATACTTCTTGAAGTGTAATGTTGGAAAATTATTTACTTTTCACTTTAGATAACTTTAATCATTACTCTCTTGAATATTTATTTTCATTTGCTGAATAGTTCATATCCTACAAATTTTTACAAATAAAATTTGCTGTGAATGACTGCTGAAAACATAAGAAAAAGTACATGTAAAACAAAGCTAGATCAACAGTTTTTTGTGATCTTTGGTATTTAATTTAGGAAGACTTTTAGGATATTGATCATTGTCATTTTATAGGCCTGAATCAATGAATGAAAAATGCTGGAACAGTCTGGTAAACTGCCTGCAGTTGTTTAAAGTAAAAAACTGTGATTGGTTTTAGTACCTATCAATTGTGTCTTGTCATGTTTTTTTTTCTTTTTCTGTTGACCAAGAAACAAACTCTACAGTTACAGGGAAAACACAATTTTTAAATAAAAGTCCCTCATTTCCATATTGGTGATTATAGTCCTGGCACTTAATTGGCTCTCCATTTCGAAATATATTAATGGAAGTGAATGCATATATTGCTTTGTGAAGTTCCTTTTGTCTTGAAAAAAGTATAAGTAAAAAAAAATTGATAAATATGTTTAACTCTTCTTTTTTTTTCCAGTTATGTTTGGAGTAGTTTCATTATGCACTGCTATTGGAGCTTGGCAATGGTTAATGGATCCATTGACTTCCCAAGTAAGTCTTAATTATATTCTTTGGAAAAAGGTTATATCAATGTATTTAAAATATTTTCTTAAGATTTTAAAACATAAATTTAAAGTTACTGTTTTCTTACCTTTTTTTTTTTAAATCTTAGCACTAGATAAATTCAGGATTGTTTTTTCTTCCATGGTAAATGAATTGCATTTTTAGGAATCCGTATTTATCTCTTCTTGGTCGATGTCACATCTCGTTGAAACATCAACCTCTGTACTTACAACCCACTTTGAATTCCATGATTATTTTTGTATTTCTGAATATTGTTAGGAATTGGCACAACTAGTATTACTTTCTTCACAATTTTTGCAGAGATTTCCTGTCTTATTTTGAAATTGAAGTCTTGTTCTCCTTTCTGTAATTTTGTTTACATTAGGGCTGTCTTTGTATGTCAAAATTGCTTTTGTAATGGATTCAGAGAGTGAGTCTGAGGACATTGAATTTAATATCTCTCAGTTGGAAGATAATTCTGATTTATAAAGTATTAATATTTATTCAATGTTTAGTGAATTAGAAGACAGTAACTTTAAGGATATTGATCATTGAGTTTATATGAGTAAGGATGTGGTTCCTGAATTTATCTAGTGTGCTTTCACCTGTAGTGTAATATCTGTTAGAATTTCAACTAAAAACTATTCAAGATATTTTTGATATTTATAATCAAAATATTTTTGACAAAGTAAGTAAAAAATTATCTAAATAAATTATTTAAGTTTTGTGTTAAATGTGTTTTATATGCTGTGAAAGTAAAGGTAGATAAAGGAGGCTAGCTATTTTAATCCAAGGCAGTAAAGCTAAATGTATGGTTGGAAAGCCATTCTCTGTATAAGATTTTATCTAAGTTTAATAGTTATTTTTATGTAAATAATTGATCTCAAACACCCCAAAACAATAGAGTTAATAAATAAAGCATAAGAGTGTATTTTTTAAAAATTAAAACTTGGGTGCATTCCAGGGAAAACTGGAAATCAGTGGAGGGGATATAACATTTTTGATCATCAGTTTGGTCAAGAAAAAGCTGCTTACTTATAAAAGCATTTTGTATTTACAAATTTAAGATTAACATATTTATTTTCAGCAATAAAAAAAAAATGCTCTATTTGGGGTTGGGGAAAAATGTGTTTAAAAAGGGGTTGAAATGAAAAAATTGGGAATAAGAGTAAAAAATAAATTTACTGAAGTACAGAAATCAATCGCTGACAAAAAAAAAATAGCTTCACGGTTTGTAAAAACAAAACTGGAAATCATCTCAACAGTTGCTGGCATCACACAATCTGCTTCTTGTGATTTTTACCAACATGATTGTGGTAGTACAAAAATTTCTTTAAGAAAAAAGGCTCCTCTCCGTATTGAAGTCTAGAAATACTTCATCTCTCTCTTTATGTCTTAGTTTTTTTTAAAAATTTATTTAGCATAAAATGGGAGTTAACTTTTTTTCTTTGCAGGTTGGTTTTGTTCAGTCATTGGTCAATCATCTATTTTTTACAATAAGTAGTGCTATCCTAATCACATTATTTGTAATGGGTATCCATAGGAGAGTGGTTGCACCTTCCATGTATCCTTTCCAAAAGCATATTTTTTATAAAGATATTGCAATATATATATATTCATAGATAATGTATGTGTTAATTTCCATTATTTTGTAAATAGCTTATAATTATTAAAAATTTTAGATATTTCAGCTCTTACAATACTCAAAATATTTTAAAACTGTGAACTCCATATATAAACAGCATTTTTTGTTAGATTTATATGATGTTAAATCATCTGTAAAAATAAACAGGCAAAACATAGAAATTTATAGTTTTTTTATACAACAGCATTTTTTTCAATCTAAAATCTATGTTGTATTGGTATAACATGTATAAATATAAAATAACTTAATAAAATATAAGAACTGCAATTGTTAATTAAAAGTCCTTTTTCTGATTAGTGAGCTAAAATTTATTATGGATTTCTTTAATTAAATCAAACATCTGATAAAATTACCATATTTGAATGGAATTAATTTCCTCATAGAAAAATATGATGCAAATTATTAACTCCTTCAATTATTTTATTTAATTTAGCTGTAATCAGGATATTGTTTTAGAAATATATTTCCATTTGGGAACTAAGAAAAAACTGATTTTTTTTGGTTAAAAGAGACCCAGACCTTT
Organism: Nephila pilipes; assembly: GCA_019974015.1. NCBI lineage: Eukaryota > Metazoa > Arthropoda > Arachnida > Araneae > Nephilidae > Nephila > Nephila pilipes. Next base: position 258,377 of record BMAW01013352.1, read on the forward strand.
TTATTATTATTATTATTGTGGTACATAATTATTGAGCTTTAAGTTATTCATACCTGAATATTTTTAATTTGGTGAAGGAAAGCATAATTTTAACATTGAATGTTAAAAATTTCCTATGATTTTCTTATAATATTTGATTAAAACTGACTGTTATAAACATTTTATTGATTTTAATAGCATTTGATTTTAAATTAATTTCTAAACTTTTGTATAAATGTTGTTTTTAATTGTAATAATTTACTTTTAAGGTTGAAATAGGTGTATTGCATTCTTTCAAGCATTATTTCATAAAATTATCTTGACTTACCTTTAATTTATGAAGTAAAAAAAATATTTCCTGCAATGAAAAAAATTATCTAAAGATATAAAAAAGACAAATAACATGTAAAAAAAAATTTGTATCTAGGTTTATGTTAAAGTTGGTGTGTGTTCAAGGCTTCTTTCATTAATAATGAACTTGTAAGTGTCAGAAATTTGTTATAACAAAGAAATAAAATTATCTTTAAATTCTTATTGTTTTAAAATAAAACTCTCTTAAAAGTGTTTTATATATTTTTTTTCTTCTTATCAATTGGTAATTTATCTCAATTTACATTTAATCAGAAATCCATAGAAAAAAGGTCTTAGAATAAAATCAAATTATTCACAATTTTGAGACCACCATTTTTATTTTCCTTCTCATAATTTCTTTTTCAATCAGCACCTTTTGGAACTAAACAATTTTCATATTTCAATGAATACCATTATTTTATGTTTCTTTAGTTATTATTTCCAATCCATACACACTTTTTGTATCATAAAATCTGTGGAAAACTGAACATGTTCCATGATATGCATTTTCATCAAAATTGTGAAATTTTTCCTTGTTTAATAAATATGGTAACAAATTTAATTGAGCATTTTGATTAAACTTTTGAAACTAATGTTTTAATAACAGAACAAAGTCTTACTTTAAATAAATTTCAGTTCCTATTTCAAAGTTTTTCTTTAAAAAATCACTTGCTGCCAGATAGTATTGTATATTTTAATGATACAGCCCTTGTTTGTAATAACGTCTTAATCTTGATTAGTTCTTTCATGTTGTTCAAAGTCCTGATAGTTGCAAATCGATATTAGATTTTGATTTATACAGTTGTATCTCCCAATAAGGGACATCCACCAGACCAAACATTTTATCCTTTAAATAGAGATGTCTTGTAATAAGAGGTAAAAAGATATACAATTCAAAGAAACCGGACCAATAGAATTGTCCCTTATTCAGAGGTGTCCCTTACAAGAGGTACTACTGAAAAAGAAAAAAAAGATATTAATATAATCGTGAAGTAGTATCAAATTGCAAAATATAGTTTTTTTTAATTGCGAAAAAAAGCTTTTATTTCTCAAATTCTGTATATTACTTTTAGATGATGAAATCAATGTGAAAAATTATGAAAGATATTATATGTTTGAAATTAAGGGTTTGTTAACTCAATGTATTAGATATGATAATTAAGGAATGGGACTATGCATGTCATAACTGTTAGGTTGCTGGTGGAGAGTGAGGATGGAATGTAAGTAACCTTGTGACTTATTCCACTTCTTTTTCTTATCTAGTATGCTTTTAATCTTAGCTTGACTAGGGCATTCTCTGTTAGAGTGCCATGATTGTCATGACAAGCTTTATAATAGAGTTCTGTATTTATATGAAATTTCTTGTGAAGCTCAAAATCCTTCAACAATATGTTTTTAATGGTTGAAGGTGGTTAGTCATTGTATGTCACACACCCAAATTTTTGAGTGGCTCAAACAATTTTTTGAAAATGAAGATAAGGTTGAAAATGATAAATGTTCAAATCAACTTGTGACACCAAGAATTAATGAAAACATTCAGAAAATAAGTGAAATTGTAGAAGAAGATCAATGTTTACGTATTCAGTTAATAGCAAATATGACAAAGATTAATTAAGAGATAAAAAGAAAAATTTTATATTAGGGTTTGAAAATGTCAAAAGTGGACAGAAATAGTGGTACCAAAAAAACTTATAAGTATGTATAAAGAGGGGTGTGTGACATAATTGAGCAGTTCACAGCAGATTCTGAATTGCTGGATAAAATCATCACATGTAATGCAATGGGGATTCCCCCCCCCCCTATAAACTTGAAATATACCTTCAGTTCATGCTTTGGAAAACTCCACATCACCTAGGGGGAAAAAATTTGAATCATCTAGTTGAAATTGAAGGCTTTGTTCATTTTTTCCAATATGTAGATTACTATCATAATTGAATAAGTACATTGGAGCCAATCAGTAAATTAGAAGTACTACATTCAGTAACTGCTAAAGCTGAGAGAAGGATCAGATAAGTGGAACAATTCATGGATACTGAACTAGAACAACACTCTGGTGCATAGTGTGGCCAGTTCTTTTTTGTAATTGTTTCACTTAATACAGTTTAATTGTAAACACAGTTGCAATTGTTGAAAGTTCATGTGCAAGGTAACATTGTTCTGTCCAATTAAATGACAATATCTTTAGTTTTTAGTGCAATATGTCCTATAAAGGTTAAGTGCCAGAAATTTTATATATACAACCAACTAATCATTCACATGAACTGGATCATTAAAATTTCAAAATATAAATGAGATGGAGAAATATTCTAAGGAGATACTTTAATTTTATGCCAAATGCAAAAACAGCAGTTGCATTACAATTTTTAAATGCTTTCATTACAGTTTTGATTTATTTTAAAAAGTTTAAATGAGAAATTAGATCTTTAAATTGCATGATAAATTTTCTAAGTATGTTTGTTTTGAAGTGCTTGCACATTCAATGGCAAAAATAAAAGTTTTACTTCAATATTTGAAAGAATACAGTGTTTATATATATAATATGAGTGGGTGAGTGTGTCCTCTTCCCCAGGAAAAATTAAATACCTTTTTACTATTATATTTTCATTTTGAATACATCTCTCTGGAAAGAAATCTTTAATATGGGTTTTCAATGTCCTTTATTCCTTCTTTCCTTTTTATATTTGTATGCATTAATTGATGGTAATCACAACATCTATGTTCCAAATGTATTAATAATTTATATTAAAGTTGAGAATTTGTCATGTTCTGTAAAACCCATAAATTATGTATTTAAATTTTTCTCTACACTTATGTATATTTATCCAAATTGGAGATAATTGCAGTGGTTCCCAAAGTGTGTGAAGTGACACCTTCAGAAGCTGAAATATTTCACAGGGACATTTTAGAACCTCATATTTTTATCTTTTGCTTATGATTAATTGTACTTTTACAAAGGTTTCCCATACTGTGGGAAAAGATTCCCTATTCAGTGACCATTTTATTGTAAAATACTTTATCAGTGAATGTTATTTTCTTCATAACTTTTGGATTTTTATATTATTTTTCTTAACTGCAACAGAATTGTTTCTAGAGTACGTCAAGTTTTGGCCGACTTTAACATGTCTTGTGATGATGTGAGTATGTTTTTCTAAGATTTATTCAAGCCTAATGTTAGTTATATAGTAGTAGATATCGTTTTAATATTTTATAGTAATACCAATTGATTGGCAAATATGTAAAAAAAAAATATTTTTGAAAGGCAATTATTTAAGTTATAATTAATTTTATAATTTGTTGCATAGAAATAGAAAAAAGCACACTTGTAGAAAATATTAATAGTTCCTATAGATTTTTATTTATAAATATTTCTAACTAGATTATTGAAAAAATGACTTAATTCAGAATAAAAGAGATAATATAGTTTATGTTGTATATTTTTTTTAAATTTTATATTAATAAGCTTTATGTATAGCTGTTATGATAGAAGTTTTTTTTAATATTGATTGAATTTAAAGGAAAAGTATAAAAAAAATGCACATCAATGTAATTTGAATAGCCAAGATTTCTCTTAACTTCTTTGTTTAGACTTTCTATCTTAACTGAAGTTTTAAAATTTTTTCTTTCAGAATGGAAGGTTAATTCTAAAACCAAGACCAACTACATGACCAGAACTTAGTTAATTATGTATCTTCTATGTTGCTTGCCTTGTTTAAATGGAATGTTTGATGTGGCTTGCAGTTATGTAATTATCATATATATATGCGTTTTGTAAATATCCCATGTGCATATTTAAACATTTTTACTATAAAATTTGTTACTTTGAGTTCATTAGACTTTTTTGTATTAAACATTATAGATCTTGTAAAATGCATGTGGCCACAGTAGCCTAATGGTCATGGTTACTGGCTTGCAGTTGGCGTTATTTCTGTTGAGTCTTGAGTTCGAGTCCTGATGCCACTAAAGATCTGCCATGTAGCCTTAAATCTGTCAAGGCTTTAAGTTCTCCCATTAGCACAGTATGGAAGTTTGGACATGAGGGTGCCACATCGGGTGTCATTCTGACTGAGGTTTGTCGTCAGTAGCCCTTGTGTTGCCTTAAAGATCAATTTTAATAATCAATTTAGTAGAATTTTTTTTAAACATGATCTCCACTTACAAAATCTATTCAGTGTAAAATTTATATTTATATATATATATATAAATAACACATCAATCAATAACTCCCGAGACTAACCCAGAGATGGCGCTCGTAGTAAACCAGTAACCAGGTCTTTCTAGAGTACTAACCTTTGCTTGAAACGTGTCAAAATTTTAAGTCGATCGGACCAGAAACAGCTGAGTTATCGAGGTTGGAGTAAAGTCGTTTTGTAGTTTGTTTAAAAAATGGAAAAAACCGAGTTTCGTGTTCTGATAAAACATTGTTTTTTAATGGGTAAAAACACCGTGCAAGCGAAACAATGGATTGAAAAATGTTACCCGGACTCTTGTCCATCAAAAGCAACGATTTGTCGGTGGTTTGCCGAGTTTAAACGTGGTCGTACCGACACAAATGACGCGGAACGCTCGGGTAGACCTGTGGAAGCCGTTACACCGGAAAATGTGAGTGAAGTGACAAAAATTATAATGAAAGATCGTAAAGTGAAGCTCCGTGAGATTGCTGAGATGACACAGATATCATATGGAAGTGTATTTACAGAAAAAGGTTTTTTCCAAGTGGGTGCCGCGATTGCTTTCGATGGAACAAAAACAGCAACGAGTCGATGATTCAGAAAGCTGTTTATCGCTATTTACTCGCAACAAAAAAGATTTCTTGCGGGGAAAAAAAAAAAAAAAGATTTGGAAAAGCGTTGGAACGATTGTATCACCCTAAAAGGTGATTAACAAAAAGTGTTATGTTGATGAATAAAAAAAAAATTTTGCAAAAAAAAATGTTGTTTTCAATGTTAGTCTCGGGAGTTATTGATTGATGTGTTATATATAAAAAATCATTTTGGATTTCTTGCAATAGTATTCTAATGCAAAATACTTAATAATCTAAATAGGCATTTGAAAAATCATAGTAAGGATTTGATGTAACTTTGTTTCACTGAATATTACATTTTGCATTACAGTAATACAGTGGAATTGTAACTGACTTGTAAAATGTTGAAATATGATAACTGAACTGGAACTTTAAATTTCCACATGTTTGGGAACATAATTGGATTTAATATGCAGCAGCTCATTATTTTCCTAGAATCTAGAATTGAATCCATAAGGCTAGCCGAACATGGTTTCATATTGTAAACATGCAAAATGAGCATTTTAAACAAATTAAAACTTGATTTTATAACCTGGTTGTTTAACTCCTTATAATTTCTACAAGTTTGAACTTGGTTAAAATTCAGATAGTGAAATCTCAGAAGCTATTGAAAAATACTAACTCAAAATCAAAGTCACAAAAGTTGCTATTTTCATTTATGTTGCTGTTAGGAGCAGGTTCTCGTGTTATGTTCAACACTTCACCATGATTCAGAATTACTAAATGCAAATTTTTTGGAAATATTAAGCATGTGCCACAGGCTGCATACATAAAATATCATGTATTCATGCAATAGTTTAGTGAAGATTGTGTTATATTTTTAAGGTTATTTTTGCAAAATCGCTTAACTCTTGTCATTATAGCAAAAACAAAGTAAAAACATGTATGAATACCAAAAGATAAATCTTTTGGATGTATGTTCCAAAAATCTGACTATAACTAAGTTTTCTAGGAAAAACTTAATTGCGCATATCTCGTTGATATTAACATTTGATAGTTTTTGCATCGAAGCATTAATAAGGCACATTTCTTATGAATTTTAAAAATTTACTCATGAAGAAAACAACCAATTCATAAATGTCTTGCAAAACTTCTTTCACTATTCATAATTTTATTATGTATATTTGTCATACACTGCAGTAACCTTGCTACATATAATAATTTTCCTTTTCAAAGAGCCTACAATTTTCATGGATGTTCATAAATTCAGTATAATGAATATATGTTGAGGTGTCTCATGATGGATAAATTTCATGGTAAAAAATAATAAAACAAAAGTACATTGTATGCCTCCCCTTTTTTTCATTTTCTAACAGAAAATTTATTTCATTTTATGGTATTTGTCTTGAGCAAATAAAATAATGCTCAAGACAAATTTTTTGTTTCACTTTCATTATACAAGGTTATGCTGAGATTAACAATTCAATGCTCTGAATTACATGATCCTTTTTTCAATACCCTCTTATTGATCTTAAGAAATGTTATTCAAAATAACCAAATAATTAATGTTGCAAAGTGCATTAAATTGGCCGTTAGACTGGAGCCTTAGAACTGTTATTCAGATGTGATCGCATTAGCTACTGAATGTGTTTTACCAAGATTCTTAAACTGCAAAGATCCGTGTGAACACTGAAAAATGTGTATGATAGAAGACTTCTGTTTACGATTTAATTAAAACTTCTGTAATGAGCATTTGATTTAGATTTCCTCAATGTTATAAATGAGTACGGGCTCCGCGTACCACTGGTATCGTAGTGCTCCGTTTTCTCTTCATCCTCTTTACTTTCTTTTTCATTTGTTTCTTTTGAGGAATTTTTGGTTTGCTTAAAATTTACGCATTGGTTTTCCATTCTACTATTGTTTTGTTTTTCCTTTAGAATAACTATTGTTTATATAATAAAATAAAAATCTTTCGAGATAAAAAAAAAATGATATCCTCTCTAAGTATTCGGAGGTTCATTTTCTATAAGTAAGTACGAACATTATGTGAATGCGAGGTACCATAGAAATCTTTTTTTTGTTTCCTAAAGGGTTTCTGTCTTTGGCAAATATGAGTAATGACCCTTCTCTATTTTCGACCTCTTCTTAGGACCGCGGTAGCCTAGTGGTCAAGGTCGTGGACTAGCGGCCGGCGGTTTTCGTTCGATCCTTGGCCGCCAAAGACCGTAGCCGGGATTGATGCACGTTAAATCTGTTCGGGGCCCAAAGTCCTCCCGTTGGCGTGGTGTGGAAGTTAGGAGAGGGGGTGCCAGCTCAGGTGTCGTCCTCGTCACTTGACCATGGTTTAAAATTACGAGGTCCGTCGCCAATAGCCCTCGAGTTGCTTCTAGTGGGACGTTAATAGAAACTAAACTAAATTTCGGCCCTACTTGTTAGTCAATTTTTATATATTTTTTTTCTAATATCTAGATCACAGATACATATAGTTTGGCGCTCCATGGCCAGATTTGGCTCTTGCGCCACAAACTTCGACTTTCTCTCATTCACTTCTCTAACTGAATAATGGCTGCGGAAACTGGTGGTCATAGTTTCGAATGACAGTTTTCATCGAGTCGTAGGTTCGATTCTTTGCTTCAAGAGCTTTGCCACTAAAGACCCGCGGTGTGTATAGGACTGATGCACGTTAAATCTGTCGAGGTTGAAAGTAAACAATTACATAAATGCAAATAAATGAATTGTGCTACACTATATTCTGTAGAAAGAAACGTATATTTCTGACTTATTCATTTCTGCTTGAACCAATCAATTTTTTCTAGTAAAAAATGCATTCGAATATTTCGTCTCTTATACTTTAACATAGAAAATTAAATATCCATTTTACATAAAGGCGAAAAATTGTATATTTTTTTAAAAGTTCAAAATTCTACTAGATAGCCTTAAGAAAAACGCGATTCTCATTCTTATTATTTATTTCATTTTATAAGACCTTTACTAACTCTACGAAAATCGTTATACTAATCAGTGACTGTGTAATGAAGTACAGACTGTGCCACTAAGCAGTGACGGAAAGTGGCGACGGTGCGCAAAACAACTACTGTTGCACGAAGCAAGCGACAATTCCGCGACGCAGATGACGGTGACTGTGGCGGAAAGATGCGACTACAAAGTGTATATATACAGGATGTAATTTATATTTTCAAAAACGTTGCATATTTAAATTATATTGTTACGAAATAGAAATGACGTTTACTTGCAATATTTTTCTAAAAAAGAAGGAGAGAGATTTACAGAGCTTTCGACGAGTTCAAATGAAATCTTGAGCAATGACCTCTAAATCTTAGTGACAGATTTGGTGGCGAAATTGGTGACAAAATGAAAGTGCTGAAATCTTAGCGAAAACTCGATGGAAGAGAAAATAACAGGCTTTTCCTGAATTTTCCTGTGATGCTACATCTGGTCAATCAGCATTGTCATAGATAATCTTCCGAGGAGCTGTTAACAGCGTGGAGACATTCACAAGGATTTCGACGAGTACAAAAGAAATCTTCAGCAATGACCTCTAAATTTTAGTGATGGATTTGGCGGCGAATTCGGTGACAAAACGAAAGTTGCCAAAAGTGTCGGAATCTTGGCGAAAACTCGAAAGGAGAGGAAAATTTCAGACTTTTCCTTAATTTTCTTGTAAAGCTGCATCTGATCGGTCAGCATTGGCTGAGCGGCTCTTCGGAGGAGCTGTCAATAGCGTGAATTTGTGGAAAAGCGGCGTATTTCTGGCGGGGAAGGATGGAGTCTGGCTTGGAAATACAGAGCGGAGATAAGTTCGTAGTTTGAACTAGTAGGCTGGTCAGTTGAACGTTACTGATACAACTGTGACTGTCATAACAAGGATTGTTTTTGTTCCTGTATCTGTGTCGCTAATCTATACAAGTGTTGTGTTTCCTATTTGTGCTGTTACTCTGTCCAAGCTGGGAGTCGTCTTGTCCTGACTATTTGCGAATAAAGTGCCATTTGCCTTTATTCTCCATGTTGTACTGTTTTCATTCGTATACACCAACGCATGATCAAGACATTTTTCTAACGCTATAAAAATATAATTTAAATGTGCAACGATAAATGATAAGTAAGAAAAAAATATATGATTAAAATTGGTGATAAAATTATTAAGGTTTTATATGGAATACATTAGGTTCCAAACACGAAATACCATTATTTATCCTATTACGTGTGAAATAACGCCCATTCCTAATCCAAACAAATTATTATAGGAAACAGGAGCAAAGTGGAGTAGATGTCTAACGCTTGATATTAGTAGCAACAATGAAGTGGTTGCAAGCAAATTTCTGGTTTCTTTTTAAAGATATCCAAAAAAAATTAATTGTTCGATATTATTTAGCCAAATGAGATCATTTTGCGAATGGATTTCTCGTACTGGGAGGCTGATTATTTACTGATACTGAAATTGATGTTGCTAAAAGTTTGCTTATTTTTAATTTTTTTTTTTTTTTTTTATATAGCTCTGTAATTTTACATTTCATTTTCTATTTCATTATTTGTTTAACTGCTTATCTTCAAGGTATCATTGAGGTTGTAGCTTGTATTATGCGATTAATTATTTCGGTTTTCAAAGCTGTGAAAGACTTTTTTAATCTAAAATCTCCCGTTTTGAGTGAACTTTTCCCCCCTTCTTTTTCTTCTTCTTTTTTCTGCGGATTTGAGAATTGGGGTATTGTTGCGGATATTTTGATTAAATATGTCGATTTGTACATACCTGAGAATATTGGAATGAAAATCTTCCGAGGTAAAAAAAGAATTAAAATGTTAACGAATGAGCTGAAAAAATTTAATGGATAACTTTTTCTCATAAGTATGCATGCACAAGGTGTGGTTATTAAATAACGAGACTGGCGCTGTAAATCATTTTAAAAAAAATCCTTCATAAAAGCATTACTTTCTATGATTTCACCCGTCGTAGAATTAGAATTCATGGATCGCCTGGGAAACATTTTCATTTCTCTTATGCCGCGAATCTCAATAAGCATTTCATTCGCATTTATATTTTAATTTTTCTGATGCAAAGCAATAATTCTAGGGTTTTTTTTTTTTTTTTTTTTGCCATCGTTCGATTTCGGTTCCTTAAAAACAAGCTATTAATAAAGAAGCAGAAGAAATGCCTTTAAATTGCTGTTTAAAAAAATATTTCAAAAATGGACATTGGGCCCTTTACCCTTCCTGCATACACACATCTCCTGTTCATTTTATAAGATACATATTTTTGGTTCACCGTGGACTGAATACAATATAAAAGAAATAAACAGTAATAAGGTTTTCAGAAAGCTATATTTAATAATTCAAAATTACAGTTTTATAACATTGTGAAATATTTATTAAACCACAGCTAAAAAATTAGTAAAATCCACGCAGGGACCCAATCTGTAGAAAAATAATATTTTCGAGTGTTAATATGTGTACTATTAGGACACTGCAATAGGGGTGGTACGCATATTAACTTATTATAGTCTCTGTATCTTAGGTTGGAAACCCCCAATTAACCCACTCGTTCACGAATTATGAAAAAAGTAAAGAAAAAATTCTATGAATTTATATACTTAAGTTCATGTTTTAAATTCTGTAGGGAAAAAAAATTATTGATTCAGCTTGGTTCCATTATGGAAAATTTGAGAAGCCTCATATGAGACTTGTAAGTTCAAAAGGTTGCAAACATGCCTATTCAGAAAAATGAAAAGAAGCAGATAGGTGACAAATTTAAGCTAATTTTTATATTTACTTTAATGATCTAAAGGATATTTTAGCAATTATTACTTAATACAATGAAATTACGGCTATATTAGAAAAATTATCTTAAGTGAAAAGCCAGGAAGCGCTCAGGACATGGAGCTTCTTTGCATCGAGCACATACGTATATAGTTTTCCTGGAACAGCCGGATACTTGGCAGCATATTTCCCCTCAATTTTAGACGGATAATTCTCACCACCATCTCTTCTCTATTCAACTTGAGATTGCTTTTTCGAGCATTTCTTTGTTGTTGGATCCCGCAATGTTCTTGATCTGTCTTTCTTCTTGCTGTCAATCGAACTAGCTTTATAAATATGGGAACTCGCAATGGACGATTTAAATTCTAATAAATCCAAGAATTCGTTTTCAGGATCTAGTTTCCATGTAATCCAACAATTTATGACGCAAACATTAGCATATGGCGAAAAATTCAGAAGTAGCACCGCTTATGTCGTAGCTTATATTTATACGAGCCTAATAATGAATACAAGAGATCTACTCCACCTATATTTTTATTATACATTTCAATGGAAGCAGGTTTTAGAATTTCGATAACAAGTTTTTCTTGGCTGCTACAACGTTCCACCGATTCTACAAGACCTACTCCAAGAAATGTTGAGGTTATATGAACAGCTGAGTCGTCGAAACACCTCGTTACTGATAGGTTTTCCTTACTTGTGGTAATGGAAAATGTACCTCTTAAATCACGTTTCATTTCATTGATAGGTATCAATTCATTTGTAGCTTCTTGCAACATACTTGTGCGTATTGTTCCTGTTGAAAACATTTTCCATTGAACAAGTTTCATCCAAAGAGGAATTGTTGTGAATAAATTGTGAAAAATACTTTGGGGTTTTTACGCATTGTAAGTTTACAAAGCTTCATTACACCTCCAACTGCTCCAAATTCTTTACAAAATTCCTGAGATTCAGTATTTGCACCTTGGTGAATTTCAATGGCATAAATATAACCAGAAATTCCAGCTAACACCCAGGATTTTATTCCCTATGGATGGTGTTTACCTCTTATGTATTATTTGATGTTTGATTTTCCTTTGAACGGAATCACCATTTCGTCATCTGATAAATATTCTTCCGGATCGCAGCTGTCAGCAAATTTTCTGAAAAAGTGGTCTAATACTGGTCTGATTTTATACAGCTTATCTTTAGTGTTGTGAGATGCATTACTTGGAACAAAAATAATTTATAATTAAATTTTTAACAAAGCTAACTTCCTGTTTATTCGCTTTATATTAAAAATGATAATACAAAAATATTTTTAAGGAATTTTATTACAACTTGTTTATTTTTATTTTTTTTAATGAATTTGTCCTTTACAACCACATTTAATTCTACGCTGATATCAAAGATTCTACTAAACTTCACAAGAACCAGATAGATTGGAACAGGAATTACGGTTTGTGAGACAAAATATCGGGGACTAAGTGAAAAAACATCAATTTTAATGTTTCGGTATTGATCATGTTTACAAATAATCTTAAATTCGTTTATTTGTATATTTTCTAAAGCATTTTCGCAAAATTTGAAGAATCAAGATTTTCAATATTTTTCAGGTTTGAATACATTCTGTAGGCATTACGCTACTTTTCCATTTAAATAATCGGAAAAAAGAGTAATTCAAAAAAAAAAAAGAAATAGATATTGAATTCAAATCTGGAAACATTATGGAAATTTGGATTTCATTTCATTACCAAATTGTCCATTGAAGGTAAAAGATGTGTGAAATATTAATTTATATCCGTATTAATATTCGATAATTCATTGAATTATTTAATCAAATTTCCATAATAATTTTTCTTTAGGAGTAAAATAACCCTTCCTTGGCAGCAGGGTCTACCATCCGCAGAAGACGGGGTTAGACAATAAAAGGAATTCCGAGTAGATGGACGAAGATGCAATACGGTTAAATGTGAAGGCCGGTCTTAATACAATTTGCAAAGTGTCCATCGAAAGTAATACACCTAAATTTAATTTTGTATACATATATTTCACTTTTGTATTGAGTTATTTAACTTAATATTATAAATAAATATTTCTTTAGGAGTAATATAAACCTACCGTGGCAGTAGGTGTAAGACGAAGACAAGAAGAGAAAATCTGAGTAGATGAACGAAGACACAAAATGACTAAACGTAATAGTAGTCTCTAATTTTATAGCAGAATGTTTTCCGCAGGGAAATAATGTAAATTTTTTCCACAAACATACTTTGTATATCTCCTTCATACTACGTATATTAATGAGGTTTGAGGAGCTCATATATATGATTTTTATTTTTCGGGTAATATTAATTCTGCGCTGACATCAAAGATTCCCTTCAACTTCACAAAAACCAGATAGATTGGAACAGGAATTATGGATTGTGAGATAAATAAAATATCGGGGACTAAGTGCAAATGATCAATTCTAATATTTCATTGTCGATCACGTTTAAAAATTTCTTGAATTCATTTATTTGCATATTTTCTAGATATTTTAACAAAATTTTAAAAATTAACATTTTCAGTATTTTTCAGATTTGAATATATTCTGTAAACATGACGTTATTTTCTATTTAAATGTTTGGGAATAAATGATAATTCAAATAGATATGGAATTCAAATCGCAAAACATTATGGGAATTTGGATTCTATTTAGTTTCCAAATTGTCCGTCGAAGGTAAAATATATACGATATATAAGTTTACATCTGTATTAATATTCCATGATTCATTGAATTATTTAATTAAATCTCCTAAATACTTTTTTTTTCTTCAGGAGTAAAATAACAATGCCTTGGCAGCAGTTGCCCGCAGAAGATGGGGTAGACAAGAAGAGGAACTCTGAAAAGATGGACGAAAATTAAATATGGTTACATGTGGGAGCAGGTTGTAATACAATTTCAATATGTCTACCAAAAGGTAAGGCACCTAAACATTTTTAAATTTTTATTTATTTTTTTTTAAAATTTTACATTGAATTGTTTAATTAAATTTCCTTAATTTTTTTTTCTTTAGAAGTAAAATAACCCTTTCTTAGCCACAGGGGTCTGCCATCCGCAGAAGAAGGGATGGTCAAGTAAAGGAACTTCTAGTAGATGGACGAAGATTAAATATGGTTACGCGTGGGAGCAGTTCCTAATACAATTTACAAAGTTTCTATCAAAATTTGACTTAATTTTTTTTTTTTGTTTTACATTGAATTATTTAATTAAATTATCTAAGTAAATATTTCTTTAGGGATAAAATAACACCCTGGCACAGCAGCAGGGGTCCATTATCAGCTCAAAACGGAGAAGACAAGAAGAATTCCAAATTGAAGGACGAAGACAGAAAAGGACAATAGAGGGCTCCAATTTCATACATTTATCTTTAGAGAAATGTATAAAATATTTCCGCAAATTCCCTTTTGTGTTCTTTTGTTTCGTTGTATGTTTTGACAAAGTTTCAAGATCTCGTACACGTAATTCTTTTTAAGAGCAAAATAGATTCCGCGTCGAAATTAATGATTTTAATAATCGTCACAAGAATAAAACAAACAAAAATATTAATCACAGATAGTGAGATCAAAAAATATTGGGCACACGTGCGGAAACGAATCTAGATTGGAATGCTGTTCACCCAACACCCTTTGTGATGGAAAATTTTATTTGATATTTCGTCAACTGTAATTTTTTTCTAAGCTGTATGAAGGCTGTAGACATGGAAACCATTTCGATATTTCAATTTCAATTAAAAAAATTAGATACTTTTTTCGCCGGTTCTTTCGTTTTATTTTGGGGTTTCTTAGCTAATTAGAGTACGAGATATTTTGCGCCTTCTTTCCGAAACCGAAGCTGTTCATTTTCAAAGTTTTCGTAATTTTTTGTGGGTTCGTTGGTTGAGTTTTTTTTTTTTTTTTTTTTTTTTTTTTTTAGAAGAATTTAGGAAGATATTTTTTACATTTTCGTTCTGAAACTGAAACAATTGATTTGAGAAGATATTCTGGATTGACAGTTACTTTGTGTCTTGAGTCCTTGGATTGATGTGTTTTTCTTTCTGGAATATTTTTGCGTATTTTCTCCCGAGTCTTAATATTAGATGTGATCGGTAGTATGGATTTGAAAGAGATAAGTGAATGTACGCGTTAAAGGCTTTAATGAATTTGGAAACGCAACAAAAGTTTTCTATTCTGGAATGATGTGTGGAAGTACGTTTAATTTCGCCCCCTTATGAATGTTCGAAGAGAGGAAAAGCTCATACGATTGTGTGAAAGAAACAGAACAACAGATTGTTTTAGGTGGCGTTGTAAGATAAGAGGAGAAAATTCTCGTTATGTTTGTTGAAACGTGAGGAGTGTCTCGTGGTTTTCCCACATCCATCAAGTATGTCTGATATTCTCCGAGTTGCTAAATCATGGCTCGGTAGGTGTGTAAATAAATATGTTATGAGTGAAGTCCGTGATGTGCGAATGAGTGTTTGGAGTAACTGAAATAGGTTCGAAAAGATGTTTTGTGATTGTTGTAGAAAGGCGTTCGAAAGAGGAGTTTTGAATATTATTAAATAATGTATGTTATGCTGGGTCTAGGATTGTTTTGGCCTTCTTGAAATCTTATGACTGCTTCACAAAATAGTTAGGGATTTATTCATTTAACAGTTAACCAAGGTCTGACGTTCAAAGGATTCCGATGCGGATGTGCATTCGAACTCTATTGTAGTACTTGGACGGAAATCATACGCTTCCTTCGAAAAGAAACGGAACAACAGATTGTTTTGGGTGAGGTTGAAAGAATAGAGGAGAAAATCCTAGTTATGTTTGTAGAAGCGTGATGAGTGGCTCGTTGTTTTCCCACAGCCATTTAAATATGTCTGATGTTCTCAGAGTTGATAAATCAGGACTCGGAAGATGTGTGAATGAGTTTGTTCCTTCTGACCTACACATACATGAGTCATATGAAAGCCATATTGAATTATTATCCCTGGTATCGTAAAATTTGATTATTACTAAAAGTTAATCGAGGCAGAAACTTCATTTTTATTTATTATTCTAAAGATTTCTTTATATAGTTACCTTCTCTACATAGTCTCTTCAAAGTTACATTTCTCCCACGTTTCTTGACCTTCCGAAAGCCACCATTGTAGAGTTTAGCAGAATGAGTTATATTTTCTTCATTCTGATGGGTTTTTTTTAAAACCATTGACGCGGATTGGAAATTTGGAGAGAGGCTGCCAACTCAGGTATCCTCATCTTCACTTGACCGAGTTTCCAAATTACGAGGTCCGTCGCCAATAGCCATTGTATGGCTTCTAGTTTGACGTTAATAAAATCTACCAATCAACCTCTAATTGATTAACATACTAAGACGTCGTATCAAAGCCGATCTCCGATTCTATGAGATAAAGTACCAATCTTCCACTTCCACCGAAATGTACACTGTTTGGGCTCTGGAGCGTGGGTGGTAAAGGTGGTAAAGGTGACAAGCGGTTTTGTGGGTGGTAAAGGTGACAAGCGGTTTAGTTTAGTTTTTATTAACGTCGCACTAGAAGCAACACGAGGGCTTTGGGCGACGGACCTTGAACTTTGAATCACGGTCAAGTGACGCGGACGACACCTGAACTGCACCCCCTCTCCCAACTTCCACACTACGCCAACGGGATGACTTTGGTCCCCGACAGATTTAACGTGCATCAGCCCCGGCTACATGGCGGGTCTTTAGCGGCCAAAGATCAAACCCGCGACTGAACGAAAACCGCCGGCCACAAATTCGAAGCCATGACCACT
The DNA here is from genome assembly GCA_019974015.1 of Nephila pilipes. NCBI lineage: Eukaryota > Metazoa > Arthropoda > Arachnida > Araneae > Nephilidae > Nephila > Nephila pilipes. Next base: position 274,998 of record BMAW01013352.1, read on the forward strand.
AGACTACCGCGGCCACTAGAAAAGAATAGAACGCGGAGCTCCCAATCCGATTCGACAGAATACGTAATCAAAAATAAAGTAGGTGAAGAAAAGGTGAATCTAATTTAGTTGTTGAAGCTGATAGTGCTTCATGGACTAAATATTCTCTTTCATTCGAACAGGAAGTTTTGATTTACTGTTAGACATACATCTGCCTCTTCATGGTGAGATGGAGATTCTAATTCATCATATAATATTATTTCATAATTAATGATCAAAGAAATGAAGTGTCGATTTTTAATAATTTAGGAGAAAGTTCATTAAAAATGTTTCTGTAATCTTCCTCCATACAATTATGCTGGGAATGGTAGAAGTAATATTTATTAAAAATGTAATGTCGGTAACATTTTGAAGGAAGTATCTTCTAAACAAGCAGAGTTGGTAATAAAACTAAAAACAATAGCCAATCATGCGACTTTAGTAATCTTTTCCCCCACATTATTCCCTAAACTTATTACAAAGTGCTTTTTCTGAAACATTTCTTATTTGTTATCAAGCTCGTTCCTGTTGGGTAAGCAGCGAATGCTTCGTAAGCAAATTTAGGGGTTGCTAAATTTGGTCAGAATCCTGTAAAGTGGAAGTTATCTGAGCAAGGACAAATACGTGAAGCAATTTTTTTTTGTCCTTGGATAGCAAACATAATAAACTAAATATTATTATCACTTATATAATAAAAAACTTTCCGAAAAGTTTCCTTTTAATAAATATTATTGCATTCTATTCTTGCCTTATTGTTGGAAAAGCCTCGCAGGCTACCACTTTTCTTCACACATGTTAATGTTTCTCTCGCATGTATTTTAAAATTATATTAGCGCGCACAAAAAGAAACCCTGTACATAAACGCCGACCTCCCAGGAACAGGCTTATTTATGACACAGAAAACGATATCCTTGAGCCATAAATGACCCAAACGTTTGTAACGCCCCATGTACAATAAATCTCAACCGTTTGATTCGAGCCTACATTCCAAATCCTTTGATCTGCTTCAAATGCCAAAGGTTCAGTCAGACAAGTCGTGGTCACGAAACCAGCAGCCGACACTCTGTCGTCGGACATGACAAAAGGGTACGCAATCCGGAGCCCATTTGTCAAAATTACAAAGACAGCCCCATCCAACCTATTTCCGAAAATACCCACACTAACAGATTGATCGCACTTAGAAGCAACCCGACATCTATTAGCTGTTAACAGAAAAAGAAATTTGCAGTGCATAAATAACCCAAAACATATAACTACCTGAAGCAAGTAAAATAGTCAATGATCGGATTCTCGCATTTGGCGAATCTTTCACCTATTTTAACCCTCCGAGCGTTTTACTTTTTTGTGTAAAGCTATACCGAAAGCGATCTACTTAGGCACAGCTAAAGGTCCCGAAAAGTTTTCCCTTTCCATTCACAAATTCTTCGAAAATGCAAGAGCCTCCTGTTCCTCCCCCCTTTTATGACACGGGTGGTCACACCCCTTGGGTTGGGGATTTTAATTGCTTAGATCCGACGCTTAGATAAGCGATTTTGTTGCCTAGGGGAAATCTTGTACGGCAGGCTACAAGTAAGCAGGAATGGGGTTCAGATTATTCACAGATCAGAACTTGGAAGATGTTCGCCCGATCTATTGAGTTTCAATAAAAGCGTTCCAACAAAAGAAGAATAAAAAAATATAGCTTGATAAAAATTGGTGGGTTCATAGTTGAAAAATATTTGTTTGCTTCAAACAATAGAAAAATTCTTTTTTCTGTAATTTTTAAAAACTTTTTTTTTAAATTTTAATATTACGATTTTAACCTAGAAAAAGCACCCTATATTCATTATTGAATACGAGACCAAGAAAATACAAAATTGTTTGCATGTTTTGCAAAAAATTAATGATTAGTATTTGCTATCAAGCACTATTTGCTTAATCAAAGCGCCAGAATTGTCATAAAAGTTTAATTTTGATAGAAGATTCAATCATCAAAAGCAGTTTGCTTGTTAAAATAAATATAAATAAATAATTTAAGGGAAAAAAAATCTTAAATTTCGTAAAGGTCACGTGTTTCAAATACATTAATCGAGACGTATTGGGTCACATATTAGTCTGCGTTTTTTGGCTCAAATAAAGAATCACACACTTATTCATTGTTTTCAAGGTATGAAGTAAATTTGGGCGCCACTGTTTTAAAATTGAAATTTTGGGCAAAATTTATTTTGAAAGATAATATTAAATGCTTTGGTAATTTGCATAATATTTTAGTGAACGGTAACGCTGATCCCGATAAAAATGTAAAAATTAGTTTGGTCAAACATTTATCAGATCTGCAAAAAATATTTCTTGAATCCTGTTCAAAATGAAAAAAAATATATTGAATCCAAAATCCTTCTCAAGACTGTAAATCCTCTGAACTCTCAATAAAAGCAGTGGGTGTGGTGTGGAAGTTAGAAGAGAGGGGTGCCAGCTCAGGTGTCGTCCTCGTCACTTGACCGAAGTTCAAAATTACGAGGTCCGTCGCCAATAGCCCTCGTGTTGCTTCTAGTGCGACGTTAATAAAAAAAAAACTAAGACTCAATAAAAGAAGAAAACCTCCGAACTCCCAACAAAAGAAATAATTGAGTGTATATCAATTTGATTGATATATCAAATTGATATACACTCAATTGAAATTAAAATTTAGTTAAGTCGATATTATGTATATTATGTTTGACATTAGAAAAGAATATCATGAAATTGCCGAAAGAATTGTGAAACATCTAATATCCTATGTTTCTACCTATATATGCGAAAAATCATTCTCTTTGTACGCTGCGACAAAAAATAATTCCGAAACAGATTGGATGCTGAAGAAGGCAAGTTGCAGATTTCAGAAATTATTCTAGACGTAAAAATACTTTGCAATAAAAAACAATCACTGCCAAGTCATTAAAAAATTTCTTTTCATTAATTTGTTACATTTAAAAAAATTGTTGCTTTTGCTTGTTATTCATAGGCTATATTTTAGAAACTCCCCCTCCCCCCCAATAAAAAAGAACATTAGCCAGCTTACCATTCACTAATCTTACTAAGACGTTTCTAATATGATAAAATAGAAACGCAATGGTAATTTTGTAAATTTGATTAGGATAAAGAGCTTTGATATCCTATTTTTTCTGCTATTTGATCAAGGGGTTCCTTGAAGGTGTTGGTAAGCACAAAGGGTTCCTTCCTCAAAATGCAAAAGGTTGAATACCTCTGCTCTAAGCGAAATACCCCATCTGCATCCATATTTGTGCCACGGCAATATACTTCACATTCAATAAATAATTTTAAATTTTAATGGAATATATATTCTTCAAAATGTCAAAATATTTCTAACCATCTTCGACCCACATTTTAATTTTCACCTTTCCGTTTCTTTAGTATTTTCAAACTTTAAATACATCTTCGTATTATATCTTATAACAGAAAATTGCCATCGATAACTTCATCTTACATATCAGTTATTACAAAATTGGCAACGAGAGAAAATTTAACCCTTTTAATTTTGTCTTTCAAAACAGTACACTTAAAACACTTTAGTTCAGTGAAGTCGACAGACATTTCCTCAAAGAATTCATAACAAATTTTGTAAGCAATTTTAAATTTTAGAAATGTATCCTTAATCCCAGGATTATAACTATACAGAATTGTTAGTTTATTCTTTAGTATTAATGATACGAATGAATCCTCATATCTCGTACTATATTGCAATAAAATAAATTGTAGCTCAAATGTTATCATATTTCATTTCTTGGGTAGTTTTATAGAAAAATAATGTCTGGCTGTAGAGAAAGCAGAGTGTATGTTTTGATTTATAGAAAGGGTGATGGGTTTTTATCCAAATTTAAGTAACATGACCGAAGCGGATCATATAATTTCAAAATGCACTCTATTTGTGCTGTGTATGTGTTGGTTTCAAAGTAAACCACTCTATTTTTGAATAGCCGAGGAGCTTTTTATATTCAATATCAACCTCAACGCAAAATTGCTTACGATTTGCTTCTCAAACCATAAAGGGACTAAAATATATGTCTTAGTTCAGTCCAAAATATTCACAATATGTAAAAATAATTTTCCTCTACTAATCATAGTCCATCTTACAAATTGTAACTAAAAACAGCTATATGTGTTTATTAGATCAAAAATTAGATTATAACAAATCAGGTATAATTTTTGGTAGTTTAAATTTCAATATAATATGCATATCTTAAAACAAATACGTTAGCAAAAAAAAATCAATTTATTCAAAATTTGTATTTCATGAATAAAATAAATCAGAGTTCACTTGTTCTCAAATAAATATAATTGTAATCAAAGTGTTTATGCAATTTACAAAAAAATGCAAAGAATCGTATATAAGCAATAATTTTAATTGTTACAAATGTTAAAAATATCAGATACATAAGAAAATAATGTTAATATTTTTTTTATTAAATGCTTAAACAAAAGCGTCTTTAAAGTACCTTAATGCTTACCTTTGGAACAGTTTGTTTATTAAAAAAAAAATTGTGAAACACAATATTTTTAGTTACAATGGTTTATACAAAATTGTATATATATATATATATATATATATATATATCTGTGTGTGTGTTTTGTGATGCGGGAAAAATGCAGTTAGCTCTAAAACTGACTGAGTTATTCCAAAACTTATGAACACAACATAATTTTACAAATATATCACTTTTTGAAATATAAAAAATAGCTCTAAAAAAATTAGTTATATACTTAAAAGATGTGTTTGAAATTCACAACATTCCTAGAAATTTACTGAACATTGTGGTAAAATTTCATTTCAATACATGAAATACTTTTTAAGAAATGAGATTTTTCGTAATAAAAAAATTTAAATCACAATTTTTCAGAAAATGCAAATAAAGATTTCAATGTTTCTTAGAGAGAATTATATACTTAGAATAATTAATTAACTAACTTACCCTAGAAGCAATTGTAAACCATTGTAAATCACTTTTCGTGAAAATAAAATAAAATACGTAATTAAAAATTTTCAAAAGATATATAAAACACATATCTTATGTACAGTAGCACATATTTAAAGTTATCAACTAAAATGAACGATGAAATGAAGAATCAATTAAAAAATTTATAGAAATATTGGGTTTAAAAACTTAATACTCAAATAAAAAAATCACCATAAAACATATGATATGGTATTTGATGATAATCTATAACTGTACTGATTGCTTTTTTTTTTCTTTCTTCATTTCATACAAAATTATCAGTTTAAAATATTTTGTTAACTTCGACATTGAAGCCGTTTCTAGACTTTTTTTTGTATTAGTATCCATATACTTTGTTATTAAACTTTGTCCAACACTCACAATAGAAAATGCACTATTACAGATTATACAATTAACCAAAGAAATGTCATTTTAATTGCTGTCTTAATAAGTGGAAACTCATTTTTAAACATTCATTAAAATATTTTTTTACTTCTCTTTGAAAAACCTATATTGCTCTAGGAAAAAAAATAAACATGTACTAGTAATATTTAGCTTAAAATTGGGAAAATGACTCTCGTTTCAACCCAAAATGATGGATTTCGGGATCCCCGAAATGATGCAATTCTGTTCATTAAACAGAAAACATATAGTGGGAATACAATTCCGTACTAAATAAGCGAGTCCAAACTTTTTTTATGATAAAAACTGCATTTAGATGGAATTAGTATTTATTAACGTCGCACTAGAAGCAACACGAAGGTCATTGGCGACGGACTTCGTAGTTTTGAACCTCGGTCAAGTGACGAGGACGACACCTCAGCTGGCACTCCCTCTTCTAATTTCGACACCACGCCAACGGAAGGACTTTGGGCCCCAATAGATTTAACGTGCATCAGTCCCGGCTACACAACCGGTCTTTTGCGGCCCAGGATCGAACCCGCGGCCACACGATTAGATGGGAATGGGTTGGAACTTTGCATAGAATTGCCAATATAGTTCATAAATTTTTTAGGAGTAATAAAGTATGCAAAGGAATATTTTGGTAGTACAGATTTTAAAAGGATTATGGTTTGCGGAAATGGAGTTCAAAACTCACATAAGGAGTACGGTTGGTTACCTTAGGTATTGTTATCTCGCAACAATGAATTGGAAGTCCATTCTAAAATCCTTTGTTATTAAAATGTTTTATTTTTACATTTCCCGCTGAAAACTGTAATTGACAGAGTGGTATTTCCCAAAACTGCAGTGCCCTAAACTTTTGCACAAGTAGTTCCTACCTAAGGCTGACTCTACCTAATCAAGTGAATATGACGTATTCTGTTCAAGATTATGGCACTGCAGATTGCATTTTCCATCTATTTTAGATGCAAGTTTTATATCTTCTACACCAATATGATAACAGAGTACAATTTAATTTAAAATTATAAAATTGTTAACATTTGCGATAATGTCACTTATATCTATTTTTAATAATCTGTGAATACATCAAACATTACTTTATTATGCTGACGCTTTATTTAATATTACGTATAATATAACGAACAAATTTCGAACTGAATTTTAAAATGATTATTTCAGAAACTATTGTAGATATGCTCATAATTTTTGTTGACCGAAGTTTTAGCATCTCAGCTCTGCTTCCAAGTAAAATTTTTATTTTATATTCATCAAATTGTTCAGCCTACTTTTTGCTAATAACGTGTGATTTTGAACTGATTTGTAAAAAACTTACGGAATATATGAAAATATGCTGGCGATGAAATATATTAAATTTTATATTTTAAATTTTCATAGAATTGTAAGTTTTTGTGATTAATAATTTTTAACTTTGTATGTAAAGTACATAAATATTTTTATCGTAATTTGAAAAGCAGATTTTCAGGGTAGCATATGTAAAATTCCTAGTTGTATATTGTAAAGATTACAAAAAATGTCCGGATTTTAATTACATGTACTTCAGTTATCATTTAACAAAAGATTAATTATAAGAGATTTTACACATGTGGATACTTTTTAATTTGAATCTTCAAATAATTAGTAACCAAAAGTATCTGTGCAAATGTACAGTTGACACTGATGCGTATGAACAAATATAAATGTGTGCCGACGCTTTTAATTACTAATTATTCGAAAAATCAAGTTTGAAAAATATTGATTTGAGGGGGAAACCTCATTCTTCTTCTCTTTGAGGAAAGATGTAGTTCATTTATTTAAAATTTGGATGTATTTCGAAACATGACATTACAAAATATCGTGTGTAAGCTGTCCTGAATATCTGGTTTTGAAATTGTGAAAAAAAAAAAGTTTGTTTTTTTCGGTATTATTTTTATTAATGTATTAGAATTTTTGAAAAGTAATGAAATACAGAAGCTTAAAAATTATTCATTTGTAATAATTGAAAATCTTACAGCGTTTCTGATTTTTACTCGTTCGTTTTTTTTTTTTTTTTTTCCTTTCTTAGTTTTTGACACTTTATTATGAAATAATTATTATTTTAAGAACTGAAAGTAGTGATTAAAGAACATAAATGAAACAATAGAATGTATTTATTGTTTTCATACATTCTCTGCATTTAAACATAAATATTTTATAGATATATATTTAGCGATGTTTTTCGAGATTTATAGATATAATATAAAAACTTAACTCTATCTGATAATGTTAAAGTGAGGGGAAAAAAGGCGAGTTTTTAGCAATCAAAGAAAACATAGAAAAAGTAATTTGTCCAACAATATAAAAAAAGTAGGTTTAATACTCTATCTAAATTTGTTAGGATTCCAAATGAATATTAATTAAAAAACAGGAATAAAATCTAGTTAATTTTATGATTGAACTTTAAAGCGTTTTTGGATTGGTTTAAATAAAAAAAAAATATCTCGAAAGCTAGGTCAAAAGACGCATTTCTTTCATAAACCCAATAAAATCTCAACTCAAGTTGACCGACAAACACACTTGAAAAGAAATCTTCCCCTTCCCCTCTTGAACGAATGTCTCAATGGAAAATGTCTTAACCCTAAGGGCAAGAGTGGGGTTCCCTTGTGAGCCATAAAATTTCCTGTCAAAGCTCATTGTGTGTCCGCAACCCTCCCCAATTATCTAACAAGATGTAAAACTTTTAAAAGGGGGGAAAGGAATTGCAGAAAAACCCGGCGCAAACGATCTCGAATACATCCTGTGATGGCGAAAAAGGACGGCTCTGACGCTTTCGGTGCGCTCACAGCCACACGGTTTTATACGGCGCAAACGCTTTCGGAATATCTCGAACAGTACGGAAAAAAGCGCTTAGAGGGTTAAAAATGTCAACTGACCAATTTGTCAGCAATGCCATTGAAAACATTTCAATCCTGTTTTGTTGGATGCTATTTTACATGGGAATCGCGGACAACGAAACAGTAATCACAGCACTGTTAAACTGTAACTGATACAATCACTCCTACAACACTGAGATTTCTTAAAATACATTAAATCAGTTACAACCATTGGCAGGATCAATGGAGCCTCGAATCTCATATGAAACTCAAATCAAGTAAAACCTTCCGTACCTTGTCGGAATTCATTTTCATTTTAACGTCTGTTTGGAGATTGAGAAACGAGACCTATACATAAATACTTCTTACAGGAGGTCCTGATTAATTATTAACATCCCTCTTCAAAGCAACACAAGGGCAAATGGGGGATATATCTCATAATTTTGAATATTGTCAAATGACAAAGATGACATCTAAGTTAGCAGCTCTCTCTCCAAACTTCTACATCCAGTCAACAGGACTTGGGAGTCCCAACAAATTTAACATATATCAACCTCGTTACATGGCGTGTCTTAAAAGGCATCAAAACTCAAACCCCATGACTCGAAAAAAATAACGCCAGTCGAGAGTTTGCGAACATATCACTAGATTACCATGGCTTAAGTGAGTGACTGTAGAGTTTAATGGCGCAAGAGCCAAAGTAGGCTATGCTACGCCAAACACTTGTTAAAATCGATTAGAAAGTAATGCCCTTAAAACCACGAGGCAAACACAAAAAGACGCACAAAAGATAAAAAGTTAAAATTCAAATATGGTGTAAAAGGCCAATATGTCGTAAAAAAGCAAATAAATTATGGTGTGTGTGTGTGGGGGGGGGTTCCTCCACCAAGTCAGATAGGTTTAAAACTGATGAATGAAAAAAGTCCGGCGATGATGATCAAACACCGGACAGTCAATTAAAATGTGATGAATAGAGTAAGGGACATGACAGGAAGGACACTCGGGAGCATCTTCTCCAAACAAAAGATGTTTGTGAGTAAAACGAGTATGTCCAATGCGCAGGCGAGTCAGCCTGACATCGGCTCTTCGCATTGGAAAAACAGGCCATTCTCCAATGATCGGCTTCACCGAGTGTAATTTGTTGTTAATTTGTAGATTCCACGATTCCTGCCATGTATGATGAATGAGCATTAAAATATGACGTCGAATGTCCTCAAATGGGACTGCGAGCTGCAGAGGATTCGTTGCCGAACGTGCAGCCGAGTCCGCTTGTTCATTGCCTAAAATACCTGCATGACTAGGTACCCAACAAAATTTAATAATATAACCCTTGTTATAAAGACAACAAATCATGTCTGCAATCTCCATCACAATAGGGTGACAGCGATCGTTTAGATTAACCAATGTTTCCAGGACGCTCCTGCTATCAGTATATACAACGAACTTTCGAGAACTGGATGTCTCAGCTAATTTCAGGGCACAGTAGATGGCGACTGCTTCGGCAGTGTAGACACTGCAGGAAGAGTCGAGCCGGTAACTGTGCCTGATGTCATTTGAAACGACACCACAGCCGACGTATCCAGTTCCTTTCGATCCATCCGTGTATATAGGAATAAAATCCTCATACTGACAGCGATGGAAGGCAAAGATTCTCTGGAGAACAATGGGACATGTGTTGGATTTGCTGAATAAAGCAAAAGGGTTATGGAAAGTAAACCTTGGAACATTCCAAGGTGGAAATTTAATAAAATTTCTTTGTTGAATACCCAAGTCATGTAGGCTGAGTTCCTCGATGATGTCTTTCACCCTTTCAGAAAAAGGACGGATGAAAGAAGGACGAGCACTGTACAATCTGATTAATGACGGGCTGATAGAAATGGTCTTTAATGGGTGAGATGGGAGAGATGACATTTTGAAATGATAATAGAGCGACAGTTTCAAGCGTCGCGAAGCCAAAGGCAGCTGGTTACAAATGACATAGAGACTCTGCACAGGTGACGTTCGAAACGCACCACAGCAGATTCTCAGAGCATTATGGTGGACTGGGTCAAGTTTCCGCAAGGTAGTTTTGCAAGCAGATCCGTAGACGATGCATCCGTAGTCGATCCGAGACAGAATCACCGACTGATACACTCGGAGAAGAGAAATTCGATCCGCTCCCCAAGAGGTGTTGGATAACACCTTCAAGATGTTGAGGGATTTCTCACACAGATGTAAAGATGTAAATGTTCTTCCGCAGATGTAAAATGTGCGGAAGGAAAGTGAGTTTGCGGTCGAAAATTACTCCGAGGAAGCGGACGTCAGGGACGACCGGAATAGCCGTATTACGGATGCGAATGTCAGGATCGGGATGGAGGCCCCGTTTCCTACAAAAATGCACGCAACTACTCTTACTGGGAGAAATACTATGCCCATTAGCATCACACCATGTAACCAGGTTATTGACTGCGGTCTGAAGTCGTCGCTCAATGATACGCATTGACGATCCTTCGCAGGAAATCTGCAGATCGTCCACGTATAATGAACCATGTACAGATGGTTGCAGATGAGAAAGTATAGGTGACAGATGACAAATAAAAAGAGTGGGGCTCAAAATGCTCCCCTGAGGAACTCCTTCAAATTGAATAAAAGATGAAAATAAAATATTACCAACCCGTACTTTAAAAGATCTAAACGATAAAAACATTTTAATAAAAAGAGGTAAATTGCCTCTCAGACCATAATCGTAAAGAGTGCGCAGAATCCCATAGCGCCACGTACGGTCATATGCCTTTTCGATATCAAAGAAAATTGAAACCAAATGATTCCTCCGTACGAAAGCAGAACGAATCTGACTTTCGAGTAGAAGGATGTTATCTACTGTGGATCTTCCTTTACGGAAGCCACTCTGAAATGGAGGAATGCATTGATCCCTTTCCATTTGATAAACGAGACGGGCATTGACCATACGTTCTAGCGTCTTACACAGGCAACTCGTCAGAGCGATAGGTCTATAGTGGAGAGGGTTCTTTGGATCCTTACCAGGCTTCAGAATAGGAATAACGATTGCTTCCTGCCACTGGCTAGGAAACACATGCTCCCTCCATATTCGGTTGAATAGGTAAAGGAGACTGACAAGTGAATCCTCGCTCAAGTGTCGAAGCATATCGTATGTTATACCATCAGAGCCTGGACTGGTATTTTTAGCCAAGGACAGAGCCTTTCTCAATTCCCACATGTCAAAGTCACAGTTGTAAGGGAGTGGTTGCCGACACCTGAAGTTGATAGGTGTCTGCTCAGAACGATTCTTAGTCGCTAAAAATGTAGCGCTGTATGAATCGGAGCTTGACACACTAGTAAAAGAGTGGCCAATGACATTGGCCACTTCGACAGGTGAAGAATGCACAGCATTTGAAGTTTCCAGTATCGGGATGGAAAATTCCCGATACAGGGAGTTTGCAGCTTTTACCTTTCTCCATAACTGTTGACTTGTGGTAGACGATGTGATGGAAGAGACATATCTGATCCATGATTCCCTCTGACTATGTCGCCTTACTCTGCGAGCAATCGCCCTTGCCCTTTTAAAGGCTATGAGATTTTCAGTTGTGGGATATCGTCTGAAGATACCCCACAATTTCTTTTGTTCCCTGTAGGAGGATTGACATTCCTTATTCCACCATGGTTTACTCATCTTCCTCTGTGATGTTCCACTCTTCGGTATCGCTGCATTAGCAGCGTTCACGATAGAGAAAGTGACATTGCGGACAGAGTCATTAACATCTCGATCTTGAACCATTGTACCGGTAATAACCGCTAACCGTGTGAATAAATCCCAATCTGCCTGGTTGAAGCGGTAAGTGGGGGGACGTAATCGCACCCCACTACCATGAACCTGGGAGATCAGGAGAGGGAAATGATCACTATATAGAGATCATTTAGAACCTCTAAATTCAGCGACGGTAGCAGTGTCGGTGAACAAATGGCTAGACCCTACCAAGATAGCGAAAAATCTTAGCACTTGAGTAACCGCTTCCTGATTGGACAAGCACTTCACTCCCCTACCCACCTCCACCTCTCTGCTCCCAACCAATGCTCATGTAATATTCCATATCAATATCCCTTCACTTAATTCATTTATTAGTTATAAACTGATTTATTAAATATTTTAATTCATTTTACTTAAATAATTCATTTTACTTAAATTGTGCAGCATCCATTTAAAAAGGGTATTGAAATAGTTTTTAATAAGGTTCAACTCAAGATATAGAGATTTAGGCCCATCTGGGTTAGGTGCTCTTGTTTTCTCACATTCAATACGATCAAGGGAATGAAATGTCCTAGTGGGAGCATGGAAATACGTCTTCTCGTCGGTGTTCAGCAGACAGAGACTGTGATCAGAGATCAATCGCTCGATCTGCCGACCACGAGAATTTGTACCATCATACCCCCACTGAGGGCTGTGTCCGTTAAAGTCACCAAGCAGAAGGAAGGGAGCTGGTAACTGATCGACTAGTCGGTCTAAATCCAATTGTGACACAACATCGTTAGGTGGCAGATAAATGCAGCAGACTGTGATTAATGTGCTAGTATGAATTCGCACAGCCACAGCCTGCAATGATGTGGTCAGTGTAACGACGTTATGAGGACAGTTCTGTGATGCCAAAATGCAAACACCTCCAGAAGAAGGTGATGCGACATCAACATCCCGTCGTACACAATGATATCCACGCACACGTGTTGTCATATTACTCTTCAGAAAAGTTTCCTGAAGAGCAACACAGACAGGTTAGTGCGTAGATATAATGGATTTGAGATCCTCTAGTCTGGGTCGTAAACCACGGCAGTTCCAGGAAACGAAAGCCATTAATTGGGCGCACTGGAAGTGGAAGGTCCCGCTTCCAGGACCCCCATGGAGTCATAATCTTCGGGCGATGGGTGTAATACCACCGCATCCCCATCAATGACCCTAGTTTTTTTGCGAGGAACACTGTTCTTCGCGGATAGTTTTAATTTTTGCCTCTGCAAAGCCTTTGACCTGGCCAATGGCCTAGTCTGATTAACTCTTGCAGAGGAAGGGTTTTTTTGAATAATTAATTTTTTATTTGTTTGCAGAACCTTAGTGTTAGGTAATGGAGTCTTATTTTTTGGTTGCGATTTCTTAGAGGTAGGAACAGGTTCAGGAAATTGAGTAGATTTAGATATTTTAGTTGTCTGTGTTGCCGTTGCGTAGCTTTTTCCCAGTACAGGGGTACGGGAAGCGACTACACGGCGAGCCTCGGGATACGACAAATTCTGCAATGTCTTCACCGTTGTTATTTCTTTTTCTTCGGCCCATTTTGGGCAAGAACGTGAGTATGCAGGGTGGTTTCCCGTACAATTGACGCACTTCTCTACAGCAGTACAGGAAGCACTATCGTGTCCTGTTGCCGTGCAGCGAGCGCACGTCAATTGTCCCCTACACGCGTTCTTGGAATGGCCATATCGTTGGCAATTGAAACATCTCAAAGGGTTTGGAATATATGGTCGGATGGGGAGTCGGAGATATGCGGCCTGAATTGTTTGTGGCAGGGTAGGAGTCGAAAAGGTCAAGATGAGGTGCTGGGTGTTAAGCACCTTACCATCTCTCCTAATCGTAATCCTCCGGACACCACAAACCAGCTGGACCTGCAAATTCTCCATGATCTCTTCTTCCGACACGTTTTCCAATTCCCTTGAGGATATCACGCCACGTGAGTAATTAAGATTTTTATGTGGTGAAGTTGTCACTGGATAAGGTCCCAAGGACTTCATCTTCATAACAAGTTGTGCTTGTTTAGAATTATTCACTTCTACTAAAATGTCCCCAGAACGCAATTTTTTGATATCTTTAACAGTTCCTACCATACCCTGAATTCCCTTTTGGATCAGAAAGGGAGATATGGTAGCAAAAGTTTCAGTATCTCTTTTTATTATAAAGAAACGGAAGTTCATTTCGGTAGATATGTCCAAGTTTTCTGCAGTCCCATTATCCTCATAACGTTCCACACGATCAGCCCATAGTTCATTGTTCAAATTTAAAGAATTTTTTATAGCTTTGGGAGCCAAAAACGATTTTCCTTTAGTTGTATCCATATTGCCTTAAAAAAAAATTTTTTTTGACGGAAAGACTTCTAGTTCGATGGGGCCTCCGCCAGACCCCATCTCCCCACCCTTTCCTAACGCGGAAATGAGTAACCGACGGAGAGATTCGTTCTAGCCGGACAATGTGACCTGCCCCATTACGTGCCCAGGCAGAGGCACAGGTCCAAGGCCGAAGCCGAGGAGGATTTCTCGCAATGGAAGGGAGGTCACACCATCCAGCCACACGCAACCAAGGCTCTCCCTCAGGGAACATTTTGAGGATGACATTCCAAAACTGTAACCGACGGCGCACGCAACTCCTCTCCTCGCACACCCTTCCCTAACCAGGGCCTTTTCCAATCACGCCCATGCGGTCTCCCACTAGGTACCTCCGCATGAGGGGTACTGGGGTCCCGTATTGCCAGAGCTAGGCATGCAGGAAATCGGCATTGATACGCCGTCGGCCTTTTAGTGTTTTAGTAGAGACAACACAAATATTTTTTTTTTAATTTTAAATATTTTTATTCATTTTTTTTATTTTTAATTTTTTTTTTCAACACAAGTGTTAACACAAACATTAATAAGAACAAAAAAAAAAAAAAAAACTAAGTTAGTTTTAACTGTTTTCCGCTTGATATTATAAGATATCAAGCGGAAAACCCCCCAAAGCAAAACACATGACAGGAAAAAAAGAGGGGGAGAAGAAGAGGAAAATAAAGATCACTGAGGTACCTCGGGGTTGTGAAGCCCGTACTCATCTCAGGTAGATGAGCCCCCTGAGGGGCTCTCAGAGCATTATGGTGGACTGGGTGAAGCTTCCGCAAGGTAGTTTTGCAGGCAGATCCGTAGACGATCCGAGACAGAATCACCGACTGATACACTCGGAGTAAAGAAGTTCGATCCGCTCCCCAAGAGGTGTTGGACAAACTCCTTCAAGATATTCAGGGATTTCTCACACCTCTTCCGCAGATGTAAAATATGCGGAAGGAAAGTGAGTTTGCGGTCGAAAATTACTCCGAGGTACCATGGCTTAAACTCAGCACACCCTCTTACTTGAGGAAAATCTCCTAAATGTTACTACACAGTGTATTCAAAAAGTTCCAGGACTGAATGCACACAGACAACATAACACAGCAAAATTAAGTTTATTTATTATCAAGCTTCTACATAATCCCCCTGCACTTCAATACAATGTTTGGATCTTGTATAAAGATCTTTGAACGCCTCGACTGCAACACTCTTTAGGTCCCTTGTCACTGACGCTTCGATGTCCTCTACCGACGCGTACCCTGTCCCTTCATCTTCAATTTCAACTTTGGAAACAGAAAATAGTCTGGAGGGGACAGGTCAGGTGAATATGGAGGGTGGTCGATGGTTACAAAATGCCTGCGCGCCAAGAATTGCTGAACAATGATGGATTTGTGTGACGGTGCATTGTCATGCAAGAGACACCAGTTTCCACTGTCCAACATTTCGGGTCTCACACGCCACATTCTTTTCAGTAGCCGGTGTAGCACATCCTTGTAAAAGGCACCAGTGACAGTGGACCCTTGTCGAAAGAATTCGTGGTGGATAATTCCTCGACTGACGAAAAACACGAGCAGCATCGTCTTTGTTTTTGATTTTGACGCACGAACTTTCATCGGTCGACCCTTTCCCGGACTTGTCCACTCCGAACTTTGGCGTTTAGTTTCCGGATCATATTCGAGGCACCACGACTCGTCTCCGGTGACGATGGTTTTCAAAAAGTTAGGGTCTTCATCGGCCGCGGCAATCAAATCTTCGGAAGAAGCAATTCGGTGTTCTTTTTGCTCCGTAGTCAGAGTGTGTGGCACAAAGCGCGCACAGAGTTTCTTTTTCTTTAAATCCTCCGTCATTATCGTAAAAACAGACCCTACACTCATGTTTAAAGATTCCGCAATCATTTCTATTGTCATTCGACGGTTTGAGCGCACCAACGCTTGCACTCGCTCGACATTTTCATCAGTCGGACCACACCTCTCATCATCGTCCGTCGCTTCTCTTCCATCTCTAAACCTTGCAAACCACTCAAACACACGCGAATGACTCATAGCCTCGTCACCATGAACAGTTTTAATCATTTCATAGGTTTCTGTGGCCGTTTTACCCAATTTAAAACAAAATTTAATGTTCGTTCTTTGCTCCATTTTTAAACGATGACAAGACCACTATGACACACCACACTCGAGTGAACGCTGAGAAGTTGGAACTCATCCAAACGGAATAAAACTTCGCGCATGCGTCGGAGAAGGTTGCTGCTACGCGCTCCATGAATTGCGCAGAGATAGCGCTACCTGTACTGTTTTACTAGCGGCAGTACTGGAACTTTTTGAATACACTGTGTATTACATTTGTCCTCCGACAGATACATTTTGACTGAATATTGCCAATCAAATTTTTTTCATGACTTTGATTTTGCTCCATACACTTTTAAAATTAAAATCTGGTTTTACCATACATATTATCTCATGTTGAATTTTTAAGTTCTACTTGATAAAAAGTTAATACCTTCACTATGAGGCACCCCCCTCCCCCCCAGTTGTAGAAAGCTCATCAGCGCCTGAGTTGAAGTCGAAACCCCAAAGGCATAAAACGCATCGATGAGCATTGAGCTGATAGAAATCAATTGTGCTTGTTAAATGTGTGTACAGTGTCATCCGATTATAAGCCTTGTGTCTGGCATAATATGTCTGCAGGATGTTACCACAGTAACACATCAGAAAGTTTCAACAGAAATAAAAATTTAGTAACACAACATAAAATAATTAAAATTAATAAAATACAGCTGATAAGATGGAGAAGTGGAATCCGGTATCAGAAACACAAGTTTTTCTTTATACAGTTGTTGCAGAAGGATTTGAATTCGCTTCCTTATAACTGTTTTTTCCCACTCGATTGGTTCACTTATTCATAACTGCAAGCTCACATTATTGGTGATCAGGCTCACAAGGATTGCATGACACCTCATATCCCATGAGGATTTGGAGAGAGTGCTAGAAATGCTACACAACCAACCTAAATTCTATCCAATGTTAATTTTAATCCTTATTCTACTCCAGATCCATCAAATAAATAATAGAGGCCTTTAGTATGTTTTATAGGATATAGAATCCATTATATTGCAGGCTACTGCATATTATGTGAAAGTGGACATTAAAGTCTTCTACTCAAGTGGTGTAGAAATTAAGAGGTCTGTTACCAATCTAGTGTTGTTTATGATGTGACTTTGGCAAACAATAAATTAATTTCGTAAATTTTTTAAATGTTTTCATCTGCCTATAACATTAAATGAGAGATATCCTTACCAAGCTTTATTAAGAAAACTTTACTCTATCGCTTCATACTTGATGTAAATTTACAAAGCATTTCATGAATTTCTTCTGCTGTTCTGTCAAATTTACAATTTCCCATTTATTTCAGCTGCTCTCTATTATAAGAAAGCCAAGAAAACATATATTCATACCTCCTCTGTAACATCAATTCCCTCAAACATGAGGACATTGAATATGAGATGTTTGATAAGTATCAGCATTACACTTAATTCCTACACAAGTCTTGAGGAAAATCAAGGCTCAAATATGTAGTTCAACTGAAACATTACTAGCCACGAGTTTGTATCAATGACCATTCGACTACCCCAACTACATGAAATCTTAATTCATACAAAATAAGAGATTAAAACACCTCTACAATTAATGAGGAGCTAAAATCTTTGAAGAAAATTTGCCCAGTAAAGGACTATTGATCAATAGTGTTTGCCATATAATTTTATGCAATTGCATAAAACATCACTGATTATATGCAATTAACATATTCTAATTTAGAATGTCTTTTTTTCTTGAATTTTAGCAAGCACGTAATAATTTAAAAATTCTGAATCATTTTAATTTTTAATGTTCAGTCTTCAAACAAAAGAATAATCCATGGAAAACCAATCACTTTTGAAGGCTTTTAGAAAAGTTATTTGCAAATTTTTGATTTTAATAACAGTTTTCGAATTTATCAGTTCATCTGCTTGATAGTAGCTTCCTTACAAATCTCAATGAAAAATTGCTTAAAAATAAATTTTGAGATTAAAACTAAGCATCTTTTATTTAAGAAATAACATGTAATATCTGAAAATGAGAAATATATTTTACAGAAACAAATGGATCTAAATATAAAATACATTAAATATTATTATAAATTTTAAAATAGTTCAAATAATTAACTCAAATAGATTCATTAATTAGATAATGTATTTAATAATTATTGTCATCTAACTTTTAAATATCACACAAATATGCACACAAAAAAACATATGAAAATGGCAAGAAAATAAATTATATCCAACGAAACAGCCTGAAAAATATAGTTAGAAGAAATTTATTGATACAGAAGTCTCACAGATCTATAATCTTAAAATAAAACACAAGTCTATGTACAAATGATTGAAAAACAAGTCTTCATGATGGCCTATCATCACCTCTTATAGCTCGATATTTAGCCATTTCATTGGGGAACACTTTGCTCAACTCCACAAGCAATAAACTTTTGAAGCGCTGTAAAATCCATCATACAAGTAATTCAGTAACAAAAAAATTATTTCAAAATAACTTTATATTGGAATATATATATATATATATTTAAAAAAAAAAGTGATATACATCTTTAAGAGGGTTATAATAACTTTAAATATATTTTTTGCTTTGATTATAAATACCTCTTCTAAATAAAAATTCCCGACACAAATTAAGACAAAAAGGTCACATAATTATACAGTTCTTTAAAAAGATTGTGTGTGTGTATGGTATCTCTCTTTCTCATTTTTTATACACATCAAATAATTTATGTCATCTGAAAGATTAATAAAGAGAAGTTTAGATGTTTGCCAATTCGTTTCAAACTTTATATTTTTATGGAGAACCAAAGGAATAATGAAACCACACAATAGAGATTAAACATTTCAAATTTTCTTAAGAAAATTTAACTTTTATGTTTCATAACTCTAGCCACTTTTTGTAATGTAAAGGTTACGATAAACTACTAATTATTTGGTCATACATAATGTCACAGCAATTTTCTACAACAATTAAAAAAAAAAAAATTCTGTTTGCAGTCAAAAATTTTTACTGATAGACCAAACATTACATAATTTGCTATTAATATTGTGCATAAACATTTATTACATTAATTTAATATCAATCATTATGGAAATATTTTTTTAAATTAATAAATCAAAACCTTTTTTAAATATTTTCTGTAAAATTTAAATCCACATTAGATTTTATAATATATATTTTGTCAGATACATCATATAAAAATACATTAAACAAGAATTTCAATGTCATTTATTATAATAACTAATAATTTTTAATTCCGCACATATATTTAATATTGAAGGTCATGATACATGCAGTTTTAAATAATGTTTAGTATGCTTACACATTTAAAAGAATTAGAGGAATGTAATATGAATGGTGAATTATAAAATTACCAATTTAACAAGTAAATTTATGGGAAAAAGATAATATATCAAACAATATTTAATAATTAAAATATATTAAAAGTATGTGCAAATTAAATTTTAAATGCGATTTCCTCCAGAATAAAAGAATAATTGAACCATTTTGTTTTCAGGTTTTTATTATACCTATAGTCCTTTATCAATGCTTAGAAATTGGAGGGGAATGGACAACTTCTTGCAAATTCAATTTACTTTCAACACATTTTTGATTTTCTCCATCAAAAAACAATGAAAAATACCCATATCTTAATAGTTTATAAGCTGGGTTTATTGTTAAACATATTGCAATTAAGAACGAAGCAGTATCAAATTTATAAAAATTTACTATTAAATTAATACAGAAAGGACATTAAAAAGTAAAAAAATTAGTAACAAGTAACATACTCTATATGAATCAATTTTTCCCTTAACAACTTCATTCTTGTTTAAGGCTTTCTCCATACAATCTTTAGTGTACAACTGAGGATTTCTACCTTGATCTATATACCTAAGAGAGGAAGAAACAAGGTTTTAATTTTCATATAAATATTTTGTGTAGGTCATAAAAAGTTTATGAATTTGATGCAAAGATCAAGATAGAATAAATAAGACCTTCACAGTTTAATATTCAAAATGCAAACATTCACTAAACATTACTGAAGAAAATATATCAATTTTAAAATAATTACCTGTAGTTGATTACGCAGCTTTTTAATACAATGTTTTGTTCTCAAAATTAATCAAAAACTTAAAATCAAAAAATGTACAAGTGAAACTATACAATATAAGAATTGAGTATCACAAATTTAAAACTTACTCAAAAACTTCAAGAGGAACTTGAAGATCCTGAACTTGATTTTTACATTTATCAATTTCTTGCATGTGAGTAACCATCTGTGCACTGAAAGAATGGGAAAATTTAAAAAAAATTTACAGAACTGAATTTTTAAAAATAAATTGAAAAAAAAAGCATACTGAACCCTTAACCAGCATCTTTGGACTCAACATACTTCGAAAAATTACAGTATTCAGGTAAAGAAAAATCAACATATTAAAGGACCGTGTAAAATAATTAGTTCAAGAAAGCATCCTAAACTTGTGTAATGATTTTTTTAAGCTGATACCATTTCATATATTCAATATTTTATCATATAATTTTTGAAACTAACAATTTTGCTTCAATGCAAATAAGCACTTAATGCAATCAAATTAAGTTCAGAAGAGTGAAAAATTAATACTTATCATAAAATGTAGAAATAAATATTATAACAAAAGTAAATTCTAATACACTTTGGTACTAAACTTTATATTAATGATATCATATAATTCTAGAAGGGAAATACACAAATTAGCAGCTAAATCTGAAATTTACAAAGCATTTCCAAAACATTATTTAATTCATAACTTTAACATGAATTTCCTGTAAAATTATTACTTTGAAGTTTTTTAAGATCACTGGGTAACATAAATAATACAAGTATTACCCTTATATTCATCAAATCATAATAAATTAATTATAAGTTTGGATTGAGAGTAAAATATATACAAGACAATATTTTATAGTTCAGGTATAAAAGGTTAAGCTAATCAACATGTAAATTATTTTTTGCTAATGAACATTGCTAAAAAGTTAATAGATCTTACATTTTTCCACAAGTTGAAAACATTACCAGTTGGGAATCATTTACAAACTCTCATGAATGTTTCACACAAGAAAATCCAAATATTAACATTAATTATTTTTCAACATTTGTTAAGCATTCCAATGTCCAGTATTCGCATTAATAAAAATCTAATTCAAGTAAAATTTTATGCTTTAACATTCCCAACTGATTTCCCGCTAAACAGCTTACTTTTACAAATTAAAATTCAAATAATAAAAAAAAAATGTGAATACGACTAAGATAATATTAATTAATAAGAATTTCTAAGTCCTGAATAACCCAACTAGTGATATCTGCATCGAAAGTGATATCTTTACAGGACATGACAAAATATGAATTAGATTTGATTGTTTATTAACACCCCATTCAAAAGCAACTGGCGATGGACCCCATAATTTTGAAAATTGGTCAAGTGATGAGGATACCTTAGCAGCCACTGCACAACAAGTCTTCAGATCAAAATGTAAAAGATTGTATAGCATGAGGAAAATAATAATAAAAAAAAAATGTTACAGAATCTTAAAACTAGATACGAAAACGAGTCAATAGATAATACCGCCATTTATCGAAGAGAAGGGCTACTATTTCTCATCACTCGCCCCCAAAAATTGCTAAACAAAAAGAGTCCAACCTTTTAAAAACCATATTTATTTTGTAAACGGCGTCTTTTAACCGTCTCGTAAGACAAAATTACCATTCAAGTATCCAGATCTTTTATGTGTAACAATGGTTCCATTTAGTCCTTCGTTGCTATGTATAACAAAGATAATGCATTTTCATATTTATATAAATTAAAAGGCATTCATAGCACACACGTTCTATCTTTCATAAATAATAGTAGTACTTACATTTTCTGATTCAAAATTGTTTGTCCCTGTGGCTGAAAATCACTCACAATAATGCCTAATTGACGCACATTTTCTATGAACAATTCTAAATTTCCTTCCAGATTCTCTAATGCTGCAGACATTTTAATTTGTTTGGAGTTATTCAGTAAAATATTGGATAGCAGTAAAAATACACCTTACTTTTTTTTATGAAACTGCTAATGCGAACAGCTGAACTGAAAACTTCTATCTCTTTTCAACTGTTTACATCACTTCAATTCATTTTTATAGAGATATTAAGATTTTGAGTTCTATCATCATGAGAAAATTATTGATTTAAAAGACTAAATTTATGGTAAATGTGCGTATTTTGACTTACTTTATAACTTATGAAGTTTCTTTCTCTATGTTTTTAAAGTTTGAGTATATATATGTAAAATATGTATTTTATTTTTGCTTGATGAGTTAACATGAACTTCTACTTCCGTTTCCTCCCTCCCCATTTCTTCCCCCCTATTTTATAGTTACAGTAATCTGTTTAGTGACACATGTTAGGATTTCATTTTTTGTTTTGTTTATACACGTATTTCATTCACCTGGAACAAAAGCTGAGTTATTTTAAAACATCAGTGATAGGTTAAAACTCGATAGTAAATATAGCTATATAATTGATTGTTCATAATTGAGCAAAATGTCTAATCGAGTATTGAAAAAGTTGCATGGAGAAAAAGATCTTGCAACAGCACTGGGGATAGACGGCATGAGTGAATCAGACGATGGGGGTGCCAGTCTCCGAGGGTCTGTTGAAAAACCAATAAACAATCGTTTCGAATTGGTAATATTCAACTTTAATGCAGATATTTCATGTATGAGCTGTTTAAATATTTCTCATGTTTCTCTCTGATGATAGTTGTTAGTTAAATGAGAAAATTATCGGAAAAACAAAAATTAGAAATATGTACATTTGCTTTATTTTTCCGAACCACTTATTTGCGTAACCAATATTTCTTACTTGCATTTCGTTTTTAATCATATGAAATGTTTTTGTCATATCAAAATCTTATTTGTAGTAAATCGTTCAATTAAAAAATATCTTATTTGAAGTAAAATAAAAGACATTTTATAATTAATAACTCTCGAGTGTGAAAAATGATTATAAATTTGATATTTTACTATGCTTAATCATTTTTACATGGCAAGGAAGGAATGTAGTTTTGTGTTGAAATGTGTTTTGAGGAGGTTTTTCATTCTATGAAATTGATGGAAGAACAATTTTTTATGTTTGTCAGACAAAAAACTTACATTTTTATGCAGACAATGCATTTTTAACAAATTACTTGTTTGTATTAATTTCATAAACCTTTTTTGATGTGGAGAAGATTTCTATTATTTTATTCACAATTAATTTTTTTATTTATTTATTTATTTTTTTTTTTTATTTTTAGTATGTCAGATAATCTTGATCTAAAATGTCTATATAAAATTGCATTATTATAAGTCTGATATTAAATTTTCCATTTTGAACCATAATTTGATGCCTTTGATAAGAATTAAAATAAAACTGATAAGACAAGGATATCTGTTTAACTGTTATTAGATAATTACTTGGCTGAAATTGTTTTTACTGTATTGGTTATGTCTTACATTTTAGTATAAATGATAACTAATGAAATATACTTATAACATGAAAAGAATAATAGAGCTAAGGAAGATATTAGATTTAAAATTGAAAGATAAAATTTCTGAAATAGCAATTCACTTTTTTGTTTCTTGTACTTATAAAATGCAAAAACATTTTAAATGGTCAAAAGTCATCTTCCAATTAGGTTTCTGCATTCAGTTCCTTTTAGTTACATCTTTTAGCCTTATTAAATGTAGCTATTATAAATTTTAATCAAGAAAATTGCATCAGCTATCTCACCTTACCTAAGCTACACCATAATTATATTACTAATTGCTAACAAGTTCTTTATTTTAGATTATCACACTATCAATAAGTTGATATTTCTTTGTAAATTTTTAGCTAATATATAGAAATAGCTGTATAATTTTGATATACTATTACCTAATACATGTAAAAAAATTTTTTTTGACAATTTTCAACTATTTTTCAAAGAGAAAAAAATCTTTGAAGTGTAATTTTTAAAACAAATTCCAGGTATTAATTTATTTATATATATGCACACACACACAAATGTGTACACAATTTCTTGCACTTTTAAATGTCCATTTACTTAATTTTTCTAAATATAATTCTAGCATATTTTTATTTTTTTTTTTTAGTTTTTAATATTTTCTTTTTGTAATTTAAAACATTTCTTTACTATTTTTTTGCACTGATTTTTCTAATACCTTGTTATTTGTGATAAATTTACTAAAATGTTTTTCTTTTTTACTTTATTATATTTTATTTTACTTCTTACTATCTATATATAAATAAGAATTCTGATGTTTTTAATAAGTTGTATTAAAGAAAATGAATCTCTTTATGAATTTTTTTAATATATAGTAATAATCTTTTTTATTAATTTATAATATTTTATTAATTTATGTTACTTATTATTCTACATATGAACCACAATATTGTGTTGAAGATTAGGAGCTGTCTCAGTGAAATAAGAGTGGAAGGGGAGGGGGAGAAAAAGGAGTTGGGAGGGAGCTGTAAGGTTTAATCCTGGCCAATTATTTTTTAAAAAAAGTTTTAATGTTTCATTAGTAGTTTTTATCTTGTTACAGCACTGGATTTGTTTTACTTGTGTATAATTTTTCATTTATATCCTTGCCTTCATTTAGATCAAAGTTTATTGGCTTCTGATTAAAAAATATTTTATTTATTTTTATTACTTTCTATAAATTTAAAAGTTTTGAGGAGAAAATCATTTTTATTCCTCCTATTCATGCAAAACTGTTACCTATTGAAGTGACCATTATTCTCATACATACCTTAATTCTCATACATATATACATATATTGAATCATTATTCTAAGTTACTTTTTATTAAACCATGTTGACTGATTATTTATTATACATTTTATAAACTTGTATCATTTGAAAGGTAATATAAAACAAAATCGATTGTTAAAATGTTAATACTTTGGTTTTTCAGCTGAACAGTGTTGAACACTCTTTATCAGATACAGAAGCTAAAGAAGACGATGACAGAGAAAATGAACCTCCTCAAGAAGGCCAAGAAAGAAATAAATTGGAAAAACAAGATTCTACACACAGTACAGACAGTTTGAAACGTAAAAAGAAGAAAAAAAAGAAGAAATTGAAGAGCCAAAAAAGCACTGAAGAAAATTTGGATGATGCAGTGAGTTTTTTTAAACTAATAATTAGCATCAATGTTTTTTTTAAAAAAATTTGCTTTTGCTAATAAATGCTTTATTTCATATTTATCATTAAAAATACCTAAATAGCTACATAAACTAGTAGAGTAAATTTAATTATGTGTCTTGTTTTTTCTTGCTCTTCCTTTGTACAAAAAAATTGGGTTAAAGTCAGGAATAGGGTGTCCCATAGGTGATTGGCGATTTTTTGGGGTGATAATGATTTAAACGTGGCAATTTGTTATGGTAACCCTAAGAATACTCAATCCTTAAATCATGCAAGTTAGGCCACCTATCTAGGAAGTCGCCTAGGGGACACCCTATTCCCAACTTTAACTGAAAATTGTTCAATGAAAAAAAGGCTTTTTGTAAAGCTTCCATTACTTGATATGTATTGAAAAATTGTACTGAATTTTCAAAACAAACCCATTCAAAAATGTTTTTGCAACTACTATAAGAGTAGATGGAGAAAATATTGTGTTCTTTTATTGAAAAAGATTTATTCAACCCTTTATTAATTTAACCCTTTTGCGATCACATATGCATTGGCTGCAAATATTCTTACAAGCTATCTCTCCCATGTTTTGCGAAAGAAGGACCTCAAAGGACGGTTGATGCATGTATGCATCTAAAGCTGAGCCTCTAGATGGCATCTTGTATCCATTACTTTTGAACTGAATATAGCTTTATGATACTGACCTTCAGTTTGCTCACATTCTGCCTTACTTAGGTATTTTGCACATCAGTTATTGTGGGTGAGGAGCAAAAGAGCAATGTGAAGTAACTGAACTCAGCTCCGTGAAGTAACTGAACTCAGCTCAGTAAATTTCCGTGTCATAGGAACATTTGGATTTCTGGTATCTTTCTGAAAACTTTTTTTGTTTTTCGGTAGAATGTATTTATTATTTTTTTGTTTTTAGGTTTTTACCATCATTTCTGTTGCATTTGATGTTACTTTCAGATATATTTCACGTACTTCCTTTTTTATTTAAGAAATCCTAGACTTCAATTTATTATGGTGTAAATGTATTATTTATCAGATATATAATGAACTTGTAGGATAAAAGTCCCAGTATGTGACATAGCTGAGACAAAAAAAAAAAAAAAAAGCAACAAAAATTTTATGCTTGTAGATCATGCAATGTAGGACACTGTGTTTCTCCATACTTTGAGATTTACCATGCCTAATCTTCATTCTAATTTTTGTTACTTTAATTTTACAATTTATTGATGTATTTTGTTGGTTTATAATTTTACAATTTATTGATGTATTTTGTTGGTTTAAACTTAAAATTAATTGTAATAGTGCTTTCAAAAATTATTTCTCAAAGTAAGCAAGTTTTTAAAATATATTTCATGTAAATTAAAGGAAAAAGATAATTTAATTGTAATTTTAATCCATATGATAGATTGAGTAATAATCTAAAATGGTTTCCAAAAATTACAATGTTAGGACTTAAACTTTTGTATGTGTGATTTTTTTTTTTGCATAAGTTAGGCTTGGCGTTGCAAATCCTCGTTCTATAGGACGATCCTTTTACTTCTGTCTGTCCCAATGAAGCATTATAAAAATGAGTGGGCCTTTGTATTAGTTGTTGAGATGTCCATTGCAAAAGGGTTAATTAAAAGTTATAAAATCTGTTTTTTTTAAAAAGAATATTATCTCTGAAAAGAAAAGATTTTGTTTCAATCAGATTAAAGTATGAATTTTTATAATTAAGATATGAATAATATCACATACATGTAATTAATAAACAGTTTCATTATTAAATATAAAGGTTAATGGGAACTTTTAGATTCAAACAAAAGGTGAAATGCTATGTTAAAATATATTTATAACAAATATTACAGTACACATACATTTAACCATAATTTTTTTTAAATAGCTTTTTTGTTTTTGTGAATATTTTTCCAAAATGTATTTTAAATATTCCATATCTTTAATGGTTATTTATAATATTCTGTTTATGTGATTAAAGATTTTTATTTTCTAATTTTTAGGAAGATGAAGTTGAAGCATCTATAAGATTTGTAAATAAGATGTTAGGAGAACCCGAGACTTCTGATGCTCATTCATCTAAACAAAGCTCTGATAGACCACCACATGAAAAGTCTGTTTTGTCTGTAGATTTGAGAAGTTTAAATCCTGATAATGAAATGAAAAAAATATTTGGTTCTAAAGTAGTCCAAAATGAACAAAAGTAAGTTTTTTTTTTAGAAAATAAGAACAATTTTCCAGTGAATATATATATATATATATATATATATATAGATATATAGATAGATAGATAGATAGATAATTTTCTGAAACATTTTTTGTTGCTGTTAATTCTACATTAAGTGAATATTAATTTTTTTGTAAGATTTATAAAAAATTGTAAATTTTGCAGTTTTAATGGGAAAAAATTTTTTGTGATGGCTTTTTGAAATTTCAGATACTTGGTAATCAGAATTAATCTGGGATTATCTATCTTATAAATTAACATTAACTTAGTAGTTTTCTAAAACAATTATTTTTTTTTAAAAAAATTACATATTAAATTTCAGATAATTTTGTTGATGAGTTAAATTATTATTTTTGCACTAAGTCTTCATCCACTGGTTATAATTTTCATAGTATCTGTAGGTATGTATTTTTCTTTTATGGATTAAAATTAGTGGTGACATTCATGGTTTGTGAATGATAAAATATTGGTGAAATTAAATTGATTTATTTTTATTTAACCAATTAATATCCTATTAAAGATTTTAAAAAAGATAACAAAAATATCATCTTGCTTTTAAACTGGAATCAAACAATGCATTTATTATAAATTTAGTGTATTTTGAGTTGTTTATAAAAAATTTAAGTAAACTATGCAATGTAAATGGTAGTAATTATTCAGTAATACAGGTTTTCCTATGGATTTATTTTGTAGTAAAAGAAGAGGGAGAGGGCGGGCACATGGAAGATCTACTGTATTAGTATCTCAAAAAAATTGGCCTCATTTAGGAAAACCAGGTAAGACAGAATTTTGTGGAAATATTTAAAAGTAATTATATAAATACTGTATTTATTTGATTCTAAGCTGTACACCAAATTTTCCACCCTTTTTTTTTTTTTTTTTTTCTGAAAAATTAAAAAATAGTGTAAAAAAGTTTATCAATATCTGAATATTTATGAAATTTAAGAATAAATAAATGAAATGAGAACTAATAGGAAGTGAATAATTAATTTTTTTTACCAGTATATTAAAAACTTTTAAATACATATGTGAATCTGTAATTACTCCAACCATCAGTATCTTGTCACTCCCATTGTCACAGCTGACTTTGGAACTAGTTCCGGCATCACCATTTTCCCATATGGTGTTGTCTTCCGGGCATCCAATGCATTTGTTATGCAACATTTTTTAAAAGATGTTTTATAGTCTCATTGAAAGCTTTCCCCCCCCCCACCAGGCAACAGATATTTATTCTGCAATTTTCGAAGCAAGTGCCTTCTTGATTTTCCCGAGAGCAGTTATATTAAGTTTTACGTGTAGCAGCTTCTTCTGCATTGACTTCCTTTTCATGCTTGCATTTCTAATATCTTTGATGTTTTGGTGATTAAAAAGAATTGTATACAAAAAAGCACTTCAACATGGATGCAACAAAGCTCAGTATAGACTGAAAACTGAAGATAAACTGCAGAATGTTATGAATTATTAATGCAGGTTGCCAGAATGGATGGTTACAATTTTGTATTTGAAAGAGTTAGAAACACAATTTGCCCCATCTAACAATTTTTTCCGTCTTTGATTCTAAGCCGCACTCGATTTTTAGTAGCATTATCATTGAAAAAAGTATGTCTTAGATTCGAATAAATACAGTATATATATATATATATATATATGCTTTTTTTTCCTGTGAAAAACAGGTTTATCTTATTTTTTGTTGAATAGAAACTTTTTTCCAAGCCCAATAATTTACTATTGTAATATATTTGTATCTTTTTTTCTTTAATATTTATTATTATATTATTGATAAAAATTTATAAGTAAATAAATCATGTTTATCAAACTTAATTTTCAGCCAAATTTCTTTTTTATTTTCTTTTGTCAATTAAATTTATGTACTTATTTTCTTGTTTGTAATTCTTTTCTAGGGTTATCCATGAGATTAGTAGAAACAAAAGATGATATTCATTATTTTGCATTTGAACACAGCAAACAGTACCAGTCGATTCAACTTCAGTTCTTAGAAGCTGTGGAAAGTTTTAATCCTGATAATATAGTGGTAAGTCATTCAGTTTTTTTATGGTTGCTTATGAAGTTATTAATGAATTTTTATTTTGTGTCACTAGCAAATTTACATAATAAATATAAATTTTGAGTTTTTCCTGTAGGAAGTGTAAATTGTCATGTCATTATTAAAAATTTTCTTGTATGGAAGAGATATGTCTTAGTATATTTTATCTATCTATATGCTTGTGACTCATGTTGTAAATTATTATTTTCAAAGATTTACTTTGTAGAACTTGGCTTATTCCTTGCATTGCTAATTGAACTAAAATTTAACTCATAAATTTTTATGGATAGTTAAATATTTATTAGTTTTTTTTTTTGTTAAATTGCTGTCAGCAGTTCTTAATTTATTTGGATATTGTTTCACTAATATGAAATATTAAAATTAAGTGATTTTGATTAAAATATTTATTATTGTAGGACTGATAAATTATTTATTACTATAGAAACAAATCTAAAATCTTCATAAATTTTTTTAATGAAGATCTTAAAGTGCATTATTAATGTTTCATTTCAATGAAGGGGGAATGTTAAATTTTATGTATTATTTTATTTAAAATTATCAAATTTTTTAAAAATTATTTATTATTATTTTTTTTTTTACACTATCAAACTAAAAATTAGTACAGAAGAAAGATTATATGATTTCCATAATTTTCATCTAACAAAATTTTTCAGGGTTGTTAAATCATGTAAATATTTTCATTAATTTATATATTTGTAAAGGACTGAAAAAAATTGATTAAGACTATCAATTATTCTTGTTGATAATTTTTGGCAAAAAAATGTAAAATATTATAGTAAAAAATATGTATAGAAAATGTTGAGAATTTGGAATTATTCTTTCTTATTCTTCATATATTCTTGAAAGTAAAAATTGTTTAATCTTTCTTTATTATAATTTTCATTTACAAAGAAGAATGAAGTCTCATGAAGTCTTTTCAATCATTTATGAAAGGATGGATTAATTATAATGTTCTCTTATTATTTTACTGTATTTTGCTGTATCAACTTCTTGTACATTTTCAGGCTTTACTGAATACATATCCATATCACATTGATGCCTTGATTCAATTCAGTGATATTTGTAGAATGGGTGATGATGTACAAATGGCAGCTGAACTAATTGGTGAAATATTTTCATAATTATTATTTTATTTAAAGATTTGAATGTTTCTTACTAATTCTAAGTTTTTCCTTCTTATTTATAGAAAGGGCCATTTTTTACATGGAATGTAGTCTTCATCCTTTATTTAATATTGCTATGGGTAATTGCAGATTAGATTACCGCATTGCAGAAAACAGGTTAGTGTTTTTAAGAACTTATGAAAATGTTGATTATTATCTATTCAGTTCTTTATTAAATATGTATATTTTAAACTTTTCAGAATCATATAATAAGTTTGAGCTTCGCTTCACCTGAGAAGCTGAATTTTAATTTTTGACTTTTAAATCGATATTTGATAAAGTTCACTTTTTGAATAGATTGATTTATTTAAAGTTATTTTTTGCATTATTAGTTTTTCTAGTTATTTTTCAACTTCATCCTTTTTATTAAAGTCTTATATGACAGTTGAAGTGTCTTTGACTTAGAATGTTTGATATTTATTCTATATAACTATATTTTTTTTCAATTATATTTAATGAATAATGATTTTTTTTCTCTAAATTTTTATATATATGAAATATTTCTGACATAAAATACTTGCATTTTTTAATGTTCTTAAAATGAGTAATTGCATTCTTTTATTCTAAATATTTCTGATTTTTTAATTTTGGTAAAGAATGAAAAAACATTTTTGTGAAGATGAATTTTTTTTCTTTTGTTATGATTGTATTATTTGAAACATAAATTCTTCATTCCATTAAATTAAATAGTTATAACTCGATTCATATTAAATATGTTAAGTATCTTTTCTAATATTAGTTAGAAGAATTTTAATTTAATCTTCGAATTCTAAAGATTGATGAAACAGGATGCTTATAAATTTTGTTGCTTTTAAAGACCTTAATGTTTCACCCCCCCCCATTCACAGATTCATGAACAAATTAACTTTAATCATTTGGTCTTTCAAATTACATTTTAAATGGTAAATTGACTTATTTTGCTGATTTTATATTATTTTTTGTGATGCAATTTCAAATGAGAAGTTTTAGATTTTAAGAATATCGTGCTTCACAGAATCATCTTAAAAATAACGAAAGGTTTTCAAAGGCTGCAATTTTGTTTGAAATATTTAACTGTAACAAAATTTTAAAATGCTGTTTTATACAAAAATGGAAATTAGGATTTATTTAATAACAGCTTATGAAAAAAATATTTTTGATTTGTCCCAAGCTAAAATTATTATCCTGATTTATTGTTTTGTTTTTTAGATCATTCTATATAGCTCTATTTAAACATTTAATATATATTGGCCAAAGAGGATGTAACAGGACATCTTTGGAATTTTGTAAACTTTTGCTCAGGTTTGTATTAGTAAAATTATGAATGATCAAAATATTTTAGCCTTTTATCCAATAACCTATTTATTTTAGTTGAATTTTATTTCTAACAAGTTTTGTTTTAACTAATTTGATAGTATTAAAACATATTGTTGAAATAAACTGTGAATTTCAATGTTATATACTTTTTTAAAGGTTATTTTTAGCATTAAAAAAAAAAAGCTTAGACTTGACAGACAAAGCCTCTCTTAGTTGGATTTCTTTTGTTATAAATCTATATAAATAGGATTTATGTAACTAGAAATGAAGCATGATAAATGTTCTTTCTTTACATATAATTTTTTCCCCCAAAAAATAATAATTTGGTCATTCGCTCGATAATAAGACCATGCTTCAAATATATATATTGACAGATTTCTATCTGTGTTTACAAATTGTTTATGTACAATTTTGTCTTCTTTCGAAAACTCATTTTTTACTAACCTTGTACCTTTCATTTCTTTTCCTCCCTATTTTAAATAAATATTTCCTATAATTATTGTTACATTTCATTAGACATCAAGATATATACACACACACCATTCTTGTGCTATTTCTTGTGTATAAATTTGATTTTACCAGAATTTATTCTTATTAAGCAAGAAAATTTTTACAATGTTAGCATGGTTGATTATTTTTTAAAAAGAATATTAAAATTTGGATAAAAGAGAATAAATAAGTAAAATATTCTTAAAATAAATAATTGAATTGAATTAATTAATAGTAAAGTTCATTTTTGGTATTGAAAATTTTCATTTTGTGACTTTGCTTTTTGAGAGATCAATGATTGTGATGCAGGATTTTCTGTGTTCCATTGAAAATAGTCATAACCAAAAGAAAAAAAAATACTTATTAATTTTTACAGTTTGAGAATTTGTAGGCCATTCAAATTCCAAATCTTATCATGTTAAATGTTCTTTCAAGGATTTTGAATATATTGAAATAAATCATAATTCAAAAACTATAGTAATAATGTCATATAATTTTTTGCTCTTGAATTTTTGAAAGAATTTTTAGAGAAATTAGAAATTCAAGTTCAGAGATATACTTCGAAAAGCTCATTTAGCTTTTTTTTTTTTTTTTTAACCATATTTTGATTACAGTGATATCAAATATGTTTTGCAAGGAAAATAAAATCCACATATTTATGCATATGTGTAATTTCCTTATTTATTTGTTATACATATGTAAAATATGGCTTTTGAATTCATGCTAACTTCAGCTTTGTTGTTTTGTAGATCCAGAATTTTAAGAGATTTTTCTTCCTTCAATATTCTGTTACTAATGTTATTCAATATCATTTCAGTGTTATAACAATGTTGAAAATGAATTAGTAATATCATGTGTGAATGGGGAATGTATAAATTTTTTTATTATTAGTATATTCTAAGGATATTTTTTGCTCCTAGAATTTTAAACATTTGAAATAGCTTGAATAATTCTTTATATTCTTAGCTTAGATCCAGAAGAAGATCCTCTGGGAGTGATACTTATGATTGATTTCTATGCCATACGATCTTCTCAGTATGAATATTTAATTAAATTATATTATGAGTGGAATCCTACACGTAATCTGTTTCAGCTTCCAAACTTTGCATTTTCTATAGCTTTAGCAACATATTTATTAGCTGTAGATGATGAACTGCCCACTTTTGAAGCCGATGTAATGGTGAGTAACAAATTATACTGTGATATATTCAACTATTTTTATCATTAGTTTATTTCAAATATTTTCAATTGCCTTATGAACAATGAAACAATTATATAAAATTTATTATATGGATTATGATTAATATAGGTTAAAATAACAGTTTAGTTCCTAGAAATGTGTTATTTTTTCAGAGCAGCATTATTGTCATGATGTTCAGGGACTTTTTTTTTTCAAACTACTGATGCTGTATTTTCCCCATTATGTAGTTTATTTTTTTTAAAAAAATTCTGCCTTTTTTAAGCTTGACAAAATCCAGATATGTATATTTTGGAGTGGATTTCATAGATTTTTTTTGTTGAATAATTTCTTAAACATTTACCATATTTCCACAGATAAGACTGTAGTTGAATCTTAAAACAGGCCCCCAAAATCTGGCGTCATCTTTTAAGACATATTTAAAAAAAATTGAAATTTATATAAATAAATCTAATCACTCTCCAAT
Organism: Nephila pilipes; assembly: GCA_019974015.1. Taxonomy (NCBI): domain Eukaryota; kingdom Metazoa; phylum Arthropoda; class Arachnida; order Araneae; family Nephilidae; genus Nephila; species Nephila pilipes. Next base: position 309,544 of record BMAW01013352.1, read on the forward strand.
GTATTTAAAATCCCTCAATATCCTAACATTCTTCATCTAAGGCAAATAACTCCTCAAGTACATTCTCGCTTTCATTGTTAAGAAATTTGTAATATGGATCCCATTCTGTACTCTAGCTCTTTGTCATCAGTATCAAATTGTTTTCAGTGCTGACAATAGTATTAGAAATTCTGCACTTTTTGAAGGATTTGTTAGAGATTATATGTGAGTTCGTTATTCGGCATGAGTCTCTACATTCAATGCTGCCAGATGCAAGAAATAAATTTATTTGATTGATTGATTGTTTATTAACATTGCATTTGAAAACAACATGAGAGCTATTGGCGATGGCTCTTACAATTTTAAACATCAGTTAAGTAACAAGACCAACACCTGAGCTGGCATTGCTCTATCCAAACTTCCATGCCACACCAATGGGAAGAATTTGAGCCTGAGAAGATATACCATGCACCTACCTATTCAACAACAGATCCTTAGTAGTATCAGGACTCGAACCTACAACTCAACGAAATAATACTGGCCACAAGTTAGTGACCCAGACCTCTATGCTACTGTGGCCAGTAAACGTAATAGGAGTACATTTTAGTTAGGTATTCACCACATGCTTCTTATAATAGGCAGTGCTGTCATATGCAAGAAAATAAAATTTGTTCCGATGATGTTCACTGATCTAAATTAAATTCATAAACCATTGAAAATGTGTGGTTCATCTTATAGGCAGGTATATGCTAAAACTTTGACAAAAATTTATACCTTGTCTTATTCGAATGTTGTCTTATTTGTGGAAATAAACGATATTTATGTATTTATTTATTTATGTAATTTGAACATGAAAAAAAAAAAAAAATGGTGGGAAATATAGGATAGTAGCTTAGTAAAAATTCATTCTTTTTATAAGATTTCTCTTTTAAAATAAAGTAAGTTATTTGGTTATTCTTGGGTTTATTTGATTTGCTCAAATTATATCCAATCTTTGTTTATTTTTTTACTATGCAATTGTTTCTAGATTTTGATTGTATCAAAAATTCTAGAATTGATTTGTAGCCTTATTTGATGAAACAAAATTTGACCTTGATGTTTATTATTTATGTCAATAAATTCATTAGAATCAATTTATTCCAAATATTCCTTCAAATATTAATGTTACTGATTTTTATATTCAAAGTACATACTCTTGCAAATTACTTCTTTTATTTATTACTTATTACTTCTTATTTTGTTAAATGTTAAATATCTAAAATGTTCTTATATTAATGTTTTTAGTTACAAAATGCTCTTATAATGTTTCCTGGGTTCCTGTTGCCTATGTTGAACAGATGCAATGTAGAACCAGACAAAGCTGTGCTTTCACATTCTTTGTTTCAAAGACAAAGGTATAATATTTTATTATTGTATTCTTTATGCTAAAGGATTCTGAAATTCATTTATTAAATTTCAGAATATTTATTCCTCATGATTTAGAAATAATTTTTTTTTCCCCTTATGGAAAAGATTTTTAGTTTTGGTTAGTGAAATTCAAAGTTTAACCTGCATAATTTAGGATGGGAGGGGGTAAATAAGATAAATTGATTTTACATTGTGCAAATGTAAAACCAAAAAGTCTGTATAAACTTCTTGTGGTAGAATTTGCATTAAAACTGCCTTTGTTGACCACATTGGAGAAATATATATCACATGCTATAATATCTTTTTCAATTATCATTAATGGATGCAGAGTTGTCTTGTTTGTGAGCTTGTGGCCAGCATTGTACCATTTTAGTAGTGGGTTTGAGTTCTGATACTACTGAAGATCCATTGTGTAATGGAGCTGATTCATATTTAATTTATCAGACTTCATCAGGGCCTGATGTTGGCATGACATTAGTCTTGGAAGTTAATAGAATGGAGTACTATCTCAGATGTCACCTTTGTAACTTGATCATGGTTCAGTATTACTGGGTACATCATCAATAGTCTCCCCAGTTGTTCCTCAGCTCTCATAAAGAGAGGCTGCTTTCTTGATCTCCTGCTGTGTAGTAGCTTATATCACGAGCAGTAACCATTGCTGGGGTTTTCAGCTGTAAGTTCACCAGTCTAATCAGCTGTATTTTTGTGGAGTTATGTACCTAGTTTTTATGTACTTACAATTTGGTTTATAGAACAGATTAGGATTATATATAAATGAGTACCTTCTATTTTTGTGGATACTTTTATAAGGTACTTTTGGAGTTTTGAATCCTACCATAGCTGTTTATGCTCCTCATACTTCCCCATTTCTTCAGTGTGGTACTATCAATCTATTACATTTGCATATGAACTAGAATTTTATTTTTAGCTGTGAATGTCTCCATTTTTAAGATATTTTATTGATTGAAATTATATTGCATAAACTGTTATCAAGAGAATTTGATTTTGGTGTTTGTGTTCTTTTTACCTTCAGTGTCACACCAAGTAAGTTTTGTTTTTTATTTTGAATTGTAGTCTATGCTGCATTTTTTTTATTTTTATTTAGTCTATGCTGTATTATTTTCCCACCTTTGGTGGTTAAATTTCTGATTTTTATGGAGGATAAGGTTAGCCTGGAAATAACTGACACTCAGGAGTCTTACTGAGAATTATGAAATAATTTTTAAATTACTCCCCATTCCCATAGGTTTGCCTTATTACTGCAGATTTAATTAAATTCAATCAGTTTGTCCCGAGAAAGATAAAACTGCGAGGAAAGAGCTTTACAATTACTTTGAATTTTTCTTCAAAAGTATGATTATCCCTAATATTAAAAGCACTTGCATGATTTTCAAATCTCGATTACCTATTTTACTTTCTGATGAAAACATTAAAGAAGTTGAATATTGAAATACTCATTTGGTTATATGCCTCAGTGAATTGTGGAGGTATTTCACCAACCTGAAGGACAAGATCTTGAGGGACTGAAAGTAACTGATAAGATTAAGAATCTAAACAATGTGGAACAAGTTTAAAAGTTTCAGAGGTAGGAATCTAACTGTATTTGTGATGTAGCTGTGCTTCTGTTTTGTTGCAACTCTTCTCCTAATTCTAATAATATTCGATTGCAATCTTGATCAAAGCATTTTGGAATCGTGAAACTCAAGAAGAATGAAATTTTTAACAAGGTCAAGGTAAAAACATCTGAACTAATTTTAAAAAATAGTCATGTAAGCTAATTTAAAAAAATAACACTATTTTTTTAAAAAATTTTTTAACTAAGTAAAAATATTCACATAAAAATATATGAAATTTATAAAACTTCAAATGGTGATTTTGTGATTAACTTGGCTTAATCTGGTGAAAAATGTCAAGATTTAAAGAACTTAAATCAATAACTCTCCACAATATATGACTATAAAATCAGAAGACTCAAGTCCCATCACATGTAATTCATCATAGATGCATTTTATAACTTTGATACTCTTAAGAATCCCCCAATTACAAATTTTATGAAAATACATAACTTCCATATTTATTTTCAGATTGATATATTTGAATGATCTCTATGAATTGTCTCTATTGTTGAATTGTCTCTTTGAATCCTGACTCATTTCCTCAATTCGTCAATAATAGATAAATCTATAATTATATTTGAAGGAATGTGCTATTATATTTTTATTTCTATCAATTTTGTGCTCCAAAAATCTCTGTAAATTGTGGGTTCTTGAACACTCATATTTCAAAGGTTTACAGGACTTAATGTTCCAACTGTGAGATTAATAATAATCACTTTGGCTGAAACTTTAAAGCTGATTACAGTTTTAGGATTAGGGATTGCTTGGTTATCAGCAAGAAAAGGCTTTTATCTGTAGTCATATGATTGTGAGATTTAAGGGTTCTAGGACATCACAAACCTTCAACAAACTAAATTCTCGTTTCTAATTTCAATAAATAATGTAATTTTTTTTTTATTTCAAAAATGTATAATGCTTGTATATTTATTCATAAAATAATTCTTTATTATGAAAAATAAAATAAAAATGTAAACAAACAGTCACACCCCTTTAACACATTTTAAAAGGACAATTTTTCTTCGTGTTAGCTGTATGTAAATGTTTTTTTTTTTTTTTTAAAAAAAAATTTCAAAGAAAGAGATGCTACTTTTTATCCACACTAATGTGTATGTTATTTTTCCAAGTTGTGTGCCAGAAGTCTTAACTTAATATTTCAGTTGCTGCTTCAATGTTTCTAGTCATATGCTCACATTCTAATCTTCTGTGTTGTACAATTACTTCTTTTTATGTTTGTTTTAGTTAGAAATATTAGTTTATGGTAATATTTTATTGATATTTGACAATTTCAACAATATTTAATTCTTTAAAAATAATCATGACAAAAAAATTAGACAAAAGAAAGTTTTCTGGAAACCATTTTTCTAAACTAAAATTGAATGATACATTGCTGTCATATTCTAAGGAATGCACTTTGGGGGAAGAAAATTGAAGTATGTAATGTATTAATCAAACAATATGACCTGAAATATGTATAATTATTACATGGGAATGCATATCTTATAAAAAACTGTTGCCTTTGTAAAAAGTGTGGTTTTTCTGAGAATATTGAATTAAAGGAAGAATTACACTATCACAGAGGTTTAGCTGTGAAAATGCATATAATTTGTAGAGTACTGATGAGCACAATATCTTCAAAAAAATTGAATCTGTATTATGATATAAATATGAGATTCACATATGCAATGAGAGCTATTGAAAAAGGTGGAGTATCTACTCAAATGTTCTGCAGGCTCATGATTTTGTTTCCACTACCTGCATAGTTGGAACACTATAATTCTGTGTTTTCAAATGCATTCTAAAAATTAGTGAAAATTCAATGAAATTTGCTGTACATGAAGCAATAACAGCGAACGATAATAATTCAAATATAGCTGTTGCTTGGAAAACTTATATTGTGCCATGTGCTTCCTTTTAAAAACATCTTTGTGGAATGTTTGCCTTGATAATGAATTATTTGTTCATCTGTACTCAGGTCAAGGGAGAATATACCAAATCGTTGGAATTTTCTATTTTGTTAATTTAGATACTGTGTCACTTTGTATAATTTATCAGTGTTGTCAATTTGACTATTGTGAGCTAAATGCACATTCTGTATAACACTTCTGTACTGCAAACTTGACTTAGATTCTCATACAATAGGAACAGAAATGTCCTTATCAAGAGACCAATGCATTTCTTCTTGAGGTAAGGAATGATATCCAGTAGGCAATAATATTCCATTAAATCTTCTCATGCAGGCTTCAGATGCAATGAATTCGGGATGATTCTTTTGCTAAGTGTTTAAATTTGTTTGCTCAACGAGAAAAGAAAGAGAGAGAGAACATGTCAGAACCAAAAAGAAGATAAAATCTCTTGCGATACTGCTTTTGTCTTGTATTTTGTCTATTAAAATTTTTTTTTTAATCTTTTTTGATATTTTTTGCATGAGACAAAGCTGATGGTTCTTTTTATTTTTATCCATTTCAAGTTTTTTTGTTTTTTAAACTTTTTCATATGACTTATACTGTTTTTAGAAGGCTTAAATTTGGTACATGAACTTCAAGTTTCCTAGCAGTACATTTGGAAAAATATCATTATCATTACTCAAAACATCATTTCTTTCTTCATCATCACACCCTTCTGCAACTTCTGGCGGAACAACAACATCAGCCTCATTCTGTCTGTCATCATCACTTCAATCCTCATCTATTAATTCATAAAATCTTGTTCTAGAAAACTGTGTGTGTGGAGTTGAAGACAGGTGTTTTTTACAGAAATATTCCTCTTAATATTCCCTACACAAAATCATTTGTTAGTATCAAATATGTTTGATAGCTATTTTTTCATACTAATTTATTTTAACACTAAACATCCCAACTCTATATACATATCTATTTCTACCATAGCCGGTCAAATGACCAGACTTAATGTTTCCTGAATGAATATATGAAATATGGATGTTAGAAGGAAATAAATTAACTTTATTATAATTAAACAAAACTGTATATTGTCGATTTCTATTACAAACACAAAGAATAAGAATTTTTAATTCATTGCTCATCACATTTTTTACATATACAAGGTGTCTCCATTTTACATTTTCTGCAAACATATTTTTCACATTTAGAACAAATTTTGATGTTTTTATTTTCATTACAATATCCTATTTGGCACGTCTTATGTTGATAAGAATCTGTAGTAGATTTAGGCTATGATCGTTTTGTATTTGTTCTTTATTTGGTTGTTCACAGGCTTCTTGAAAATTGGCATCAAGTTCTTCTGCTAACTGGAGTAAAAATTCTTGTCTCGAAATATTTTCTACTGTTTTTTGCTTGTACAAAATCCAGGCATTTTTGTCAACTAAATCAAGGATATTGTAAAATACTTGGAGTGGCCATCTGCAAGACTTAAATTTTGTGGTATATTTCCTCGCCATTTGATCGGTCATGTCTACACCAAATTTAGTTTTATTGTAATGACCTGTATACAATATGTTGAATACGCATGTACTTTATAATTTCTTATCCAATAACCTCATAAAGCAATAAATTGTTCTCCCGGTCAAATGACTGGTTGTGGTAGATAACGGTATACAACTAGTATTACTCAATATAAACAAAATACAAATAAAAAAAAAATAATACAATATTAACTGTATATAATTAATAGAAAAAGTCATGAAGTCAAATGGGCAAAAACAATAAGATGATATGGGCATTTTCAATGCAAATTTCATAACTGGTCAAAAGAATGGTTATGGTATCTGTTTAGTGTTAACCATTGCTTCAATGCAACACCAACATCTAACGGGTTAAAACAACTATGGGGATGAAGTTATTTGATGGTAAAAATATCTCTGAAAGAAACTGACTCTGTACAGCATTACTATGGCATAGCCATTTTAAAGAATTTCACTTCTGTGAAGATCATGAAAGGAATCATAGTTATTGGTTATTTATTTTCACAAACTGTGTACAGACTGTGAGCCTTTGTATGATTTGTGTACTCTTGGTGTAGAAAGCTAGTGTGGTTTTAACTTAAGTATCATTACTCAGGAATTTTATAAACATAAACATTCTTTACCAGAATCGGTTTTTTAATCCAGGATCAGAATGAAAAAGTATTTTGCCAGAATGTAGTTTTGCCAGAAAGTATTTTGAGGTCTCACCGAAAATGAATTACTTCAAAAGTATCTTCATGGGAGAATACTGAATCCTAATAAAAGTTCCCACACATGCTTTTAGGATCAATTATACCCAAGCAACATTTGTCAGGATCAAAACCTACAAATTTAGGGTTATGGTTGCTGAGTTTTGTTTCAGTGATGAATATTTAAGTAGGCTTAAAGTTTCAGAAGCTCTGGAAATAAAACCAAAGTACAAAACAAAATGTACTTTACATTAATATGAAGTAAATTTCTAAAGCAGAATGTATTGCAAATAAAAAGTGTCATTAGATGCCACAGATACAAAATGTCATTAAAAAGGGAAGAAGACAATCAGGATTTAGAGGATGTATACCAAGTAGGAAAATATTAATCAAAGGTACTTGAAATATTGAAAATAGTACGTAAAGAAGAAAGCAAGCTACAGTTTCGAACTTTGCAATGTAGTTGAATGATGTCTGATGTGAAAAGGATCCAAGTCTGGTACCAATGCACAGGACTACACTCCCTGCAGTGGCACTGCAATCTGGAAGTAGGTCCTTTATAAAGAGGCTCATAGTGGAAGTTTCATAAATGTAGCAATCACATCCGAATTCTAGGGGCTCGATCATCAGCATGAAAATCACAGATTGGTTGACACGCCATGTTGCTCTCTAGATCAATTGTTCAGAGGGTGTCATTGGAACATGTTGAGAGCAGTGGACACAAGCTGGTACTTAATGCGGAAAACCAGGTCTTTAACAACCAGGAAGATGACAAGGTGAGAGGATTGAAGGATTGTACAGCAAACACTCATGAATACCACAGCAACTCGTCCCATGATACAATCAGACCTAGGGCTGCCAGTTGTTCCTCAAACCATTTCCAGGCATATGGAATGGAATCAGCAATCCAAGTGCCCTTTGTGTATACTGCCTTTAACACTAAAACGTCGGTGACATTGTCTATAGTGTTGCTAAGCCAGAACAATGTGGAATGACATAGATTGACAAAACATGGTGTTTAGTGATTAATCTCGGTTTGTTTTGCACACATATAATACCACATATGGGTACAATTTCATCCATGCTGTCACACAAAATGCTGCCTGCACAGCTGGTGTAATGGTTTTGGTGGCCATAGCTTACGATGGCTGGTTCACTCTAATTGTAGTATGTGGAACCTTAATGGACCAGAGTTATGTTGATGACATTCTTCAACCCTATATGGAACCTTTTTTAAACAGTCTTTCAGGTGCAATTATTTTCAGCAAGATAATGCTTGTCCACTTATAGCTTGAGTAGCTCAAGACTTTCCATGTGATGTTGAGACTTTTCGTTGGTCAGCCCATTCCCCAGACTTGTACCTTATAGAATATTTGTGAGACCAGTTGAAATACCAGATGTTGCTCTGTATATGATTTGGAGGTGGCTGCTCAAGATTTGTGAGCCCATCTGCCTCAGGACAGTATCCGAAGTCTAGTCAATTTAATGCTGGACTGTGTTGTGGCATGTATTGGATGTGGAGGCAGTCCGATGTGCTGTATTTGTCTAATTATACACACTTTATTTGTTTAATTGTCATGATTTTGGGATCAAGTGAATCTCATCTGTATCATTATGTTTATTAAATTTCATTTCAATCCAAAGCTCCCTTCTTGGTGTACTATTTTCAATGTTCCTGAGTGTTTATTTTTAAAAAACTATTGCATTATATGTTTCCTTTTTTTATTTTTTTGCTTTTATAAAGGATACTTATGCGCATAATGAACCAAAAATATTCCTTCTCTAAATGTCAAAATTTTAAAAATAATTTTATGTATGAAAAATTAAGAAAATTAAAATTTCCAAAATTTCAAAGTTTAATTATTTTTTCAATGCAGCAATATCATTTTTTTTCTTTCCCATGGGGTTTACTGTCTTTGGTAAACATGGGTGATGCACTCCTGGGATACCCTAGTGATCCTCTATTTTCGATCCTTCTTCTTATCAACCACTTATCTTTTTTCAACTTCACGTCTAGACCACAGTTTAATCTTGTTTGGCTCAGCATGGCCATATCTGGCTCTTGCACCAATAAACTTTATATTCACTCACTCACTTGCAGCAATATCATTAAAATTTTTGTTCAATGTGTGTTGTGCATTTTTTTTATGTATGAGTGAAAAATATTTTATTTATATTAGGAATGGGTTTTTTTAGATGGTACCCCTAAAGGCAAATATTTTTTAAGAGATCTCTAGCTTTGTGGCCAGATTCAACTAAGAAGGGAGAAAAAAAAAATCATTGATGAAAAAAAATTTTATACTTCAGAAATATCAGCATGTCATTATTAGGCTCAAAATATTTGAGCTCTACTAATAATTTTAAAAAATGTATGTCACAAAAACAGTCTTAAATTTGATTTTTTACTGTTCCTTAGATGTCTTTGTACCCTTAATAGCCTTCTTTCAGTTTCTTTGGAACTGCATTAGGCTATAAGTCTCTTACTTTTCTCAGGCTGACAAACTTTAAGTGATTGCTGTTAATGTCTATCATTCTTAAGCTGAGGAGCTCCAGGCTCTTTTAATGAATAAGGCTTAAGGTTTGATCTCCAAATTATCGAATAGATCCATACAATATCATAAATAACATGTTAAACCTCCTAGAAAATTTCCGTCAATACTTTTCTTTTTTAAATAAAATGTTTGCATAGGAGTTTGTTTTAATCACATTTAACTTCGAAAATGTATTTATTATTTTACTTAATTTGTATTTCTCCCTTAATGTGGATATCTCTTCTCTCAAACAAGGTAAATAATTTAATTGTCTTAGTGCTAACTTCCTCGTGATGAGGGGCGTCAGTGTATGGCTCTCCATTTGATGGTATAAACATTCTGAGAAATCTTGTTTTGACTCTCAGCAGTAACTTAATATGTAAAATACTGGAATGGGGTCTCACTTTTGTGGTCTACTCCAATATGGGCAATTTTGATATAACTTGGATTACGAATACTACAAATAATCTTGAGTGAGTGATATATTTTGGATCTTGATTCTCTCAATGATTATAGCTTTGTTGTTGTGGGGCTCAAGGTAATTATGCTGTACTATATATGATTTATTTTTTAAAACCAAGTATGGAACTGGTAAATTGAATGAAATCATTAGTGTTTGTCTGCTGGAGGATTTTGTTAATGCATTTATTAAATGTGTCGGATCATTGACATTCTAATCATTTAAAAAATGAAAGGTCCTGTCTGTTTCCACTTTTAGGTGGCGGAATAAATCACTCAAAATTAATCATAAGACCAATATTTTTAAAAGACGATTTAATTATTCTCAGTCAATGAGACCGATGCCGTTTAGATTAAACGTATGAAACTAAAAAATTTTTATAAAAAATTAATATTTCAAACCATCCAAGATGTCTGGGATAGACGCAAGTTCAACAATAAAATTTTTGGCAAAAATGTTATTGAGCATATTGTAGATTTCTTTTTCATAGGCAATCCTAATCAACATCGAAGGGGAAAAAAGTTAACTCAATACTCCAAACTATTTTTTCTCTCCCATCAAGCCTCTAATCTAAATCTTTTATTAACTTCATCTTCTTGAGTATTTAAAGCCTGAAAAGGTCATTCATATTTTCCGCATCCTTGGGGAGTAAATTGATTATACAGTATGTGGAAGATTCCAAATATTATTTTCCAACCTTTAAATATTTATGTAAAATTTGCCCACTTCCAATTTAATAGGAAAATTACTAAATTAAATAGAAACCTTAATCCTGATTATATATCTGGCTTTATGCCAATATTATACACCAATGCCAGTATGGCTTTCAGAAAAACACCAGTACTTCTGTTGTTATCCATAATCTAGTGATTAACATAAATAGCTTCAAAAATTCATTTCATTCTGCTGCTACCATTTTTTTAATAGTAAAATTACTTTTAATAACATGATTTTGTAGATGTTACTTCACATATTCAATAACTGTAACATACCTTATTATTTTTTGTGTTAATTTATAAATTTATCAAATTGAACAGTAACATAATTTTTTAATATAAATATCTATTCTATTTCTGAAGACTGCTTATAGGGGGCTCAATGCTTGTGCTCATTGTGGGGAATGTTTTATTTAAATACAGACAAATTTATATTACAAACCAGTACCAATTTTCTTGTTCTGATTTCCATAAGTTTAACCACAAATGGGTGGAAAACCAATACAATGAACTGAACAATATAAGTATTTATTCAACTGAAAATGAGCACTTTTTTTTTTCAATAGAATGAACTCATGCAGCTATCTACAGAAGTTCTACAATCCATATTTATTAAGTGCATGCTGTCACAAACTTATTTTTATTTTTTTAAAATTAATAATTGTATTCAAGCTGTTAAGCATTTTAAATGCTTGGGAATGATAATTAAAAATGACAGTGGTAGCCTAGTGGTCATGGTCACGGCTTGTGTTTTTCGTTGAGTTGAGTTGAGTTCTAGCCTTGATGCCACAAAAGACCTGCCATGTAGCTGGGGCTGATGTACGTTAAATCTGTCAAGGCTTTAAGTCTTCCCATTGGTGTGGTGTGGAAGTTAGGAGAGGTAGGTGCCAGAGCAAGTGTCGTCCTTGTTACTTGGCCTGTATTCAACATTGCAAGGTCTGTCACAAATAGCTCTCGTATTGCTTCTGGTGAGACGTTAATAAACCAGTCAATCAATCGATAATTAATAATCTTCTGTCCTGGTTTCATATATTCTACTTGAAGGGAAAAATTTATTAATATGTCTATCCAAATATCTGGAATTACTAAAATTTAGCTGTACAATAATAATAAAATTAAATAATATAATCTGGAATCTCATGGTGGTTCAACCGGTACTTATTTATGTTGCAGGGATGGTGCTTGGATCACTCACTTTCCACCTAATTCAAAAACTTAATACAAAGAATTTTAAGAAATTCCCAAAAAATTTCTAGAGCTTATAAAACACTTGCTATGAACGACCTTCATGAATATAACATTACATTAATATTTACGGTTTTTCTCCACCAATCACTCAATTCTAGCCAACCATTTATCCCGCAATCTTTCAATAATACTTTAATTTTTAATTTTAGAACTTCAGAAATCCAATGTACTCCATTATAGTATACCCATCATTTTTAGATTTCGATATTCCCTTTCTATTAATCTCCAATATAGGTTTGTTTTTCTTAATTTTTTCAAGGATCTCTTTGATTGGGAATTGTAAATAAACGGATCAGGGATCTGTTTCAAGACTGGATATTCAGTATGCATTTTCTACCGAAGATCTCTGAATATTCTACTCCTTTAAACTACAATATTTTAATATACTGTCTTCTAAGCGTAGATTTCTATCAAAGTTTCTCCATATCAGATATAGTATCGTATAATATAAACATGAGTTCATACCTTTTTTATAAATTTCTCTTTTACAAAATATTTATACTACATTGTAAAACTTAAATAACATAAAAACAAAGCTGCTAATTTCTGAATATTCAATGTATATTGGATTAAAGCCCTCTGTTATATTATTAAAAAAGAAATAGCTGATTTCTGCGCTTCGCTAGCAACTTCTTGTTGTAGGGAGGTGAATGTCCTTGTCCTGTATTCCTGTGTCCTCAAATTTTTTTCTCAGAAACTTTAAAGAGACTGGAAAAGTTATCGAACTAACTCCGGATTATGCACTGAACACTGTTTATCAAAATATAACATTAATATTTACTATTTTTCCCCACCAATCACTCAATTCTAGCCAATCATTTCTGGTTTACTGCTCATTTGCTTATATTCCGTATTAAAATTAACCCTTTATATCCTTGTGGCTGTATTAGAAATATAGACCATTATGTGTGCCTTTGTTCATATACCAGGAAATATCATTTAATATTTACCCAGCAGATAATTTGAAACCTTTTTGGTTAAAAAATTATCTTGAAATTTCCCAAATATTGTTCATGTTTTAGGATGTTATGGTTCAAATAATCTTGTTTTTAGAATAGATATTTGATTTATAGCCTTTTTTGCGTTTCTTGAAAGCAAGGCTTCTGTCTTCCTGCTTCTGCTTACTTTCAGGAGCTTACCTTCTTCGTTTAAGTACTGGCATCACTCACTTGAGGTCCCCTAGTGATCTTGTCCTTTTCCATGGGTTAAATATCTTCGGTAAACACGGCTGACGCTCGTTTAGGATGATCTAGCGATCCTTCTCTATTTTGACCCTTCTTGTCAACCAATTTTTCTTTTTTCCTTTTTTTTTCAACTGTCTAGATCACAGTTACATCTTATTTGGCATAGCATAGCCAAAAATGACTCATGCACCATTAAACTTCACCATCACCAACTCCTGCTTCTGGTAGTCTTTTCTTATGTTGATTTCTTGTATATGTACATACACCGATGCTTTTTTAAACATATTTGGAAGTTTCTTGTGATAAATTATGATTTAATTATTAGTATAAACTTTTTACTTAACTTCTTGAGCTTATTGGTAAACTTTTTTGTTAATTAGGTTACTAGTTAGTTACGCTAATTTTAGGATATCTTAATAATAAATCTTTTATACTTCATATATAAATGTTGAAACTACTTGTTTTATAATGAACAATTTTTTTTACTATGTAATCTTATTAAAAATCTCTTGTAACCATATTATTATTATTATTATAACTCGTGTAATCACTGTTATGTAATGCATACTTATTTTTTGTTTATTGTAAAGAATTGCATTACTGTTCTCCTGTATTTGATTCTGTTAGACTTACATTATTTGCATTCTTTGAGTAAAAGACCTTATATTCCTGCACAGATTATGTAATTTTTAAATATATAGAATATAGCATTAGAGTACCAAAGTGGTGGTAGAAAAAGTCAACCACAATTTGTTTGCTTTTTTTATATTTAATATGGTCTTTTTATATTGTATGTAAAATTTTATCATTTATATTTTGCATTGTATTTTATCTATTATTTTTAATGTGGCTTTAAAAGTTTTTGTCATATCTGAAATGACTGCTTGGCTGAATTTGGCATTTGATCGATAAACTGATCGCTCAGCTTGTGATTTTTGGCTCCAAACTGTTGTAGGTGAGCTCAGTCCCTCTTGGGTTTATTTGCCAATATTCCTTCTGTTTTTCCTTAGCATAACATTAATGAACAATCATTTGGTCATTTCAGCTGTTACAAAACTACTTTTACTTATAATGAAAAATATTTTAAATTTCGTCATTTTTTAAAAATCAAATCTGTAAACTTACTTCAACTAGAGTAACATTGGTTCTCAGAAATATGTTCTTACAAATACTATTTTTTAATTTTGGTAAAGCATTAGAATTTCTCAACATTTTACCAAATTGAACATTTTTTAGCCTTGAGCCAATAATGGCAATACAAGAACACAAACAGAATAAAGAAGTCTCTATTTCAAACTTTTCTAATATTTTTTGTTAGTTTTAATATCATCAATAATTAAGTCAGTTGTACTAATATATTTTACTCCTCATTTTAGTGATCCATCAGCTCTTGCCCAGCTTATATCTTTGTATATAGGCAGGATGCACTCACTTTGGAAAGCACCTGATGTTATCCATTGGCTTGAAAGACAAGTTAGGGAAGTAATGGAAAGACACAAGAATTGTGATCCATATTTTACTGAAAGTGAAGAAAAGTATTTTCCTGTGTTTTTTATATTACTGTTTGTAGAATGTTTTTGATTTTGGCATTTCTTATCTTGGAAGCTATTTGTAATAAAAGTATAATTTAAAAAGAAATGTTATAAACAGTATTGATTTTGGGTTAAAAAAATATTTTCTCATTGGTATCTTTATTGATTTTAATGCAAATTGTATCAATAAAGATACCAATGGTCATACATGGTCATACATACTACATGGTCAATTTAATTATGTGTTAATTAAATTGACCATGTGACTTTAAATGTTTTTAATGTTTCCATGAATGCTGGTTATGTAACTCTTTGCAATAATTGAAAAACTTATTTTCTATCGATTTGAAATATTGTCACATTTTTGAAGCATATTAATCTGTAGTATAATTTTACTGCTTATAAATATTTGTTTTGTTAAAGTCTTGAAAGAACAATATTAAAGCTTTATCTTTGTATAAAAATATACATGGTGATATTTCTGTAGTGACTTGTATGAAAATTTTATGCTAAATTGCATGTTTCTACACTTATATCAAGCTATATGTGTTTCAAGTTATACTACTAAATGCTCATATTTCTTAATGTTTTTAATGTAATTGATCTAATTAAGCTTTCTCTCTAAAATGCAAATTACATAGTCAATGTTACTTTTTTTACTTTTAGTAAAAAAGTGTACAGAGCTTTTTTGATTCCTTTTATGAACAATCTTTAATCTATAATAGAATTTTATTTATGATATTCTGTTCATAAAATGTTAAACTGTAATAATGATTTCCCATCAATTTATTCTATAAATTTTTGTGTGATTTTAATAATCAAATTGATAAATTAATATGAAATAAATGAAATTACTTTATTGCTCTAATGGGAAAAAAAAACAACTTAATAAATGTACTGAGCTTTTTTGATGTTACATAGCATCTGCCACATATTCAAAAAAATTTATGGCAAGTTCAATTATAATGTTTTTTTTTTTTTAAATAATTAAGTTGAAATATTTATTTGTAAATACTATTTTATCTTTTTCAGGAAAAAGCTTAGGTATGTTGGTACACCTCGCAATGTTTTGAGACATATAATTCTCTCTGATATTAGGGATGCTACTGTCTTATTACCACAAGTAAGCAATTTTTAAAATTGTGTCCTATGATGTATAATTCTTTCCCCTTTAAAATGTTAGAGTTTTTTTTTTCTTTAAATATCTGAATTTCTGTATTATGTATTTTTTTTAAAAAAATTTATTACCCTGTATACTCTTAAGTAATTTGTATCAAATTTAGGAAGATAAATTTATTACCTTAATACTTGTAAAATTTCTTTGCAATGATATTTAAGTTTTTTTTAAAGCACTTTTATGAAGATAAATAAAGTATTGTTTGAAATGCATCTGTCATTTTAAAAATATGAAATTAAATTGAATGTTGAAAACATGTTGAGGCTATTAATTTATAAAAATTGATTGAACTCCAGAATATTTGGGCTCAGTAAAAAACTATAGTGTCAAATACTTCTTCAAAACCAAAACTGTTATTATTTGTATTGTTAAATCTTATTGTTATTTTTAATGTAGAATAGAATTGATTTTTTTTAACATGCTTATTTTTTCCTGTTAGTGTAACTTATACTATTAAGAAAATATATTTTTAATTTTTGAATAATACATTTAAAATATCTTGCTTACTTGAAAAAATAATAAAACTGTTTTTATTTCCATTTAGTAGTTGTCTGAGACTGTGATTATTATCTAATATTTTAATGCTAGTAAGAATAAATATAAGAGATTTGGTAGTATCGTGAAGATAAATTTTAAAAAATTAAATGAGTTCCAAAATTTAATTTGAAAAGGAAAGGAAGAAATAAATGTAATGTATGGTAAGTAAATAGATGTAAATTAGATTAACAGGTTTTATGGTATTATAAATATAATAAAATTAATTATTTTGTAATGAACGTATGTATTTTAATTTTTAGTAAAATTTGTGTGTTTTATATATTTAATACAGCTAAATATCTTACAAATTTTGTAAATAATGCTTTTATTGTAGGATATGATGTCTAGTCCAATTTTTGGGTTTGATCCTTTACCACCTGTAGATTCTATATCAATATATGCTAGACCTGCAAGGTTAGTAATGTTTAAAATATGCATTTCTTATTTGACTATTATTTATGTTTATAATCTTTTTGATACAACTATTGTATTTTTTCTTATTGTATTTTTGCCATTGCTAAATTTTGTATCTTTGCATTATTTGTTACATTACAAAATTTAGTTAAACCTTGTTGGTCTTACAATAAAAATGCATTTAAACTTTTTGTTTGCATAAAATAATAACTATCATAAATAGACCTAAATTATTACCAAAACACCCTTTCAAATCAGGTATCCTTAAACAAGAGACTATGAAGATATATCAAAAATCAGTGAGCTTATTAGGAAAAATTTAATTATCTTTTTAATCTAATTTTTAATCTTTTAAATTTTATTATCTGTCTAATTATCTTTTTTTTTAGTGATAGTTAAATCTTTAATGGTGTTTTTTTATATTTACAATATTATGATGCAAGTAGTGTGTATAAATTTACATTAGTTTTATATTTGTCTTTAGAAGTACTTCAGAATTTAATATTTAAAGGATCAGTCAAATAAAAATAGTTAAAAGCATGTACTTTAAAGCATTTTTTTTTAAATGTATATTCTCTAAAATAATGGTTTTAAATAATTGAATACATATTGTAATTTCTAACTTACAAATTAAACTTTTTTAAAAAATATTTATATGCATACTTTTTAGACCATTTTCCCAAGAAGATAGAAGTGTTCTTGGGATGTTTTTCCGTTCACTGCTGCCTACTTTCAATGCTGTAAGTAATTCCAGTATACATATACTCCTTTTCTTCAATGTATTTATACATGTATGTACTTTAAAAAAAAATTTCCCAGTTTTTTAAAAGAACATTGGAAATTTTTAGCTTTCACAAGAACATTCATTTTAAAAATTTGTGTTTACTGAATTAGCATTTTTGAATTGCTGTTCCAAGATATTTTGATATATTAACATTGTAGAGCCTTTATGGATGTACTTTGATTAATTTTGCAAGTATCCAGGTTTAGACAAACTCCTACTGGAAATCATACTAAAAGCTTAGTTTGTTTGTTAATTTTTGGATGTATTTATAACAACTTCAGAATTACTTACATATAGCTACAGACTGAAGTAAATAGAAAACATTAATTATAAGTAAAGAAAAATCTAACCTATATATAAATTTGATTTATCAATATCAGTTACTAATAAACAGAATTGCAATATATACTCATGGCCTCATCTCAAATAATCTCACCTCAATCCAATATGTCATCTCTCCTCATTGTGAGCAAGCTAATATTTGAAAGCTAGAAAATGCATCTTTTCTGTTTTTGTACATTTGTATGAACTCATACAATAAATGTGAGTTGGAAGTAGAATTGATAGAATAAATTTAAATCATGCAAAATTATGTAATAAAAGCAAGAGTAAACCTCACAAGATAATGTATTGAGTTAGTTTTGCTTTTTGCATCATAACTGAGATTCGGATTTTGATGAGATATCATCTTTCAGCATCATACAAAATCTTTCTACATCATGCACCTTTCAGGACCTTGCCTTCTTTAGGCAAGTACAAGCATCATGATTCTGAGATAGCCTAGTGATCTTTTTCTTCCTCTTTGGGCTCTTTTTCCATTTTTTCAAATGTCTAGACCATAGATACATCTTGTTTGGCACAGTATAATGGTTCTTGCACCATTAAACTCTACCATCGCTCGCCCTCATACATCCTGCATCATGCATGTATTTGAAGGAATTAATTTTATAAATGATTATTTTTCTAACATAATTTTAATTTGTAGTTATTTTCGCTAAGAATTTTTTAATAAAACAAATATCACGAATTTATGATTCTTTTGATTATGTTGTTTCAACATGTCTTTCTAATTTATAAAAGCAGTTTTTAAAATTGTTTATATGTAAGGATATTATGCACATTAATGCCTATATTTTCTGAAGTTTATTTATGTTTTTTAAACTAAATCTTGAATATTTTATGGGATTTTTGCAATCATCAAAACAAATAAGAAAATAATGAAGTGTATGTGCATGTTAAAATATAACTTTTTTTAATTTAATTTTTTTTCTTCCTGTTCCATAGCCTCGTGAAGGAGGAGCTGAAGCCCTGCGTGAAGCTGGGGCCCAAGGTGGTGCTGAACCAAGAGGCTCAAATGACCTTCGACGTAGTGTTACATCCCTTCTCGATGCAATGAGAGATCTTATTAGCAACATCCATCTGGCTGATGTACCTAATGAAGGAGATGTGGACAGTGATGATGACCGAGAAGGTTGAAATTGTACTGTTTGTTAGACGTCCATTTGCAAAAGCAGGTTTGTTTTCCTGAAATATAATAACTGTTGGTTAGTTAGAAACCACTTGAGGGAATTTGAGTGTTGTTTAAATACGAATTTTTCGATATTCTTTTAATGATGTTCTGAATAAATAGCAAAGTAACATAAACCTCATTTTAAGCTTTATATCTTACATATTTATGTTATCTTTAAATGCTGAAAATTATACCCCCTTTAAATGGGAATAAAAAGGTTATTTTCATGCAGCACAAGAAATGTGTTACTTTTTAAAATTAAACATTTAAAAAATAATTCATTTTAAGTAATGTTATTATAGTTATTAATGGCTTATTAAATATCAAAATTTAAAGATGTATTTGCAATTGTTGGTGTAAAGCTATATATTACATTTGCTTTTATTTTTCTAAACTTTATTGCAACTTTTCATTTTAAGTATTAAAATTATTTATGATATAATAAGAATGCTCAAACTAGGTTTTTGGAAAAGGTTCTTTAAGAAATTGAGCATTATATATATAAAAAAAGATTTAGGACATGATTTTTTTCTAATTAATTTAATGCAAATCTTTCAAATTTTCCTAAAATCTCATCTTTTAGTGATAAAATGAGGATATGGGAAATATGTCATATTGATTATAAAGATCTATCATGTTCCAGATATTTTTAATTTCTGTATAAACAAATTACCTTATTTACAATTGCTAAGAAAATCTGTATAACCCTTCAAGTTGTATAGTGAGTTGTTTTAAATAATATTATATAAAATATATGATCTTTTAAATTATTAATTTTACTTTTTATTCTAGAAGTCAAGTAGACAATTTCACTGCATAAATTCCATGTGGGCCGCCACATAGAATGTTTAAATCTGTGTTCACTGAGAAGATTTTGAGGCACACTATTCTCTTTATGAGAATTTGCTTAAATAAATAGTTTATCACTGTTAAAGCATGAATTACGAATAAATTTTTATGTAATGATGAAATCACATTTATATGTAAAATTATAACATGTACAATTGTTGAATGTTGCAGAAGTAGGAAAATAAAGAACAGGTACTTTGTAACACATTGTTAAAATGTTGTATAATAAGCTTTTGGTGTGTTTTTTAGATAAAGCTATTCTATTTGATTAATTAAACATTTGAAACTTCTAGATGTTTTTTTTTTTATTATAATCAAATTTTTCTTGGAAAAAATATATTAAAAATTTTAAATACTATTTTTTATAATTATATATTAAATTTTTATTCATTAAATGTTAAATAAGAGTTATATTATTATTTATTTGAACAAAATTTGTTTTAAAAAGTTGATGCTAGTTATTTAATTACATGTTTTACTTATTAATGATGTTGACAAAATTTTGCAAAAATTGTTTATTGACTTGGAAGAAATTTGCTACCATTAGCTCTACTAATTATAATGCAAGGTATGAATTGTTGAACTTTCTGTAATTGATCTTTTGTGATTAAGTAATCTATAGTTTTTTTAATATGGAATGAATTAATAATAATTTCTTACGGCTCATAAATTTTTGTTTATTTTTTATTGGTATTTTCTACTTTTTATTTCTCATTTTGATTTTATTCTATTCCTCGATTAGTTTTGATTTAGTAAATAGCGTTTCATAATATTACTTATTATCTGAATAAAATATTCAGTTCAGAAGAATTTATATTTTATATACATATATAATTAGTTTCTTTGTGTAAAATAGATTTATTGTGGCTTGGATTTCCCACACAAATTTTTCTTCCCCTCTCACTCTCAAAAATGATTTCACATAAAGTTTTAAAATTTACAAATTTAATGAATTATATTTTCTGGAAAATAGCATCTAGTATTTTTTATTCAATCAAAATGTATTTAATTAAAATTATTGCTTTTAAATATAAAAAAAATGTTCCAGAGGAGAATATGTGCCAGTAGTTCTATATCTCGCATGCTGTTTCAAATTTGCTCATTCACATTTTCAGGGTTTTTCAACTTCATCCTTGTCTAAGATTAACTGAAGGGTTCAGTACTATGAAGTGAAATTATAATGCCAATAAATTAAAGCGCTTGTGATAGTATAAGAATATCATTTAAAATCTTAATTTTTATATGCTGTGGTTATTAACCATATTGTTATATTCAGACAGTGAGAAGGAACATCTAGGGATGGCTTTCATCAGTAAATTATTTTACTCTAATGAAAAGCATGTCTTCCCTGTTTTCATTTTAGGCTCATAGTGAGTGGAGGTTAATTAATGGTATATTTATACCACATGTGTACTACGTGCCAGGTTTTTCATTGTAGAAAAGTGTTTATAGTCAGATGTGTGTTCTCAATTATATGTGTGGTTTGAAATGGATATGAAATTATTTCTGTTGCCTTCCATTTATGAACTGCAACTTTGTATATACATAAATCTGTGTTTGTGTGTATGTGTATAAATGTATCTGTCATATAAGATAAAAGCACAATTCATTTTGTAGATATTTAATGAATAGTTCATTATTGGCAAGGTATTTTACATTTTAAAAAAGAATGATTGTCTTGCATTTTATTGTGAACTATAGCGCACACAGTCAAGTTGCAACAAAATATGATAATTAAAGCTGATTATTAAAAATTATTTGAAGTCTGTGCCTTAATGTTATTTGAACTTTTAAAGGATTTTATGAATTCAAAAGTGCTCAAAATCATAATATGTTAACACAAAAATCTAATAAACTATACATGGTAGTGTTGTTAAGGAAAACTTTTCTTTTTAATCTTCAAAACAGTCCAGAAGTTGAGCATAAGCTTTGTGTTAACTTCAGAGTTGTGCAGATATTGAAATAAATTAAATATGAAAAATTTTATTATCCTCTCAATATTCAGTCAATGTTTTGCAGTAAAAGTTTTATTTTGCAATTATGCTGAAAATACTGCTGCATTTACTGAAAAACTTCCAAGTGCTTCACTATTGCTTGCTATGATGTTGGTGTAAAATTGTCTCTGAAATAAAAAAATTTAAAAAAAATATATTTTCATGTATTTTTTGTGATTATCCATCATGAAATATAAAATATATATTAACTAAGAATACATTGTTATAAATTACAAAAAATATATATTTCTTGTATATTTACAATTGCTTTACTAATTTTATATGTGTGTATTTCAGGAATATAAAAATGAAATTTCAGAAGTTTAAATAGAATGGGAAATATTCATAAACATAAGCTGTGGATAAACAAGAAAAAATAATTTCATGTAATATATATCATTTATAAGAAATAATTAATATAATGCATCTGAAATATATGGACTAGAGTTTTTTTTAAGGTAATAATTAAAGTTAAGGTGCTTAGACCAATAAAAATAATGAATATGAATAAAATTATCGGTATTCAAGTGAAATATTTAAAATTTTGTTCACGTTTTATTAAGATAAAAAAAAACAATAATGTGAATTATGGCATACACACACACAAAAAAAAAATTCTGCCCCAAAAGTATGTGGACAATTATCGAAAATTGTTCAGAATTAGAACATATACATATTCCAAGCTCTTTTCCTTTGACATAATTGCTGTAGAATATATAAAAAGTTAATAAGATTTTTTAATTGGAAGTTTATTGTGATATACCTTGCAATGATGAGTTCTTGCAAGCTGATGATGGTATTTGTATTTAAAGTGTGAATGAATTATGATTTTGAAATTGTTAAACACATGCAATATAGCATATCTGGTATACATAATATGTTACAAAGTGGAACATCTACTGTAAGGAAGCCATACAAGGAGATCAATGTCAAGATAGACAACTTTTGCGAGCTGCTGCTTGTCAAAAAACGTATGCATCAAATTGAAAGCAACTTAGCCATCCCAGTTTTCAGACCTACAATTCATCATCATTTACGAGGAAGCAAGTGTCATGTTTATCACTGTATGTTGCAAACTCTATTGCTCTCTAAGCAAATAATTGAGAGGATGAATATTTTAGGCTAAAAAACACATGAATTGGATAAATGATTTATTGTCCTCTTCAGCAATGAAAAGCAAAGTTCTCTGAAAAAAGTCACCATTTCATATATTTATGAGATGCATTATATTAGTAACATCATCCCATATATTGCATAGTCGATCATCGGGCTTCTGCCAGACGTGCAGTTTTTTTTACCAGCATTTATGTTTAATTGCATTATACTCTGATTGATCTTTCTTAAGATTGCCAATTGTTTCAGAAATTATTATTTTTTTTTATGACCCATCAGATGTACATTGTGAGATAAATTTAAAAACTATTAATAACTTGCGAGACAAACTCAAAATCCTTTATGAAAAAAGTTTTGTAATTAAGTTTTTTTATGTTACCTAATAAATTATTACAGTTTCATTACAACTCTTTTAAAAAAAAAAGAAAGGTACTGTAATTTCATTTCATTGAGAATCTATCATAACCACAGCTTGAATTTTAATGAACATTACATGAAAATGGTATAATTATAATTGTACATTAATTTTTTTTTTTTTTAAATTCACCTTTCCAATGCAATAGATAAAAAATTAGCTCAGGTGTCGTCCTCGTCACTTGACCGTCGTTCAAAATTACGAGGTCCGTCGCCAATAGCCCTCATGTTGCTTCTAGTGCGACGTTGATAAAACTATACTCTAAAACTCTGTTCATTTTGAATTAATCTAATTTTGATTCATATGTTCTTTAGACTCCTCGAACAAAACCTCAAAAATAATCCAATGAATTTCACTCTAAATAATTTCACATTTGAAGAAAAATCAAAATGGTGAAATTTCAGAATAAAAAAAATCAAGTTTTATATTAAATTAAATACTAAAAACATTTTTCCAATTTTATCAGCAGATAGGGAAAATAAAATATCTTCGGTCATATCTCAATATACGAGTTTCATATATATATTTATATATGTATGAATTTGAAATTGTTTATATGTTATAAAGTGTATTGTACATTTTAGGCAAAAGCATTTAATGTTTTATAGAAAAAAATGTCTGCTTCTAATACTTTAATTTGCAATGTGCAAGATATTATACTCTTGCTTAGAAAACAAAAATAATACATATGCTTTTTTTACAAACATTACATTCTATGCACATGAACTTGTTTAATTATTTTCAATGTTTTTATTAAAAGGAACAAATTAATAAAGGTACACATGAAATATATTATACTTTTAACACACTTCTCTTTTATAAATAATTCTTATTGGCATTTTAGTTATAAAATTTGTGATGTGTTCTTAGCAAACATTTGTCTCTTTCGTCATAAAACACAATCATATTCTACTCTTGTTTCCTCTCCTGATGTACAATAATAAAAAAGAAAATTTTCTTAAAAAAATTCTTCATAACTCATTCTTAGATTTGATCAAATTTACAAATTGGTGGTCATACTAAATTACATGCAGGGAAGCCAATCATTGGGTAATGGTCTATTGTTCCAATGCCGAGAGCCGATGTCAGGTTGACTCGCCTTCGCATTGGACGTACTCGTTTTATACATATCTTTTATTTGGTGAGAGTGCCCTCGAGGGTCCTTTCCGTCATGTCTCATAACACTGTTCTTCACATCTTAAATAGAGTGTCCATTGTTTCATCATTATCGCACATTTCTTAACTCATCCGTTTTAAACTTGTCTGACTTTATGGCAGAACCCCCACCCCCCATAACTTTTTTGTATTTTTAAACAGAATTTGATTTTTATATCATATTTAAGATTTCGCCCTTTTCTTTTAACTGTGTTTTACAGTATTTCTCTTAATCTGTGTCTCTTATCTGATTTCTTAATTGGTTTAAAACGGAAAAAAAAAAAAGAAAGAAAAGCTTGTAGAATTATCAACGAATGTTCGACACAGGATAATCAGATTTGTCTCTTGCGCCATAAACATGCAGTCACTATTTCACATTGGTGGAAATATCAAATATTGTATAAATATACATAAATCTACTATAGCAAAACAGCAAATATTTAATTTCACATTATTAAGCTGTAAAATGCATAGTGTTCTTTGAGAGAACCATTGCCCTCAGGGGCACTCTAGTGATCTTTCGAAAGTGGTGAACTGTCTGTGGTAAGCACGAGTGACGCGACCCCGGAATACCCTAACGATCCTTTTCAAAATTTTCGACCCTCCTCGTCAACTAATTTTTTTTAAAATCTTTTCCTTCAATTTTTTTTTCAAACGTCTAGATCACAGTTGCATCTTGTTTTGGGCAATATTACCATATGTGGCTCTTGCGCCATTAAACTCACTATAAATACATGTGCAAAATTTTGTGTATTTTTTTGCACATTATGTAAATGCTTTTTTTTCGTTTTCTTGTTAACATCAAACGAAATTGGGAGTGTCGGTGCCCAAAGTCCTCACGTGAGGACGAGGTGTCGTCCTCGTCACTTGACCGAGGTCCGTTTCCAATAGTTCTCGTGTTGCTTCCACCGCGATGTTAGTTAAAACTAAACCAAACGAAAATGTGAGAATTTTAGAATTGTTCATAAGTTTAAAAGTAAAGTAAATTAGATTGAAAATAAAATTAAAAAAAAATTCGGGTCGAGTGGGAAAACCAAATTCATATTTCTCACAAAACTAATTCTACTGGAGGTCAAAGCCTATCAGGGGTACGCACTCTGGTCCCAAATCTTTCAGTGGTTTGGAAGTTAGAAGAGGGAGGTGCCAGCTCAAGTATCATCCCTCGTCGTTGTCCGAGATTCAAAATTTGAGGTCCGTCGCCAATAGCCTTCGTGTTGCATCTTAGTGCAACGTAAATAAACAATGAATGAAACAATTGTTTAACAAAAATATCACTCGATATTTACTTTGTAAAGGGTGGCTGCGATAGCCTAGTGGTCATGGTTTCGGATTCGTGGCCGGCGGTTTTCGTTCAGTCGCGGGTTCGATCCTTGGCCGCTAAAGACCCGCCGGGGCTGATGCACGTTAATCTCAAAGTCCTCCCTTGGCATGGTGTGGAAGTTAGGAGAGAGGGATGCCAGCTCCGGTGCCGTCCTCGTCACTTAACCGAGGTTCAAATTTACGAGGTCCGTCGCCCTCGTGTTGCTTCTTGTGCGACGTTAATAAAAACTAAACTAAACTTGTAAAAGTCAAAGATATTCCGTTTTCAGCATTCATATGTAACATATCTTCTCTTTATCAAATTTGACTGAAGGGACACTAGTAATTATCCAATGCGCCATGGTTTCGTTCTGTTAAGACTTCACCGCTACTTCAAAACTTGTCAGATTTATATCCTAAAGTTCAATTGGCATGAGTTGAGTCGAGACTCCGTTAAAAGCGTCTATGTCTCCATGCCCTGACGTGTGGCCGAATGCATTAGATATAATGGCGGCCCATCATCCTATTGAGAGTTGTAATGATTTTTTTTTATTTTGACCGTTAAATTTTGTCGTACCGAAGCACAGCTTTTAATTATTTCTTGGTGGTGAGTGCTACCTTACTTTTAAACATCATTCCAATCTGATTATTCTTTTTAGGTGCCTTTTTTTTTTAAGACGATGAGTGTAGAAACGGTTCTTGGGAAAAGAACCGAAGAGCTGCCTACCGAAAAAAGTCATTTCAATTCCAAATCGGAGTTTCTTTTCTGATTTGAACTTAATTCACCTTGATTCGTTCTCGCTTTGAATCCGATTTATTCCGAGTCGCCGCGGTAGTCTTATGGTCATGATTGCGGGCTGGGGTTTTTCGTCGAGTCGGTGATTCGAGACTTGATGCTACGAAAGACTCCGTCATGTAGTGACCGGGAATGACAGAATGGTCCCACTGTAGCTCATGCATGTCGTAAGTGGCGATTAAAATGAGTACACAGCGTTTGGGGGAATGGCCGGGCACTCTGTCCCTGAGGATTATATCAGGGGACTTTCCTTCTTTTGGCAAGTTGGGCATTATGACTCTGAGGCACCCTGGTGATCTTTTTCTTTCCTATGGGGTTTATTGTCTTTGGTAAACACGGGTGACGCATCCTTGGGGTGCCCTAGTGATCCTTCTCTATTTTCGAATATCCTTCTTGTTGATCAATTGTTTTTTTTTTTTTTCACACGTGTAAACCGCAGTTTCATCTTGTTTGGCACAGCATAGCCAACTCAGGCTCTTGTGCCAATAACTTTCACTCATTCACCCTCCGTGTAGCCGACGCTGATGCACGTTAAATCTGTAGGGGCTCAAAGTCCTCTCGGCTTGAAGTGGAAGTTTGGAGAAAGGGTGCTATCTCAGGTGTCATCCGCGTCACTTGACCGAGGTTCGTCTCCGATAGTCCTCGTGTTGCTTCCAGCGCGACGTTAATAAAACAAAAACGATTTATTCTGAGCCCGATCTAATTCGTCCCTATTCCGATCACAGTCATTTCTTCTCGTAGTAGTGGTATCCGCTGGTTTGGATTTCTCGGGCGTTATTATTGGCCACAGAAGTCTAGAGGCAGGGGATTCGTGGCCGACGGTTACCGTCGAGCCTCAATGCCACAAAAGACCCTTCGTGTAGCCTGGGCTGATGCAAGTTAAATCGGTCATGGCTCAAAGTCCTCCCGTTGGCGCGGTGCGGAAGTTAGAAGGGATGCTAGCTCAGGTGTCATCCTCGTCACTTAACCGAGGTCCGTCGCCAAGAGCACTTCCTGCATAATTCTCACACCATTGTGCCATCCTTCTGCCAGAGGCGGTGCTTGTAAGCGAAGAGCGCACTGGCAGGCGAGAAGCCCAAGTGTATGTTGAGGAAGGGGGAGATATCCTAATAATGATTGTATTGACTTTTGATTTGCTACTTGGTTGAAATAAACTTGTTCAGTTTTAAGGAAGTTCTTATTGCACCTATCCTAAACTTGAACCACCATCCGCAACAGCCCTCATGTTGCTTCTAGTGTGATGTTAATGAAACCAAACAAAACCTAGAGCTATCCTCTAACTTATAGGTTGCCAAAGTGGTCCCCCAGGGGTCCACGTAGATGTGAAAAGAAAACAGGGATTCACAAGTTGTAAGTGGGGGTCCACGAAAAATTTTGCGGTTTTCATAATAAAGAACAAAAATTTTGGCTTGGATTTACCTATCAACGTAGGCAGGTAGCATCATTCACTAGGTAGGTACTCAAAAATATTCGAGCCTCAGTTCAAACACAGAATTGAACAGAACAATAGATAATTGTACAAGTGTACGCCACATGTCGAGACTTGCAAAGTGCCGCCCGCTCGTCCGGGATGCTTGTTTAGATCTGCAAAGGGGTGAAATGCGACTTGCAATCTACATTAGTATAAATACGAATGCCAAGAACAAAACGTTACTCATTTGTTTCCGGGATTTTTAACATAAAAGTGTGATTGTGAGTGAATCGATGTCAGTGTTTGCAGTGCCGGAAAAAGTAAGTATTTGCCTATTTGTTTTACTATTTGAGTGTAGTAGGTAGTTATGTAGTAAAAATTAAATACTAGAAATTATTCAAAACTTCTATAAAAGAACAAAACAACAGGGAAGATTAAACTTTAGGTACTTTTTGTTTAAAAATGTTTATTTACACACATATAACCATAAGTATTATTTTAATAAATAGGACACAAGAAAATGAGCTACTTTTTTTTTCTTAACACCCCCAATTTAGGAGTTTTGGGAATACAGTAGAAATGTAGCAGCAGGGGGTTACCGAAAATAGTAAAACTTTGAAAGTGGTCCACGAGAAAAAAAAGTTTGGGAACCTGTGCTCTAACCCAAATCATGGAAAGTTGTGACAATACTCGGCAAAAAAAAAAAAAAAAATTAAAACTTGCTGCATGTGTTTTGAGAGGCTGTTATCTAGGTCAGATTTAGCATTTGAATCGCTCAATGCAAAAGTAAAAAAATTGGGCTTTTATGGAACTACAAAGTGTTTAAAAAAAAAAAAAAAAAAAGGTCTTGCACTTTTTTAACGAACATCTAAAATAAGCAATGTAATTCCATAATTGGCCTAAATATACTTATAATAATTTAGGAGATTTTTGTTTATGAACTATTGAAATTCAGAGAAAATTCTCCAATTAATTCAGTTTTTATTAACGTCGCACTATGAGCAACATGAGGGCTATTGGCGATGGACCTCGTAATTTTGAACCACGGTCAAGTGACGAGGACGATACCTGAGCTGGCACCCCCTCTCCTAATATCCTAATTAATTCAGAAACTAAACTGTATCTGAATTATCAATAACTTCTATATTTACCCCAAAGAGTTATATATTGTAAAGAATGTTTAGAATAAATGACATATCACAAAACAGCGAGATGTAACAAGTGACAAAATTTCCTGTAGTTCAGTCCCATTAATAATTAATTTCATCCAGCTGTGATATGAACTAAGTTTTCTTTCAGACAATTGTATAGTGAACCTGGTAAGAATTTGAAATAAATATAAACATGTTTGAATGTAGTTTGATTGCACTTGAAGCTATATATGAACAAACGTTGTAATTTAAAACTTTAAAATAAATAAATATGAACGCAGAATTAAAACTACGTATGCAAAACGGACTTAAGTACTGCTTCATATCATAGATTTCTATTACTTGTATTAGTTTTTCACACATTTCTTAGTTTTTAATCACAATAAGATTTCAAAAATTTCTGTTTAATTATAAATCAAGAATTAAGCAATACATGTGGATGAAATTTTAATAAATGATACATTTATAGTATTTAATGAACATTGTCTTTAATAAAATATCCATTGCAAGACTATGTAACATGTTTTACAAAAATTAACAATTATACAAGAAATCAAAGTTCAATTTCAAAAACTTTATTATTTCAATGCAGCTCTTCTTGTCATTTAGAGAATACAATAAAATACTTACTCATGAATAAAATTTCAAAAATTATGAGAAAATTAGAAATGTAATTTAAAAAAATCAGTATAATTAGTTTTACTCCTTTTCAAACAGCAGAATTAAATAATTAAAGGCATAGAGTTATTAAACACATTTAACACTGTTTTCATTATGAATAATATTTTCACTATACAATGGGAAAATTGCAAATTATTACAATTTTCATTCAGTTTTCCAGCAAGTTACTCCTTGCAATATGGTTATGTTCTGACTAAAAGCATGGATCCAACGCTAGGTTACTGACAGTCAGAAGTCAACTTGCCATAAGAAACTTCTTTTCACCATATAATCTATCACAATATCTGAACAGAGAGAGGTACACATTCATTTGATAAAAAAATACACTTCCAATATTTATGTTTAAAAGACAATAAAAAAACTACATGTGCGTCAATGTTCTACAAAATCTAAAGAGTCAGAAAACATCAAACTAACAAAATATGTTCACAGCATTGAAAATGTCAACTTGTTAAGATTATAAATGTCAAAAAAGCAATATTTCTTTTCCTCCGAGTTCTCAAACAAATTTAAAGAGGTGGATTATATACACTATTACAAAAGTGTGATCCTAAGAAGCATAATTGAATATACAAATTTTAAAGTACAAGAAAACACAGCTCTTTTTGAGTTGTTTAGATATTAAGATTTAAAGCACTATAACATACTTCATGATACTATATTTCAACATTATGGTGGTACATCATCATCCAGAAGTATGCAAGTTACAGAAATAAAGCATACAATAGTATATAATTGCCCTTAAAATATAAAATACACAATCATAATGCAATACACAAATATAAAATGATTTTACTCAACTCAACAAGTCATTAAAAATTTACAAAGAAAAAAAAAAGGGGGGGGGGACTTTTTTAAATTCTGACTTAAAAACAAACAAAATCTGCCTTGAAAATTATCAAGAAGGTTAATGTTTAATCTAAGGATTTACATATACTTTGTTTCATCTAGCCTTTTAAACAAATAACCCTATTTAAAGCTTCAGCACCATTGGAGAGACCATGCAATACTTTAAATCTAAATTTCATTTAATATTTATTTAAGTAACATAAAAGCAAAACTGAAAAAACATCTAAAATTACAGTTATGCTAAAAATTGTTTATTCTTTTTGCAAGAAAATTCAATGAAATCAAATCAATGAAAAAAATTATAAATAGATGACTGCAGTTAACTTCCAAGTTCAAAAATACTTGATTGTACATGTCTGCACACCAGTAACCATGCTGCCATTAATCGACCATAAATTCAAATTAAAATGTGATTACTTTGAATGACATATGCTTCACCGCTTCTGAACAGGTACATTTGGTGGAAGTAGATCTACAAAAGAAAAGTTTTAATGTAGTATAAGTAGTGAAAATAAATTAATTTTTATAACAGGTTTTTAGTGAAATCTGTAAATGCCCCCCCCCCCCAAATATTTTGATGACAAGATCCGAAATATCAGGACCGAATTTCAGAATATCTTTTAGCTAAAACACCTCTTTCTAAAACATAAGTTTGACCCTATGGGAAATATTTGTTAAAATAATAGGGATAGATGACATATATTGCAATTTATTAATAAGCAGAATGATGGATATTTCTCCCCCCCCCATAAATAACCAAATCACAGATGCAAGATGAAACAATGTTAAATTTTTCACGTGTTATGGTAAATATCACATTTACAAACATTCATATTCTCAGTCACATATTAATATAAGATTTACCAAACTTTAAAAAAAAAAAAAAAAATGCCTGAAAGGAATGAATTCAATATTTACCATTGTGAAAAAATACATTTAAAATTTGTTGGATTAGGAAAAAATTTCCTCAAATTTTACTTGCGAAATAACATACTCGCAGCTAACAAAAACTCTACATCTGCATAAAAAAAACAAGCATAATTTAATGTTTAAAACTGCATCTCATGAGTTATTTAAAACATTTTACATTCAAATCAAAATCTTTATTACATGCATGGCCTTGATTAAGGAATATCTTCAGAAAGCATGATGTTGTTCAATAAAATTCCACTAGTTTTTAATGATTAATAATGGTAATAAAGACCAAAGTTATTCAAATATTAGGTTATATATTTAAATCATGCAAATTTAACTATGAATCCTACTTACTCTGCCTATCATTTCCATAATTGTACCCTCTATTGTCTCTATAACCACCACTTCCTCGACGGGGTCCATAGCCTCGACTCCTGTAGCCACCTCGCCCTCGCCATGCATTGCGACGCATCCAAGTATTGTTAGCAGACACACCAAAAGTTTCAACATTAAGCTTTCTTTCTTGACGCCAGTCATGGCGATGAACATTGCTGAAAAAATATGACATGGTATAAATTACACAACCAAAATATGCATTCAAATTTAATTTTTGAATGTTTTAAGAGCCCTCAAACCTTTTTTGATCTTAGGAATATCCTAGAATATTAAAAGAGGTGGATGGTATACTTATTTTTTTAAGGTAAATTTATAGGTTGACTTTAAGGTTAAATTAATATACATACTAAAAAATTACTAAATGTAATTTTATGTAAAATAAATAACTACTACAAATTTCAGACTTAAGTTTAAAATTCTTTGAATTAGCAATTTGTTGGTTTAAAAAAAATCGTAATAAAAATTTTAATTCTTAAAATCAATGTGATATTTAGCAATGCATTTCTCTAGGCCACAACTTTATAATTAGGAGAGCATGATGATATTCCTGCTTGTAAGTAATCATCAAGATGCTCATCTGCAAGTCGAGAACTGTACTTTGATTTCTTTGTTACATTCTTTGTTAAAAACAATTCACCCAGGTAAATGGAACCAAAAAAACTATTTTGTCTTATATGATGCTCTTTTCAAGAATGTTGCAGTCAAATCTATTTCAGAAGCTCTAATTTGGTACACAGATTTCTACTACAATATTATTTTGAAGATCTCACATTTCAAGCTTCTTCCTAGTTCTTGCTCGAATCAACTCTCCAATATAAGCAGCTATTTAGGTTATATTTACTTGGTAAATGAAAGGATTGATGAAAAAGGAAATACATTAAAATACAGAAATCATTTTTCAAACAGTTTTGTAATAAATTAATGCTGATAATAAATGAGGACAAATCAATTTCAGCTTTGCCAGTAATTTATTTTCCTGTTAGGAGAATATAGAAGTAACTCATCTGAAGATGTGATATCCACACAAATTTCTATAATTAAAGCTATTTGTTTGTCTTTTTCCAGCACAGCACCAAGTTAACTATTTTTGTAACTATTTACATGACATATCCGAATGACAATACTTCTACCACACAAAGCTTCTGACAGATGATACAATTATATGACAAAGTTTGGAAATGATTTATCTTTCTTGCAGAGAGCAATAAATTCATTAATATTACCAACAATTGTTGCTATTCAATCAGTGGGTTTCACCAATAGCTTGTGCACAGGTTTATTTATCGACTTTGGATGTA